>JAJKFL010000026.1:1251208-1851208 GCA_021186555.1 Reticulitermes speratus
GACACTTGTGCAACACCTCACAACACAAACAATTGTGCGCCACAAAAATTCACAACTTTACAAACCGATCATATTTTCTGTACAAGCACAACTGTATCTCTTGTTGTTGTGTTGTGCGGGTGTGGAACTTGGTCTGTCATACTGAGGGTGGAACATAGGCTGAGGGTGTTCGAGAATAGGGTGCTGAGGGGGGTATTTGGGGCTGAGAGGGACGGGGTAACGGGGGAGTGGAGAAGATTACATAACGAGGAACTTTATGATCTGTACTGATCACCAAATATTATTTGGGTGATCAAGTCAAGAAGAATGAGGTGGGTGGGGCATGTAGCACGTATGGGGAAGAACAGACAGGTACGCACCCAGAATTTTTCATTGGGGGGTTGGTGTTGCCCGTGAGGCTATATATAATTTGATTTTTAAAAGTTACGTTCCAAAAATCATGTCGTAAGCACAACATAACTGTCTACAACTACATTTATATACATACAAATATAACTACATGTTCCGTCACTCAATCACAGTGTCATATATTATTGTTTTTTAAAATTTAATTAATTTATTTTTCAAAATTCAATGTACTGTCATCAGCCGATTTCAGTGGCTGAATTCGGCTGAAGGGTAAATCACGTAAGATTTTGATATCGTAATATCTACAAAATCTGTTTTTTAAATTTCAGTTTTGGAGGGTTTTGGGGGTGGGGGGGCTGCCGGGCTTCAAGCCCCCCCCCTTGGGTGCGCCCCTGAGAATAGAAATACAGAAAACGTAATGGTTTGGACCATCAAGGAAAGTGACCACATGGAAGACCTAGTTGTAGATGACAGGATATTAATTATTAATTAACAGGTTAAGTAATAAAACAAAACTGTGACACCTCAGAAGTACCAAACGTGACTCCCAAATCGCCACCTCTTCAAGTAATTTTCAGACCGTGACTGTGTCATAACTTATCTGTATTTGTCTCTCCCGTGATACAGTATTGTTACAATCTCCGTCACAATCTCCGTCACAATCTCCGTCACATTCCATCTCTGCGCATTGCAATAATCAAATTATATCACACAAATTATGCAGACAAGTCATCACAATTATGTACCGCCTAGCTAACTGCTCTGCATACGCTACAAATAACAACCTTTACAGCAGTACCACTTCTAATTATTAAACACCGATCACTGCCATATTTAATTAAGTTATTTTAAAAATAGGAATAATATCTCTGGAACTAAACCCAAAACAGGATGACGTAATACACGCAATAATTGTCATTCGTGATGGACACAAAATTGCGTGACACACTAACGTTACTTTGCTTATATCACAGCTTTCAAACCTGGGAGCAAATAAACGGCAGTCAGTTACCTTATCATACGCTTATCATACGCTTGTAACAAGCGTATGATAAGCGTATGATAAGGTAACTTACTGCCGTATCATACGCTTGTTACAAGTCTATGTATGACGTCAATGAAGACCTTAAACAGTTACCAGCTGAGTGCATCTTTGGCACTTTGCAACACAGTCCCAGACCTACGACACACAGTACATGCTTCTAACCAGGGGCGCACCCAATGGGAGGGGGGGGGATAGGGCTGCCGGGCTGTAGCCCCCCAAAACCCCCCCAAAACCGAAATTTAAAAAAAAACACAGATTTTGTAGATATTATGATATCAAAAGTTTCACGTGATTTCCCCTTCAGCCGAAATCGGCCACTGAGATCGACTGATGACTGTACATTAAATTTTGAAAATTAAATTAATAAAATTAAAAAAAAAACAATAAGACAGGACACTGTGATTGAGTGACGTAACATGTAGTTATATATATATGTATATATATGTAGTTGCAGACAGTTGTGTTGTGCTTACGACATAATTTTTATAACAATTTTTTAAATAAAAAATAAATTATATATAGCCTCAGGGTCAGCACCCCCTCCCCCCCCCCCCCCCCCGGAGAAACATTCTGGGTGCGCACGTGCTTCTAACCAATGCTGATGACTTGCTGTACCCACAGCTGCACAAAGAAGCGCCCCCAACCCCAAACTTTAAGGTTTTCATTGACCACTAAGTTATGTGAACCAGTTGCACTGTACTTCCGCACGCAAATGACAGTACGAAGTGCGTGTTGCGTATACACACACATATATATATATATATATAATTTTAGTAATTCCCTACGCACATCATATGCTATTCACTATGCATTGTTTTTGTGCAGTTCGCAAAGATCGCTAAAATGTACAGACTGAATGTTAAATGTACTATCTGTACTATCTGTACTATTTGTACTATCTGTACTATCTGTACTATTTGTACTATCTGTACAGACTGAATGTTAAATGTACTATCTGTACTATCTGTACAGACTGAATGTTAAATGTACTATCTGTACTATCTGTACAGACTGAATGTTAAATGTACTATCTGTACAGACTGAATGTTAAATGTACTATCTGTACTATCTGTACAGACTGAATGTTAAATGTACTATCTGTACTATCTGTACAGACTGAATGTTAAATGTACTATCTGTACTATCTGTACAGACTGAATGTTAAATGTACTATCTGTACTATCTGTACAGACTGAATGTTAAATGTACTATTTGTACTATCTGTACAGACTGAATGTTAAATGTACTATCTGTACTATCTGTACAGACTGAATGTTAAATGTACTATCTGTACTATCTGTACAGACTGAATGTTAAATGTACTATCTGTACTATCTGTACAGACTGAATGTTAAATGTACTATCCGTACTATCTGTACAGACTGAATGTTAAATGTACTATCTGTACTATCTGTACAGACTGAATGTTAAATGTACTATCTGTACTATCTGTACAGACTGAATGTTAAATGTACTATCTGTACTATCTGTACAGACTGAATGTTAAATGTACTATCTGTACTATTTGTACTATCTGTACAGACTGAATGTTAAATGTACTATCTGTACTATTTGTACTATCTGTACAGACTGAATGTTAAATGTACTATCTGTACTATCTGTACAGACTGAATGTTAAATGTACTATCTGTACTATCTGTACAGACTGAATGTTAAATGTACTATCTGTACTATCTGTACAGACTGAATGTTAAATGTACTATCTGTACTATCTGTACAGACTGAATGTTAAATGTACTATTTGTACTATCTGTACAGACTGAATGTTAAATGTACTATCTGTACTATCTGTACAGACTGAATGTTAAATGTACTATCTGTACAGACTGAATGTTAAATGTACTATCTGTACAGACTGAATGTTAAATGTACTATCTGTACAGACTGAATGTTAAATGTACTATCTGTACTATCTGTACAGACTGAATGTTAAATAGTTACATACAGAAAGACGATACAACGTAGCAGAATGTTTGTCATGGTGCAAAACTATGATGCTGACTGTACACAACTGTGCTACTGAAGATACAGGGTCATTATTCTATCTGACAACTACCAGCTGCCACTTCCTGTCGGCTCGTTCATCATATGAATGTAGCCCACCCGTCCACACATACAGCAGGACAGTGTAGAGAAGTGGCAAACGATATTTGTCAGATAAAATAATGATTGTGTAGTATCTGCATGTCAGCAGACTGTCACGTGATCACACTCTCACAGTAGTATCTGCATGTCAGCAGACTGTCACGTGATCACACTCTAACATTCACACATCAAATTTACATCTCCAAGCTGCAAGACCTACCCAGCATTTCCCCAACAAACATTCCACACGTGATATTCAAGGCTTACATGGCACTAACAACACTGTGACGCCGTGCAGTCTGGTAACACATCACAAATAAAAGGCCGACAAGGTACCAGCCTACAGTGTCCCCAGAAGGCATAGCGCTGCAAGCTTTAGACACAAGTCACACGTCGCTGATCTACTTTAAGCTCTGGGTGGGCACGGCTAACAGCGTGTCACCCCTAACCCACCAGTCCTAATCATACGGTACAATGTGGACTGGCAGGTGAAGGGGGCACACTGTTAGTCACACCCGCCCACAGCTCACAAATCAATAAATGACCTCAACATAAGTGTCGCGATGTCTCTAACATAAGTGTCGTGATGTCTCTAACATAAGTGTCGTAATGTCTCTAACATAAGTGTCGTAATGTCTCTAACATAGGTGTCGTAATGTCTCTAACATAAGTGTCGTAATGTCTCTAATATAAGTGTCGTAATGTCTCTAACACAAGTGTCGTAATGTGTCTAATATAAGTGTCGTAATGTCTCTAACATAAGTGTCGTAATGTCTCTAACATAAGTGTCGTAATGTCTCTAACATAGGTGTCGTGATGTCTCTAACATAAGTGTCGTAATGTATCTAATATAAGTGTCGTAATGTCTCTAACATAAGTGTCGTAATGTCTCTAATATAAGTGTCGTAATGTCTCTAACACAAGTGTCGTAATGTGTCTAATATAAGTGTCGTAATGTCTCTAAAATAAGTGTGTAGATTTCACAAATTTGTTCCTAGTTTTTGTGGTGCATCTTTCATACGCCTCTAAATATCAGCTGAAACAAATACCTTGCAACTGAGCCCACAGCAACATTACAATACTTGTCACTAAGCAATGTACAGACACGTTTCTCAATACTTAGTATTTACCGAGTTAAGGAATGACGCCTGACACGCCCAACGGCATTCCACTTGCACATGTACAAGTTAAAAATAAATTATTCTAATAAATACATGCAACATCTCCTTCCTCAACACACAATGACGTAACTACGATACACAGAGACGACAGTCGCCATTAATTGCCACTCAGGTACACATTCCAGGCCACTTTAAACCCACTCAGGTTTTAGAACACTACAGGGTCAGTATTTTTATATCTGATATCTATCAGTTGCCACTTCCTGTGCTGCTTGTTTATTGCATTAACGTAGCCCACTCAGCTGATGGCCCACATACACGTGGCAGGAAGTGACAAGTGATGCTCATCAGATAGATTAATGACCCTTTATGGCATTGAAGATCATGACATTGCCATGTATGTATATTTGTGACATTGCCATGTATGTATATTTGTGACATTGCCATGTATGTATATTTGTGACATTGCCATGTATATATATTTGTGACATTGCCATGTATATATATTTGTGACATTGCCATGTATATATATTTGTGACATTGCCATGTATATATATTTGTGACATTGCCATGTATGTATATTTGTGACATTGCCATGTATATATATTTGTGACATTGCCATGTATATATATTTGTGACATTGCCATGTATATATATTTGTGACATTGCCATGTATATATATTTGTGACATTGCCATGTATATATATTTGTGACATTGCCATGTATATATATTTGTGACATTGCCATGTATGTATATTTGTGACATTGCCATGTATATATATTTGTGACATTGCCATGTATATAATATTGTGACATTGCCATGTATATATATTTGTGACATTGCCATGTATATATATTTGTGACATTGCCATGTATGTATATTTGTGACATTGCCATGTATGTATATTTGTGACATTGCCATGTATGTATATTTGTGACATTGCCATGTATGTATATTTGTGACATTGCCATGTATATATATTTGTGACATTGCCATGTATATATATTTGTGACATTGCCATGTATATATATTTGTGGCATTGCCATGTATGTATATTTGTGGCATTGCCATGTATGTATATTTATGACATTGCCATGTATATATATTTATGACATTGCCATGTATATATATTTGTGACATTGCCATGTATATATATTTGTGACATTGCCATGTATGTATATTTGTGACATTGCCATGTATGTATATTTGTGACATTGCCATGTATATATATTTGTGACATTGCCATGTATATATATTTGTGACATTGCCATGTATATATATTTGTGACATTGCCATGTATATATATTTGTGACATTTCCATGTATGTATATTTGTGACATTGCCATGTATATATATTTGTGACATTGCCATGTATATATATTTGTGACATTGCCATGTATACATATTTGTGACATTGCCATGTATATATATTTGTGACATTGCCATGTATGTATATTTGTGACATTGCCATGTATGTATATTTGTGACATTGCCATGTATGTATATTTATGACATTGCCATGTATACATATTTGTGACATTGCCATGTATATATATTTGTGACATTGCCATGTATATATATTTGTGACATTGCCATGTATACATATTTGTGACATTGCCATGTATATATATTTGTGACATTGCCATGTATATATATTTGTGACATTGCCATGTATACATATTTGTGACATTGCCATGTATACATATTTGTGACATTGCCATGTATATATATTTGTGACATTGCCATGTATATATATTTGTGACATTGCCATGTATACATATTTGTGACATTGCCATGTATATATATTTGTGACATTGCCATGTATATATATTTGTGACATTGCCATGTATATATATTTGTGACATTGCCATGTATGTATATTTGTGACATTGCCATGTATATATATTTGTGACATTGCCATGTATGTATATTTGTGACATTGCCATGTATGTATATTTGTGACATTGCCATGTATATATATTTATGACATTGCCATGTATATATATTTGTGACATTGCCATGTATATATATTTGTGACATTGCCATGTATATATATTTGTGACATTGCCATGTATATATATTTGTGACATTGCCATGTATATATATTTGTGACATTGCCATGTATATATATTTGTGACATTGCCATGTATATATATTTGTGACATTGCCATGTATATATATTTGTGACATTGCCATGTATATATATTTGTGACATTGCCATGTATGTATATTTGTGACATTGCCATGTATGTATATTTGTGACATTCTTCTGCAGTTTAGAATGTCTTTGAATAACTATAAAACAAACTCTGTGATCCATTTACATGATGCAAGACAAAAATCGGATTTCTTTATAACAGGTCATAATACTAAATTGTTTGAAAAAAAGTATAGCTTATAGTGGTAGCCATATTTATAATAGATTGGCAAAGGAAATTAAAAATACTGAAACTTTGACAAAATTTAAAAAGAAACTTATGGACTTTCTGATTGAAGTGTTTTAATTCAGTAGTAGAATTTCTTAACTAAAGTGTTTGTATGTGATGTTCAACATTGTATTTATATAAGTATTATGTCTACACTGTCATGAACAATATATCCCCTCATAACGACTTACGATGACTTATGGATGGAGGTGATGAATGAACGATAAATACATGTATTGTATCGTTTTATTGGCAAGTTAGCGTGTCATATAGTTTAAGGACTTTGAACTGTAATGGATGTGTTGGAATGTATGTGTAATATTATAAGACTTGTCAGGTGCTACATTTGTGACAATATGGATGTGTGAATAAAATTGAAAAACAAAATTGAAATTGAATTGAAATTGAAAAACTGTTACAGGTAAGGGAAAGGTGCATATTTCATTGCTACTGCAGTTGCTTCTAACACACTTAGCATGTGTCATGACTGTACCACACAAGTCTTCCTCAAGCTGTGACAGACTGTACTGAGAACACACAAAAAAGTCCCATCGTGCCTTCAGGTGTCCAAGTCCCTGCCTGCTGATGTACTTATCTTCACCCTCTGGCCAGTCAGCCAGTCAGTCAGTCAGTCCACAGTACGTAGTTATCACATGGTTGCCACTACCGATATTCATACTGTATATTGTATATATGTGGTTATAACTTGGTCTTTATCCTAACGATTGTTTTAACCTGATTTGATTGATACAAATATAAAATATAATTAATATTCAAATTAATTAAATCACGTAAACAGAATGGTTACTTGATGAACGGCCACGAATGTGTGATTTAGATGGTGAAGTCAACATGCTGGTGGTTACTGCAGCTGTTAACATGTTGGTGGTTACTGGAGCTGTTAACATGTTGGTGGTTACTGGAGCTGTTAACATGTTGGTGGTTACTGGAGCTGTTAACATGTTGGTGGTTACTGGAGCTGTTAACATGCTGGTGGTTACTGCAGCTGTTAACATGCTGGTGGTTACTGGAGCTCTTAACATGTTGGTGGTTACTGGAGCTGTTAACATGCTGGTGGTTACTTGAGCTGTTAACATGCTGGTGGTTACTGGAGCTATTAACATGCTGGTGGTTACTGGAGCTGTTAACATGCTGGTGGTTACTGGAGCTCTTAACATGTTGGTGGTTACTGGAGCTGTTAACATGCTGGTGGTTACTTGAGCTGTTAACATGCTGGTGGTTACTGGAGCTGTTAACATGCTGGTGGTTACTGGAGCTGTTAACATGTTGGTGGTTACTGGAGCTCTTAACATGTTGGTGGTTACTGGAGCTGTTAACATGCTGGTGGTTACTTGAGCTGTTAACATGCTGGTGGTTACTGGAGCTGTTAACATGCTGGTGGTTACTGGAGCTGTTAACATGCTGGTGGTTACTGGAGCTGTTAACATGCTGGTGGTTACTGGAGCTCTTAACATGCTGGTGGTTATTGGAGCTGTTAACATGCTGGTGGTTACTGGAGCTCTTAACATGCTGGTGGTTACTGGAGCTGTTAACATGCTGGTGGTTACTGGAGCTGTTAACATGCTGATGGTTACTGGAGCTGTTAACATGCTGGTGGTTACTGGAGCTGTTAACATGCTGGTGGTTACTGGAGCTGTTAACATGCTGATGGTTACTGGAGCTGTTAACATGCTGGTGGTTACTGGAGCTGTTAACATGCTGGTGGTTACTGGAGCTGTTAACAAATCAGCCTTCACATGTGTTGGAAGCAAGGGCAGCCCTGGACATACCATACACTTGTGTGTGTCCCCCCCCCCCAAAAAGGGTATATCTTAGCTCCAGTTCTTGACAAACAAGGACATATTTCGACAATCGGTGAGCCAGTGCAACACAAAAATCAAGAGGTGGCCAAGCCACACAAGAAGCACCTGATAATGAAACAATCTTAGTTTTTTAACATGACATTTTCTGTCAAATCTGTGACCCAATCAACTTGGTGCTCTAGGAATAAATCTAGTTTGCCAATATGGATAGGCCATCCATGGTTAGAAGCACACAACACAGTAATAACTTCCTAATAAGATAGTTTGATATTGTGATCTATACTTGGAATGTCTTAATGATCACCAATCAATGTTACGTCTGTTACATGAGCAAATGCCACCACAACTCAAAGAATTACAGGTGTGTTAATGCGTTAATTTCTTACGGCGGTACGTGCCACACCTGTTGCAAACATAAAAGTGTAAAGCCATAACAGAGACAAAACACATCAGAGGGTTAGAATTTTGTGTCAGCCACAAAGTACAGACATACAATGACAAGAAGCATAGCACAGAACATTACAGAATGATGACACATTTGTGATGCCTGCAACTTGCAGTAAGGCAATGTGGAGCATTACACTACAAGTTTTGTTAGTGATTTGTACTCTTTCACTAAATATGATCAGAGTAATAAAATCAGGGTGGATAAGAAGGGCAGTCATGTGGCACATACGGCAGGGAAAAGAAATGCACACTGGGTTTTGATGGGGGAACCTGAAGGAAAGAGAACACTTGGAACACCTAGGAGTAGATGGGAGGATAATATTAATGTGGATCGTATGAAAGCAGGATGGGAGGGTGTGGACTGGATTAATCTCTCTCAAGACTGGACAAGTGACAGGGTTTTGTGAAAATGGTAATGACCCTTCAGGTTCTGTAAAAAGCAGGAAATGTGCTGACTATATGCAGAACTATTAGCTGCCAAGGAAGGGCTTTTCTCTAAGGAGTTAGTAAGTGCCAAAGGGACAGTTTAATGTAGTTGCTCATGAATAATGTTCCTCTAACACCACAAAACTATCTATGGTGTGCTCCAAACAATGTTCCTCTGACACCACAAAACTATCTATGGTGTGATCCAAACAATTTTCCTCTAACACCACAAAACTATCTATGGTGTGCTCCAAACAATGTTCCTCTAACACCACAAAACTATCTATGGTGTGCTCCAAACAATGTTCCTCTAACACCACAAAACTATCTATGGTGTGTTCCAAACAATGTTCCTCTAACACCACAAAACTATCTATGGTGTGATCCAAACAATGTTCCTCTAACACCACAAAACTATCTATGGTGTGCTCCAATGTTCCTCTAACACCACAAAACTATCTATGGTGTGCTCCAAACAATGTTCTTCTAACACCACAAAACTATATATGGTGTGCTCCAAACAATGTTCCTCTAACACCACAAAACTATCTATGGTGTGCTCCAAACAATGTTCCTCTAACACCACAAAACTATCTATGGTGTGATCCAAACAATGTTCCTCTAACAGCACAAAACTCACAATCACAATGAAACTGCACCACAGGATTCTCAGCAGATACAGAAATCAACATGGCAACTTCAGAAGATAACTCATCATTAAACTGCATGTCATATCGACGTTCTGAGGATTACAGATCCGTACTTCGACTTGTGCTGAAGTCCGTGACCATTACATTAAGTACCGCTTTAAAATGGCAACAGTCTATAATATTTAGCACCATACAACATGACAGGAAGGCCAACACATGAGTCAGTCTCACCAACTGCAACATCCATTAATACAAACTTCTGGAACTATTAACCATGTGACATGAACAACAAGTCTTCACATGTCGGATCGCAAGCACTCAGGTAATTAGCTTTTGTATGTACTTATCATTAAACAAAATTATACTGCAACTTACACTCACATATAAAAATTATAATAAATTAATGTGACTTAAAAATGTATAGAAATAAAAGGAATCCAAAAATACATCAAACACAATAAACATGGAATGTAACTGTTATGACATACTCCACTCCACAAAACACAACTGCACACACATAAAGAAATAAAGAAGGTGTACACGGTTGTCAAAATAAAAAAAAAAGTTAACATGTGATGTTGTTCACAGTACAGTTACAAAATTTCTGAATTCAATGCAAACTTCAACTATACAACCGTACATAAAACATTCCAAAACTATCTCTCTGATTTGGACTGCACAAACAAATAATATGCATATAAGATTGGAAAAATGAACACTTCAAACATGAAAGTGAAAAATCTTAATAACACCAAAGTTTAATAAATTAATCTGATGGTAAGAGAAAATATAATTTGACTTTCTAGAGAGAAGAGGTTGGCCTAAAAGCATAATTTCCCATTAACTGATACTCCTCACACGTATCTCAGTCCTCACAAGGTATGGATTCTACCTGGCTACATTTTCTATACATTTACACGTTAGCAGTTAGCACCAGCTTAAAATGGAGAATTCTTCTGTTACTGAAAAATGAAATGAACTGTAGAGGAAATATAGACATTTAAACTACAGCAACGAAACAGAAAAGAGCAAACAATAATAAATGTTGAACAATCAAGCAACAGTAAATGTCACCTCAACAAGTGGTCACACATCAGCTGTGTGCCAACAGGATCAGAGGATGAAGATCTGAGCATGAAAGTTCTGAACATGGACAGCCAGGCACGTTCAGGGAACCTGCACCACGCCCCCCGCCCCCCCCCCCCCCCGCTTAAAAACATCAGCTGAAACATCTGTGGCATATATTAGCCATGCAGTGTGTGTCTAAATCTGTTAACTAGATGCTTCAGTTTCACACACAACAATTACTGTGAAAAGTCTTTCCCTTATTCACACTGACTTCAGTGTACAATGCACAGTACACAGTTCACAGTGCACAGTACACAGTTCACAGTGCACAGTACACAGTACACAGTTCATACCAGGTACACTACAACACCACTCACAAAGAAAACAGATTCATATAGTAAACACTGAATATATACTTCAAGAAGTATATTTAAAACATACAATATAACTATAAATTACAATTTTTTTGTATGGCTCGACAGCCCTACATGGGCCTGGGCCTCCTCGTTTCGTCGAGGTTTCATGGTCACACACATTTGAGACACACCACAGTTGGTAGGACTCCTCTGGACGAGGGACCAGCTCATCGCAGAGACCTCTACCTGACAACACACAACACTCACAAGAGACAGACATACATGCCCCCGGTGGGATTCGAACCCACGATCCTAGTAAGCGAGCGGCCGAAGACCCACGCCTTAGACTGCACGGCCACTGGGATCGGCTATAAATTACAATATGAGGAAAAATAATAACATTCAATAATAGTTAAGACACGTTTCAGATGAGCACAGCCCACGATAACAAGCAGCGTATAACCGGTATAAGTAACTCGCAATACGTACTAGTGATAAAGACATTAAACTTTAGCAAAATGACAATGGTAACAACACACAGAAAAATCACCGTCTGTATTCATCAGCACCTCTCAAGATTGGTGACAAACAGTACAACAAATCACCGTCTGTGTTCATCAGCACCTCTCAACACTGGTGACAAACAGTACAATCAAGAATAGCTGTGATAGTCTTAGATACAGCAAGTGGCAGGTGGACTGAAAATGAGGTAACAGAATGTGTGGATCTGATTAGAACAGAAAACTTCAAGAACAATTTATTTAATATATGGAGTACACACTTCTTTTAATATAGCTAGATTATTTAAACCGTAATTTTAATAGCAACTGCAATACATTGCATTCAGATAGTCTGTGTTAAGGCCACAGATATTTGTATTGAGGGCGGTACCGTCATACTGAAACATGTAGCAAGTATGACAAGTAAAAGAATGCTCACCAAAACTGTTGTGTGTTAACTGACATACAGCAATAATTCAGCTAAACATGTCTGGCTGTAGCTCGACCACAGTCGGCATCTTCCTCGTAGGAACCCCATCTGGATAAGTGGTCTGCTTTAACAACCATAAGCCCACACTGACAGGAAATATCTGGCTCATGATTCTCTCTAGCACTCGTAATGTTGAACATACTATACAGACAAAGGGCATCAAACAGAATGACAGAAGTCCTGACGCGGCCTACAGCATTTATTATGTTGCCATCTCACACTCATTTCTCCAACGTACATTTGATCCACGTTCCCAAAGCAGCTGTATCGTGCAAGATTGATATAATTCCTACAAAGATTTTTCGCGCAGCACAAGGGACAAGCAACAAATTTAAAGATCAGGATTGGCAACACAAACTTATTAATAACACAACATAAACAGAAAATTCCCCCACAATGTTTGACTCAAAAGAAGATCCCGTAACCCACGTAGCTGACGACAGGGTCTGCCCACCTGTTAGTGAACGCGCAGCGTAACAGACAAAAACAGCAACAGCAAATGCAACAGAACCTTGAGGTGGCAAAGCTTGAGAACAGACTTTCTTATCACATTTTGTTACGCACCGTCTGTCGCACTGCGAGATTTGAGGTCCTCTACAGTGGTGCTGGTGAAGATTCAAGTCTTCTGGGATGTTACGTTGTGTCAGTCAGTAGTTCCAAACATTTCACAAAGGGTCACAGTGCCTTCATCTTCATGGTCAAGCAGCCTTTTCTTATCGGACTGTTTGACCATGAAGGTGAACACACTGTGACCTGTGACCCTTCAAAACATCGGAAAGTACAGGTTCAACAACACAGCGTCACATCGCAGAAGACTTGACCTTCGGCTGCACCGGTGTGAGACACTCAGATCTTGCAATGTCAATAACAGAGTTCAAAACTAGAGTTCAGTAACAGCGCTCAACCAAGTTAGCTTTAGAATACGCTCAAACACCAGGCACTATATACACCACTTTCATCACGTAACCAATCTCCTGTCCTTAATTTCACAGCTTGTACGTAAAGTGTAACTTAGCACGTTACGCTCAAGCTGTCCAAATGTTTCAGCATACACTACAGTTACAAAAACCTCACTCAAACAAAGCTGACAAACTGTAATATATGTTTGAACGTATGACGCGACTAAATGCAGAAACCCAAAGTTAAACATGTGTAGGAATGTTTCAGTCACAACCTTGTTCAGTCAGGGAGACATGACTAAATAAACACATGCAATCACAAATGTCAGAAAAGGTGCGTTCCCACACCTGGTGTACTTGACAAATGCACCAATAACTGTGTACTATACCAGCAGCCAAGTGAACAAATGTCATATGGTTCCTAGGACAGGTTTATTTGACGAACACTCATACCAACCAAGAGAAACACTTGGCACTTCAAATCTGTCGCAATTTCTCCGACTTGTCGCATTTAACAACAGCTGGTGGGAAACAGACAAGTGGCCAATATTTGTACAAATGCACCGTTCCAACAACGTGGCAAGTATCCAAAAGTGACAAATGTTTTACAAATTCACCAGGTGTGGGAGTGAAGCTATACACTAAGTCTAAATACTGCACTGCAGCCAATCACCGTTACTTTACGAACCAAGCAAGTTCATTTCTATCTACAATAAATGCACTGAAACCTGAAATTCAAGAATGACACACAAATTCTATAATAAATAAGCTGCACCCTGCGTTCATAACGCACAATTCAAGGGCACTTACTAAAATAACATCACAGGAGGCACAACTAACAAAGAACAATCTACACAGTTTCAGGCACAATACACATATCACCGTTAGGAAAACTGGAGAGGACTGAAGCAAGTTACCATTTATCATTCTGGCAAACATACTGCAGTGTGATGCTGCAGATGCAAGGACACTTACACAGCTGGGCACTGCATAAGTAGACAAATGACCTGTCATTGGATTTAACCACCTACAACCTACTGGTTAAGTACATGTAATATGTGCTTTCTGCCCACACAGCGTTGTTATGTGTTTCATCTTTATAATGGTTAAAGACAGTGTTCTCTGTAGGATACAAACTGAATTTTCATATACACTTTCGACTAAAGTCATCTTCAAAGGGTTAATGACCGGCACCAACAACACTGGATAAACGAGAGTGGGCAGATATAAACAGAGCATAGCAGTTTGGGGACCCAACAGAAATGCAGTGCAGAAGACACAACTTTCATGGGGGCTGTGGAGGTGCAGCAGAACAAACGGTTCATGTCCTTAGGTTCTCGTGGCGTCTATCATGCATAACTCAACCTTACAGGGTATTAGCCAAGCTGTGTGTTGAAGGTGTTCCAGTGTTTCACCATACATTGTATTCACCATCTTCAATGTAAATGAGGCAAGAAGATGTGGCCATATCATCCTGCCTCTTGAAACAGCAACTACAGTACACCAGCATGTTCAAAGAGCTTCCATATACAAAGCACGTAAGTCCTTATAGATGACGTCACACAACGCTTCGTTCAATATTTACCCTGAGTGAACAGCAAAATGTCTCCTCCTTCAAGCAAATAAGTCACTTTACAGTTTTGGAAATATTCTGACTTCAGAATGTACCCAGCATGTTAACCAAACCTAAGCGGCCAAATGTCATCTCGTCAACCAATAATGTTTAGTTGTATTCAGGACATAAGTTTTGTAGCCATGATGCAATTCCTCCAACATTATCCAAAAATAATACAGCAATAAATTAACACTAGCATCAAAACTACAATTTGGTTGTCGTAGAACAACAGTTTAGATGAAGTTGCACATGAATCTGTTAACATGTAAATATATTAACAAATGTACATTAATTTAAAACAAGAGCTATAACTAATAATATATATTAATCATACTCTTTTTAAACATGGAATGGCACAGCTTGGAACATTATTATGTGTTTAATAATATAATATGGCTGCCTATTCTCCAACTTACTGAAGACAAAGACCATGTATTGCTCAGTGAAGACACATGATAATGTGACTGGATAGCAAATATAAACTTCATCTTCACTCTTATTACTAATAATAACAATATTATTATCATTATCATTATTGTTAATACTACCGCTGCTACTTCCCTTCTAAACTTTCTTCAGCATAGGGAGGTTCAAACACTCTGGAATCTCAATATCCTCCAGACGAATATTCGATGGATTGAACGGGAATCGAACAGGGAAGCTGAATTTTGTTTCCATGAGTAGCGTAGCCTGAAACAGACAGAACGCATAAAAATGTTACCTTCCCATTACAGCCAAAGTAAAATGTTAAAATGTTCACAATGTAAGCAATCATTCCTCTCCTACTGTTTGGTGCATAAACTTTTGCCTTCCCATTTGCTACCTAACAACACGCCAACACTGCAAATCAACAAACAAAACTGACTGTACTAGTAGAACTGTAAAACAGTCAAGTGTTGTACTCCCACCTGTTCCTGCGGTTCAGAACGCTCCTGTAGCGTTGCTTGAATCTTCCGAATGAATGTGACAGGAACACGCTCCTCAAACTCGTCTGCAGGGGTGTATAAATTCAGTATCTTGATTATCTACAAGAGAAATGAGACACAAATCAACGCTGATGATTTCAACATAGACTTCAGCTTTCACATTGCAAGTCAAGTTTCTGCTGAGTCCCGTCACAGTGTGGCCAACACAGCACTTACGGACACAACATCTACTGATGGCACCTTGAAATATATACCTAGGTTACGTTCACAAAACAACCCCAGTGCTGACCAGAATGGAAGATGCCTTCTTCTCTCAAGTCTCAAGGTCAGATGTGATATCAAAACACAGGAGTGATGCTTTCGGGATGATTGCTGTATATTTACGATTAACTGAAGATGCCGTTCACAGCCAAGCACCACACTAGTACAATCTCTGTTGTGACTGTTATGGTCGACTGCCAATCACGTTAAAATTTTTGTGTGTATTTCTGTGCCAAGCACCTTACATGTGCATTACTATCCCCAAATGCCACACCAGTATGTTGTGCTTTCCTAAATTGCAGCCTGGGAAATGTACCAATGCATTATAAGCATATATGCATACATTTATATATTTTGCATTTATACTGTTAAATTAATTTTTTATAATTTAAAAATCAGCATAAACGCAAAACACGTAATATTTTTAAATACATGTTACCAGATACAAAACTGTAATTCCTTGCCATCGGCCAGCAGACATTCTGAAGCATTTGTGCCTGTCCTGAATCGGCTCACCAAATACCCCTAGTTTCAGCTTCAGTGTGTCTATTCAAGTAACTTACCTGGAACATAGACAGCTTGTCACACATATCACAGACACTCTGAACGTCTTCGTCTGTCTTCCTAGCCTGCAACAACTGAGCAGCCTGGATGATGGGTTGCAACGTGTCTGGCACGTTCGTTTCCTGCAACAAGGTGTTCAGTGTTGCATGTGAGCAACAAATAGTGTTAGAACACACAGTGTTTGGTGTCATAAATTTTAGGGTTCTGCAAAATTACACAATGCAAGATCTGTGTCTTCTGGGATGTGACACTGTATTGTTGGGAAGATGTTTCTGACGTTGCGAACAATCGCAGCGACTTCTTCTTTAGGTTCAAGTAGTCCAGGCAGTCCAAGAAGATTTTTCTTTCACTGCTTGACTATGATGACGAAGGCACTACAATCCTTTAAAACATCAGGAACTACGCATCCAACAACACAGTGTCAAACCCCTGAAGACTTGAAACCTCAGCAACACCACTTTCACGATATCAAATCTTGCAATGCAAGTCTTATTACAGTAGGATTACATAAAATGTCTGACCTGCATTCGCTGGTCTCTGATCCACTGCTCGAGATGCGACAGGTTATATCTGATCTGCATGCCCTTTGTCCAGTGGCACAGGTCCTTGCGCAGCAACAAGTTGTTCAGGGAGCTTGCACAGATGAAGTAGAACAACTGCAGAACACAGGAATACACAACATTACAGAACAACTGCAGAACACAGGAATACACAACATTACAGAACAACTGCAGAACACAGGAATACACAACATTACAGAACAACTGCAGAACACGGGAATACACAACATTACAGAACAACTGCAGAACACGGGAATACACAACATTACAGAACACTGCACAACACGGGAATACACAACATTACAGAACAACTGCAAACACGGGAATACACAACATTACAGAACAGCTGCAGAACACGGGAATACACAACATTACAGAACAACTGCAGAACACGGGAATACACAACATTACAGAACTGCAGAACACGGGAATACACAACATTACAGAACAACTGCAGAACACGGGAATACACAACATTACAGAACAACTGCAGAACACAGGAATAAACATTATAGAACAACTGCAGAACACAGGAATACACAAAATTACAGAACAACTGCAGAACACAGGAATACACAAAATTACAGAACGACTGCAGAACACAGGAATACACAACATTACAGTTATTAAAAATCAGAATTGTAACAAAACTTCTAATTTACAATATTTCTGGCATGAGGCAAACGCACACAAACCCCAGACATCTCCACCATCATTGTTTTGCATACATTGTTTATTTTCCCCCGTAATGCTACAGTCTCTTCTTGGATTACTCCAACAGTACCAAAGCCCATTTTTAGTCTCCATTCCTTCCTAAACCCTTTAAAGCAGTGGTAACTGTACCTGTCACCTGCTTTTCACATTAAAACATTCCTTCCCCCCCGCCTTCAAAAGAGTGCATTTATGAGCTTTGTGTGTTCCTCATAATAAACAACAATTACTTCTGCAAACGAAATTAAAAGGTTGGACTTTATACATTTTAATGCAGGAAAAGTGTTTGCTGTGAAACAAGAACAGAATCATTAAACATTACTCAATAAACTTAATGCTTCAGAGAGACAAAAAAAATTTGCTTATGAGATCATCATGGTCTGTTTGTCTGTGTCCATCTACTTCAGTCTCTGAACCAGGCGACCAATGTGCACAAAACTTGGCATGAATATTAGGCCATCAGAGCCCAACCCATTGCCATACTTCCTAATTTCCTACAATCAGTAATAACTAACATGGCCGACATGCAAACCAGTGAAGCATCAGCAACATTATGTCAACTGACGCTAGGGTTCGATCACATTTGATCTTGTCCTTTTGCTGTGTTGTTAACCGTCTTGTGGTGTATTGCGTACTGAGAAATCATTGAAAGAAAGTGTAGTGCATTTGTGGGATTGAAATAAAATTAATTAATTATCAAAATGCACGGTATTATAATATAAAAATGTATTACAGTTTCTAGCTTAGTAGGTAAAAAGATGTTAGTAAGGGTAAAGATCACAACACAAAAATAACTGACCTGCCTGAACACCTGAATAATAAGTTCAGGATCAACTCCATGAAAACCAAGACTGCGATGGAATCGCAGACAATTCCTGCAGTAAAGAGTCCAGAGCCTTCTGGACATCCACAGGCGACTCAGGTTCACGAACAACGGATGACGCTCGGCCTCGCATGCCTCCAGGCTTTTGACCAGACAGCCCTGATATTGCCTCATGTTCCAATATGGCAGGTACAATCATGGGCTGTACCCTTTCTTCTAAGTGTCGAATCACACCCTGAAAGCAAACATGGGATATTTCAAAGTTACACTTTTACTAAATATAATATAAATGCTTGTGACAAAACTGTTATTAAACTCACACAACTAATTATCAAACTAACTAATAAAAGAACAAGCCAACCAACCAACTCCAACAAACAAGCACTCAGTCTCATTCCAATTAAGAAGTTAATGTTTAATCAAGCTGTCGTATCCATATAATCATATCCTCAACATAAAATTATTTATGGAACCTCAAACTTTTAAGTTACTAGTGTTGTAGACAAAGACCTTGCCACTTTTTGTTCCCTATTGTGAGCCACATTAATCCAGTCCACCATGCCCCACAATATTGATCTTAATATTATCCTCCTTCCATAGACAACTAGGTCATCAAAATGGTCTCTTTCCTTAAGGTTTCCCCACCGAAACCCGTATGAATGTATACACACTGCTCTCTCATACTTGGTCAGTAAGCAACAGTACCTGCTACATCGACCACATACAAATGATGCCAATTCTAAGCCGATGGTCATTTTCAGACAATGAAAAACTAGAAAATAAGACTGGCTTACAATCAGGAATACACATTATGACAACATACTCAGTCCTGCAGTGCCTACGATAAACAAAGTGTTACAAAGAAATACGTATGAACATGCACAATATCACACGGTTTAGTCGCCATAATTCTATCTGAATTCCACCTTTCATTTTTACACCAATAAAGCACATAAAACAAATTTCACAGTAACGCAGTAGAATTGTGTACCTGATAAATCCAAACAGCAATATCAGACAAGACCTGCCGATACTCCGATAGGTCAAAGTTGTGAAGGCATTGTTCGTTCTGCTTTGGTGTGTTCTCAGCTTGGAAGGTCTTGTCGCCGCTGTACTGCTTCAGATTGTGCAGACAGGCGCAGCGTGTTCGAGAGCCACAAAACTGTCGTATCCAAATCCTCATGACGCTTCTTTATAACCTTCTTGATTGCGTTAATGGTGGCTGTCAGCAGCGACCTAACCTTGTCATCATCATTTGCAAAGTCTGTGTGTCTGATACACATGAACAAGATGTAGATGGCAGGCCTGGCAGCAGACTCACGGCCACACGAGGTTTCAAATCTGAGAAACAGCAGTTTCAGGCATTTCTGTTTCAAGGTTCTCACAGCAGTGTTACTGAAGATTCAAGCATTCTGGATGCGACGGTGTGTCGTTCAGTGAGTGGTCCCGGACATTTTGAAGGCACTATAATCCTTCAATATGTTGGGAACTATTCACTGAACAACACAGTGTCACATTCCAGATAGCTTCAATATTCAAGCACTATGTCACTAAGTACATACAAAATTACTTTATAATAAAAATACTGCTTTTAGTTAGCTGAGATACCTGTGCTGTGTTCTGCAAAATCTGACTTTCATATAAACCTGCAATTCAAACCCATAAATAAGTCCAGACAGACCGCAGTGTGCGTAAGCAATATAGTATGCTATCCTTGTCAAGTAGTGAATATTTAAAACGAGGATACAGCACAGTAGGCTAAAACTACACACTGTGTGACAAACTTACCACTCAACAGGGTATACCATCTTGGTACAGTGGTCTCAATGTTTGGGATTTTGACCTGTCATTATCATACATTTTAATACAACTCTTTTAGCTTTTCACGACTGATTGTGATGAATTTTGAAGGGACATCATGGCTAAGTGACACCAAGATAGTACAATCAGTTTAGCAAGTCGATATGGCTGGACAATCCAGAGCGCAAATCCCAGCAGAAGCAAGAGACTTTTCTCTTCTCAAAAACATCCATACCGGCTCTGCAACCCACCCAGCCTCCTACTCAAAGGGTCCCGGGTAAAGTGGCCGGGGCATGATGTCGATCTCTCACCTCCATCTAGCATTGAGGTTAAGAATAAGTGGAGCTATACCTCCACCCACCTATATGCCTTCATGGTGTGGATAGAGAAAACATTACCTTTTACATCACGGCTAAAGAGTCAGCTTCTGCACTCTCCTGCTATTGCACAGATCACTCTCAGCTCAGTCAAGCTTTGCCCTTCATTAAACAAAGATGACTGATTTCATGCCTTAAGAAATAAGCTTCTCCTCCAATAATTTAATGTATTTTATGCTTCCAAAAAATCATATCTTAAAAAAATCCAAGCTTTTTGTGCTTTTTGTGCTTATTACTACAAGTTGACTAGCACAGCAATATGAGCTGATGGCACACACAGCGACACCAATAGCAAGTAAATGGTCAGTGTGGGTCATTCCATCTACTGTTAATTTTTCTGTGCGACAGGCATACAAATGACGTACCATGTACGAGGTGTCTGACTATGATGTGTTCATCTTCCTTGCGATACTCGAACATGCCCATGTAATCACGCTCTTTCTTACGCACTACAGGGAGGTTACTGCGCTGGTCCTGGGGCAGTATGGCAGCAGGGGAGGGAACTGCGTCACCATCAGTCACAGATTCCACTACTGAAAACAATTCAGTACAGCCGCTCAGTAAGGCAGTATAACGTACATTAAATTCATCAGCATTAAACAAATAACTTAGGAACTGAGACAACTGTCAGTTTTTCATATTCATATGATAAAATACTGCAACTAAAATTAAGCTCTGCATAATAAGTTTCCATTTCAATCCTCTGCATTAAATTTCAATCTTAATATGCATAGTTCTGTACACACAGACAGACAGAATGAAGATAACATTAAGATTGAGGCATTAAATGAATTAATTTGATTACAATAACTCTCAGTAATGGGTTAGGATATACAGTAGAGTGTCAATGCTCATGAACCTCTGCATTCAGGATTTTGACCTTTTTATGATAATCCATTTTAACGGCATTGTTTCGACCACGAGTGACTGGTTTTCACAAACTGGGAAGAGACGGTGTGGCTGGTGAGTCTGCTTCCTCTACTTTCCAGCCACTGTGCAGATCACTCCCAGCTCAGTTAAGCTCTGTTTTTTATTAAGTGATGTCAACAGTTTTCATATTTTATGGACTAAGATTATCCTTTAATCATTTAATGTATTTTATGCTTCCAAATGTGTTTATATTTTATTAACAATAAACTTTCATCCTATTTATGCTTTTTAAGATTATGCTACATTTTTATTACTGGTATTTTGTAAGTTCTTGGAACCAAATAGGCATCTTACATTGACAACGGATTCCCGTGTTGGTGACAGTTTTATTGGTCCCAATTAATCGCATACATTGAGACTGTACTGCGCATCATTTGTTGTACCCTTCCGAAGTCTGCTATAAGTACTTCATAAAGTAACGCAGCTTAGAAACTTAACCTTACCTCCTGCATCCTTCAGTTTCTTTGCCAGAAGCTTAATTTGTTTCCTGTATTTTCTGCATTGTTCTGACAGAGCATCAAACTTCTCCTGCAGGTCCTGTAGGAAAACAAACTGAGCATCAACACAGCTGTTGCAATAAAGAAGAGGCCAAGCAAATAACTTCAGTACAATAGTACTACACAACTGTACCACAATAGTACTACGCAACTGTACCACAATAGTACTACGCAACTGTACCACAATAGTACTACGCAACTGTACCACAATAGTACTACGCAACTGTACCACAATAGTACTACGAAACTGTACCACAATAGTACTACACAACTGTACCACAATAGTACTACACAACTGTACCACAATAGTACTACACAACTGTACCACAATTACTGCCCAACAGATCAATAAATCAACTTCAATCCCAAGACATTTCACAGCCATCACATTAATTAATGTAGAACCAGTAAATACCCTGCAGCTGTCATATACATGAACGATTACACTGATCCAAAAGTTCCAAATGGCTCCAAAATAGTTTCATATTCTAATGGCACTATCACTGCAATCAGTTTGGCATGCCGCCAGTGACTGCAAGTTGCAACATCACAGCTACGAGAACACATCTGTCTTTACAAGACCAGCTTCCTCACTTTACGAGTTTATGCCACGGGTCAGTGACCAGTCTGTTACCACAGTGGCACAGGTTCAATTCCACAACAGTCCAAGTAGGATTTGTGGTGGACAAAGTGGCACTGGAATACTTCAGTTTTCCCCTGTCAGTTTCAGTCCACCAATGCCCCACACACATCACCAACATTATATAAACCCAGCAACTGACAGCATCATTAAATAACACACTTAACAAGCTTATTCTATAAATAAAAAGAGCTAAAATAATATTCTGTTTCCACATTTCCTTCTAGATTTCAAATAAACACCTTTCATGCTCAGACACAACAGTTTAGATAAATAATCATTGCAATGCAATGCACACAATTTGACTACAAACCTTTGTATCAGTTCTGATGTAAGGTTTAGACACTGCTGTTTGTTAACTTACAGTTTCTACAGACGATAATGAATTGTTTAACACTGACCAAAAGGGAATAAAGAACGTGTATGTGCAGTAGCGACCACGTGACTTACTAGCTAAGTTCCCTGACACTGCACATAGCTGCAGTTGGCACGACATGACCACCGCTAGACTCACTTCAGAATGGCCGGGCAGCATTACACCTCTCTCCAAAAAATTTACTCTGATAAGAATACATGCATAGCATGAATCACTGTGGACATTTTAGAAATTGACAATGCAGTATGGTGTGTGTGCAGTGTTTCCCCTGTTACCAGCTTGCCTCTTCATCCCCATGCCAATAACTAGCAAGCAATGTGCATCACTGTTATGCCTTACTTTTGGTGTAACTCAAAACTGACAATATTTGACTGCAGTTCTTCTTACTGACCAATGTTGTGCGCTGATCAGAGACTTCACACCCTTGTAAATGCATTTAAAACCCACATACAGTGTCATAATTCCTTACAAATATAAAACATACTAAACAAAATGCCTATCTAATACTGCTGACACAAGTATCTTTATAATAACGCACACTCATGATTCTGTACTCACAAGATTCTCTGATGTCAGCCGTGTTATTTCATGCTGCATAAACGCCTCGGTTTGTGTCTGAGGGCTCTTTGTTAAGTTCACAGAAAGCAGCTTCTGTTGCCGATCATTATCGTCCTTTAACCTCTCTATCTCTTGCATAAATTCATCCCGTTCAGCCTGCCACCGAGTTTTCTCTGCCTGTAGCTCATCTTCCAGTTGCCTGTATTCAGAACACAACTCAGTCACATCCCGCTCATATATCCCCAACATTTAGAACACTGAACGTCTCTCCTCAAAATTACAAAAGTCCAGTGCCACTTACCACAAAAATATCAATTCGTCCTCGTCTTGTTCCATCCTCCACAGATTACAGACATACATGTTCTGTCTTCATAACCACCTTCTGAATGGTTACACTACATTTCTGTTTGATTTTAAATACAGTGCAAATTCTAGGTGTCTATCACTGTCCATTCTGTTCGACTACTCTAGTCTATCCCTTGCCTATCACTCAGGATTCTTCCACCGTTTCCTAACTTTCTCTGTTCGATTTTATTAAAATTTTGTTAAGCATGGGATTTGAGGTTCCCACAGCAGTATTAGTGAGAATTCAAGTCTTCTGGGATGTGACACTGTGTCATTGGGTAAGCAGATCCCAGTGTTTCGTCTTCAGAGTCAAGAATTCAATTATTCTTGGACTGCTTGACCATACTCACCCAATGCCATACAATTACATTCCAGTAGATGTAAATTTCACCAAAATGACTTTTTTAATTGAACTCAAAGAAAAGGACTAGGGTGAGATTAAGAGCATAAGATTAAGAGCATAAGATTAAGAGCATAAGATTAAGAACAACAAAAACTTGGAACATTAATTGGATGAGATCTCATTAGACATGACTTTAAAGTGAAGCTATTCTACTGCTGTGTTGCTTGTGGCAATAGTGACGATGCTCAAACTATTACCAAAACTACCTGAGCACAACTACAAAACTGCATTTATGTCACCTGGTAATTGGGTTCTATACCATTTCAACAAGACAGAGTACAATATAATATAATATCGAATGTAGCGTGATGATTTCACTAATAAGTACGTACTGACTTGGTAACAGAAGGTGAAACAGTAGTAATGATGGTGATTCCTAAATCTCCAAAGTGACACATATCATGCAGAGATAAAGAACATACAGAATGCATCATCGTATAATAAGGGTACACACGCACACACACACACACATGCATGCACACACGTGCACACACACACACAAATTTCTACATTTTATGCAAACTGTATGTCCATATTTCATCTTTTTATGACTATGTATTATTTTAAGGTACAATGCTACGCAAGTCTCGGCAGTAACATCTTCTGATCCACATACATTCACCTCATGACATCTGTATTGATCGAAACATGTTGGAGATTTATTAAACATTATTACAAGGTATTAAAAGCTATTATGTGTACTGTAATGGCATTTGTTTATATGCAATATTTACCACAGTTATCCAAGCATAAGATGACCTTTTCACCACCTTCAATTCTCAGGAATATGCCAACACAGAATGTGTTTAACTGTGTCGGTACATCAGTTATACGGCGGCTCCCAAATGTTCAGATAATGAAATAGTTAAAAACTCTCGTCTTATATTCTGGTAAATAGGATATGACATAATAATAATTGAAACATGGCCGAGACATCACAAAAATGTTCTCTGGAACATTCTCATGTACCACACGTCCCCCAGCGACTTCAGGACACATAAAACCCACAAGTGTCAAGCCAACCTTCATAAAAGATAGTTAAATTAAATAATAAAGATAGCAACACTTCATTTTACACTATGAAGGTTGGATATGAAACACAAATGTACAGCCAATACAATAACTTTTTCCCTTCAACAATCAATAACAATTTTAGCAAAGTGGATGTGACACTAGCAGGTTCTGAATCCAAGATTTTAATTAGTTAATAATTACATACCATTACATAATATAAAGTTCGCAAGATTTTAAGTTCTCACAGCCATATTGCTAAAGTGAAATAACTTATGTGACGCTGTGTCAATGGGCAAGTAGTACCAAACGTGCGTCACAACTGTAGCGTCTTTATCTAGACGGTCGAGCAGTCTGGTCTCCTTCGACTGCTTCACCCTGTAAATGAAGGCAGTACAACCCTTCTATGTGTCCTGCCCAGCCACACGTCACATCCCAGGAGACGTAAATCTGCACGTTCTGCATCCTTGCTCCCAATAACTCACCTATTGATCTTCTTCTGAGCCTCAAAGGCCAGCACCAGCTCCCCGTCCTCATTAATGATATCAATGTGACTACTGTAGTTGTTATTCGCGACACTTTTCAGCCCTTTCGTCTGGTTGGCCAACACACTGTGCAGCTGGATACACTCCTCTCTGCGCCGATCAAGTTCCAGCTGACACGCTTCTAATTGTTCTGCAAAAATTAGCAGCACTTATAATAATAATAATAATAATAATAATAATGTAAAATTACAAAACATTTAACATGGGAAATAACATTACATGTACCATAAATTGTAACTACAGAATAGCTGCAACACTATATACCATAGAAACACGGTTTGTTTCAGGAATATAATTGTAAATACCCTACATAAAGGCGATAACGAATAATAATAATAATAATAATAATAATAATAATAATAATAATAATAAATTATTATTTTTATTATTATATACCTCAAAAAACATGTTTCTAGGGTATACAACATTGCAACTATTCTGTGATTACAATTTATGGTACATGTAATGCTATTTTCCACCATACACATTTTGTACTTTTCCATTAGCACTTTCCGCAGTACGTTCACAGTGCCCTATACAGCTGTTTTCTGTAGCTCCTTGGTATTGTGCTTTCCAGGTACGATCTTTTGTTTTTACATTCCACATGCTCTGTATTTATATTGTAAGGTACTTACATCACCTTCTTTCTTGATCACATTTCTGTCACCTGAAATCGAAGTATCTATCAACAGATAGTGATATGTGTGATACAAATGTGAGCATGGTTCACATGTGGGTGAAACCAAAGAGTATGATTGAAATTAAATCCCTGTGAATACACATGCGTAACCTCTGATTCTTCTAATAACATACTTTTGTATCAAATAAGACTTGATGATGGCCTGACGGTATTCGGTCGAGACATGTAGTCAACGCACGGTTGATACAGCAATAAATAGCTGTGTAAATGAAACGCTAGTTTACTGCATGAACACAGTTCAAATGTACACATAGAATTCCACACTCTCTTTGTTACTCACCGCTCTAACTGTGGCGCTATGACAAGGACTGTCCATGATGATGATGATGATGATAATCATCATCATCATCATCATCATCATTTCACTGTGAATTTAATGATAAACTTACAGCTTGTCAGCAGAAGCAGTCAGACACCTCCTATGCCCATGGCACACAAACCACTTACTTAGAAGCTCTTGGCCCCCTGTTTCTCCTTCTGCTGTGGCCCTCCTCAGAGCTGCAAGATCTGTTTTCAGTTTGGCGTTCTCCATCTCCAGTTCCTGCAACTGCAGAGCCACCACCACAGTCCAGTACACACATCGCAGTAATCATACTGTCAGTCACACATTCTCTACAAATTCCTCACACTTAAGTCTCAGTTTCTACTCCACTTACCCAATTCAAGATAAATCACAATCTTATCTAATCAGTTAGTACAGAATAGCAAAACTGTGAATCAGAAGTATGCATTACATACAGTATGTGTTACACACAGACTGTACACAGTATGTGTTACACACAGTCTATATAAGATATGCATTACACACAGTATGTGTTACACACAGTCTATATAAGATATGCATTACACACAGTATGTGTTACACACAGACTGTACACAGTATGTGTTACACACAGTCTATATAAGATATGCATTACACACAGTATGTGTTACACACAGACTGTACACAGTATGTGTTACACACAGTCTATATAAGATATGCATTACACACAGTATGTGTTACACACAGACTGTACACAGTATGTGTTACACACAGTCTATATAAGATATGCATTACACACAGTATGTGTTACACACAGACTGTACACAGTATGTGTTACACACAGTCTATATAAGATATGCATTACACACAGTATGTGTTACACACAGACTGTACACAGTATGTGTTACACACAGTCTATATAAGATATGCATTACACACAGTATGTGTTACACACAGTCTATATAAGATATGCATTACACACAGTATGTGTTACACACAGACTGTACACGGTATTACACCTCCTTCACTCCAAGCCACTCTCACTGTGACTCTACAAGTACTTCCTCAGGCCATTCACAATGTGAAAGTTTAAAATGAAAAACAAAATTAACCTCCTGCACTGAAAATAGACACAAAAATCTTCAAGCAGTGCATTATGATACATACAAAGTTGGCAATCACATACAATCAATCTCACAATTTACAATTTTATACATATCAATCACTTCAATGTTAAGCAACTAAATAACTAACTCTATAATTCAAGTCTTCTGGGATGTGACACTGTGTCATTGGGTGTGTAGTTCCTGAGGTTCTGAAGGATCACAGTGCCTTCATCTTCAGTGCAAAGCATCCATGAAGGATAGCTATTACACTTGGACTGTCTGACACTGACGATGAACGCACTGTGGTACTTTGCAGCATCACAAACTGCGCACCAAATAACAGTGTCACATCACACAAGACTTGACTCCTCAGCAACACTGCTGTGAAAACTCGAAATCCCCTACTCCATCGTAACATACAATAACACACCTTGAAAGAATCGTGAGTCCTTGCTGCATCGTCACTTGGGCTATCTTCCTTCTCCAAATGTTCGACTCGCTTCTGTAAACGGTTCCGTTCCTTTTCAACGTCCTTCAACTTCTGTTGCAACTTCAGTACAAGTCCAACATCAATCTAGACACATACAAAATGTTAACATCTAACTGCTGTGCAAGACATTTACTCACATGTGAGGTTTCAATCCAAACAGGCTACTGACATCAAGACAGAGTGGCACAGGGCTGGCAGTCACAATGTCTTAATAAATACCACTAACCGGCTAATTAACTTCACAGATCAGAGTTCTTCCTGAGAAGCTATTAGTTCCTCAGCTGGCCTGCTTCTGAGTCACAAATAATGCTGTGACAGACAAAATTAATACATAAACAAACAGGGTTGATGCCTGGTGACTGTGGAGGCCAGAAGAAGGGACACAACACTCCAACTCATTCACGTGTAGTACCATAAATGGAAAATAAATACAAGAAAAGCACATACTGTCATGTAACAAACACTGCATTACTTTACTCCCTATGAACTTACGATAACTGGATGGGTTTAACACCATAATGAAATTTTGTACGTCTTAAAGCTTTCACACTGACAGAATTCAAGAAAATCTTGTTGGGCTGACAACTGCATTAGGCAGTTTCAGTTACGAGGCTCACAGCTCTGTCAGGTGGTTTCACTTATCAGGGTGACAGGTGTGTCAGATGGTTCCAGTTATCAGGCTGACAGGTGTGTCATATGGTTCCAGTTATCAGGCTGACAGATATGTCAGATGGTTCCAGTTATCAGGCTGACAGATGTGTCAGGGGTTCCAGTTAACTGGTTGATAAATGTGTCAGGGGTTCCAGTTATGAGGCTCACAGCTGCGTCAGGTGATTCCAGCTATTGGGCTGACAGCAACACTGAAACCAACTGACATAGCTGACAGCCCAAGAAGATTTTACTGAATTCATAATGAAGGCCTTCCAGATAACAGAGCAACCATGGCTTTTGGATTGAAGTCTGGTCTGACTCTTCTATGCGACTTAATATTTTGTACAGACAATGAAGTATGATAAACACAGACAGATGTCACAACACAAATGTGAAAGGGGATGAAAAATTGGTAATGTTGAAAAATAATTTTTCCCATTACCTTTTCAGATAGAACTCACTACACAATGGAAGAGAGACAAACAGTGGAATGATATGATATAAACCAGTAAGGATAAGTAAATCCTAGAACATGATTCTTATACTTCAAATCCCTCCACTTTCTGGGGTCATTTGTGTCATCCTCAAGCAGGACCTTTGCTGTGCCATACTGCACTGTCAACAAGTGGCACACTGACCTGTTCTGAGACCTTCTGTCCCTCTGGACTGATCGTCTCTGATCTGCGACCTTGCTGCTGATTCCAGTCTATATTTTCCAGTTTCTGGTGGCTTCCTGATGATGAAACACTGACTGTTGATCTCACTGAGCCGTAACCATAATCCTGTGCAAACAAAGAACTGATTAGTGCCTGGCACAGTGTATCCATAATTAGGTGACATAATATATCTGAAGACTGAGCAAGATTTGAAGTTTCCAGTGTTACTGCTAAGGATTCTGTTACACTGTCTTACTGGGTTACTGATTCAAAATGTTATGAAGGAATGCAATGCGTTTCATCTTCACGGATTAAGAGGTCCAAAATTCTTCACTGAAGATAAAGGTGGTGTTCCTCCAGAATGCTGGGAGTCAGTAACCCAGTAATACAGCATTAAAATGCCAGAAGACCCAAATCCCAGCTGAAGACCAAATTAATGAACTAACAAGAATGCACAGCTGACCCAAAACACGTTCTGCACAAGTCACTATATCTGTAATATAATTCATGTACAGTAGAACCCGGATAAGAAGTCCCCGCATAAGAAGTTTTCCCCTGTAAGAAGTCTGATTTTTAAAGTCCCGAAATCCTATTGCTTTTAATAAGCTTCCCTCTTAATAAGTCATCCCACTTAAGAAGTCCCTAATCCTCTGGTCCCTTGAAAGACTTCTTAACAGGGTTCTACTGTAATTCTAACAGGAAACCTGATGGAGCAACATGGCTTAGCTGTTGGGCCTTACACTGAGCAACTCTTTAGTCTGAATAAAGACGCATCTTACCACGAACTGTACTTTCTATATCCTTTTAATAATCAATAATCAGGTCAGACAGAAGCACAACATATATAAGATATTGATATTCTAACACAGCTTACATCATCTGGTAATTCAGATGTAGCGCTGGCAGTGCTGGCATCAGACAGGTTTCTCTGGTGTCCCTTCTTGGCACCAGATGCATTAGCTCCACCCCGCTGCAGGCGACCAATTTCCTTCTCGAGTGCCTCGTTGCGCTGTTCCAAGGAATTATAATCAGCCAGTAACTTCTGGTAGGCATCACGATCTTGATCGTGTTCTCTTATCAGGAACGACTTCTCTTCCTCTAGCCGTGTCTTCAGGACCTCTGTGAAAGAAGTCAAGTAAACGTTTATATTACAAGAACAAATGATAAAGAGTGGCTTAAGAAATGTATTATCAGACCTTCCAAGTGCAGAAAGACACGTTCTAACAAGAACATTTTTAAAAGAAGCTTATAAGTTACAGCTCTTTTACAATTAAGACTTCTCAGTTGTGGTCAAACAAAGTGCAAATCCCACGTTTCAGATGCAGCAAACCTATACTTCACCCAAATGTAGGAAACAAACTGATAGGTTCGAACGTATCGGTCACCTTGCAAATATCATAAAACAATGAAAGATTTTAGGTTTTCACAACGGTGTTGATGACGGTTCAAGTCTCCTGGGATGTGATGTTGTGTTGGGTAAACAATTACTGACATTTCAGTGGATTGTAGTGGCTGTGAAACGTTGGGAACTATTTACCAAACGATATGACCGAACATCACCGAATACTTGAATCTTCGTCATGAAACAAGATTGGAAAGGTGGAATCCATATTGACATATGCAAAGTTATTTATGAATGTTAATTTTAGGCAAAAGGTATGTTTTTCACAAACCAAACTGCTGATCAGCTTACATCGGCAGAACTGCATTTACAAAACAATAATACGCAATTCAGCACATGCACATGTTGGACTCATTCGCACAACATCATAGGTTCAAATCCCAGTCAACAGAATTTCCTTTAAATATGTTACAATTTGCTCTTATTAGCAATACTATTTATTATTACTGGGAAGAAATTAACTGTAAATACATATTTTCTCTCTGAAAACTCACAGCTGCATTTTGTTACCTTATAAACAATATTTCATACAGAATTTACAGAGCTGTTTATATTCTATGCCCACAACAAATTTGAAATGACTAGCTCCAGTCATGCTTTAGTTAACATAATCAAACCAAAAGCTGCAGACAGATTTCATGCAATCTCATTTTTGTTGTTTCACATTTTACAGAAAGAAAGTACGTCCACATATTTAGCATATTTTACACAATGCTTCACAATCCCACATTTAGTGCTACTAATGTCACTCACACATCTTCATCATGTTGCTATTATTGACTGTAGAAAAACAAAGAACAAGGACTGTCGGCGAGGGGGGTGGGGGGGGGGGAGCCTCCAACGGCATAAGAGTCATTCTAAATTTCATCAAAATTCATCCAGCAGTTCAGCTGAAACATGTGGACAGACATGACCAGACTTGCATGTGTTCATGTTACGCACACAACACAAACAACACATAATGTTCATGTTACACACACAACACAAACAACACATAATGTTCATGTTATGCACACCAACACAAACAACACATAATATGGACACATTACATGTGTATGATAACGGCACTTAAATAATGTCAAAACTAACACTGATAAGTAGGCCACATGCGTTACAGATATGTGATGTCAAGGAACTGCCTAATGCGTTACAGACAGATGTGGAGTCAAGGAACTTCTAATACTTAAGACAGGGTGATTAAGGACTGGCCTAATACGTCTACAGACAGGTGTGGATGTCAAGGAACTCTGCCTAATATGCTCTACAGACAGGTGTGATGTCAAGGAACTCTGCCTAATACGTCTACAGACAGGTGTGCATGTCAAGGAACTCTGCCTAATACGTCTACAGACAGGTGTGCATGTCAAGGAACTCTGCCTAATACGTCTACAGACAGGTGTGCATGTCAAGGAACTCTGCCTAATATGTCTACAGACAGGTGTGCATGTCAAGGAACTCTGCCTAATATGTCTACAGACAGGTGTGCATGTCAAGGAACTCTGCCTAATAGTCTACAGACAGGTGTGCATGTCAAGGAACTCTGCCTAATATGTCTACAGACAGGTGTGCATGTCAAGGAACTCTGCCTAATATGTCTACAGACAGGTGTGCATGTCAAGGAACTCTGCCTAATATGTCTACAGACAGGTGTGCATGTCAAGGAACTCTGCCTAATATGTCTACAGACAGGTGTGCATGTCAAGGAACTCTGCCTAATATGTCTACAGACACGGTGTGCATGTCAAGGAACTCTGCCTAATATGTCTACAGACAGGTGTGCATGTCAAGGAACTCTGCCTATAGTTACAGACGTGTGCATGTCAAGGAACTCTGCCTAATATGTCTACAGACAGGTGAGCATGTCAAGGAACTCTGCCTAATAGTCTACAGACACGTGTGCATGTCAAGGAACTCTGCCTAATATCGTCTACAGACAGTGTGCATGTCAAGGAACTCTGCCTAATACGTCTACAGACACGTGTGCATGTCAAGGAACTCTGCCTAATATGTCTACAGACAGGTGTGCATGTCAAGGAACTCTGCCTAATATGTCTACAGACAGGTGTGCATGTCAAGGAACTCTGCCTAATATGTCTACAGACAGGTGTGCATGTCAAGGAACTCTGCCTAATATGTCTACAGACAGGTGTGCATGTCAAGAACTCTGCTAATATGTCTACAGACAGGTGTGCATGTCAAGGAACTCTGCCTAATATGTCTACAGACAGGTGTGCATGTCAAGGAACTCTGCCTAATATGTCTACAGACAGGTGTGCATGTCAAGGAACTCTGCCTAATATGTCTACAGACAGGTGTGCATGTCAAGGAACTCTGCCTAATATGTCTACAGACAGGTGTGCATGTCAAGGAACTCTGCCTAATATGTCTACAGACAGGTGTGCATGTCAAGGAACTCTGCCTAATATGTCTACAGACAGGTGTGCATGTCAAGGAACTCTGCCTAATACGTCTACAGACACGTGTGCATGTCAAGGAACTCTGCCTAATATGTCTACAGACAGGTGTGCATGTCAAGGAACTCTGCCTAATACGTCTACAGACACGTGTGCATGTCAAGGAACTCTGCCTAATATGTCTACAGACAGGTGTGCATGTCAAGGAACACTGCCTAATACATCTAGACAGGTGTGCATGTCAAGGAACTCTGCCCCTTTGTTAGCTAATGACAGAGTGTGTCCTCGTGCAACTGAGGCTCTCGCAATCTGCTCTTTGACAGAGTTTGATTTCTTACAGGTCAACAACCTGGTAAAGAAACTAACTTGTATTCTGAGCACATTAACTTGGAATAAGATATGTCAAACAAATTTTCCCACACTGTCTCTTATAGAAAACAAGAAAGGAAGAAAGAACAAAACAAACAAACAAAAAACAAACAGATATCCATAATATACAGTAATCCATCACTTTGAGCTTAGTTCAATGCTCAGAAACTGATCACGCAAAAATTAAAAAAAACAAAAATTAGTTACCCCTTTTATCCCATGTTATGAATTTTAATTGGTCCCAGAGGTCAAGAATTTCTCCCAACATACAAATTTGCACTTAATACACCAGACAATGGTACACATATATGATAAGAATAACACTAATTCCCAATTACTGTAGTTAAATTATATTTTTGACCATTAAACTATGCATAGACAATAAATACAAAATTAAAGTTGTACAGAAAATGCACAAACATCAGGTACCATCCCTCTTACCAACATGACACACAAAAATTCCTTAAGATTTAATTGATATGTAATGATTAACACTGAGAACTGCACATTTCACAATAAAGCTACCAGAACAATCTGAGATACCGTGAAGCTGCAGATTCTGCGCATTCGAGAAGATTCGGGAACACTGGGAAGAACAGTCAGTTTGCAAAGGGAAGGAGATCATATCAGAAAAAATTCGCTCACAAAGTGGAAAATGGATACTGATTTGTGGTTATTCTATAGGCAAAAACCCATAAACTGGTTGCTCCTATGCAGTACTGTAAACTAAAGCTCCCCATAAAATCTGAACTACAAGGTGCAAGCTCTGAGGAGCCGTTACATAACTAAGGTCTTACCATTCTGGTCCACAATATCATGACTTACCTTCCGCTCCAATCTCGTTAGACTTAATTCTCTCATTCAATTCATCCAGCTCAGCTTTAAGTTTAGTGTTTTCTCTATTCATTCTTTCCATATCCTCTCTTCTCCCCTTCTCTACACGCTCCTTCTCATTAACCAAATCAATCTTCTCATCCCGTTCATGCTGAAGTGATTTGAGAACAGTTTCCAATTCACGTTCCTTATCGTTCAACAAGACAGTAATGCGTTTTGTTTCCGCTTCCAGACCCTTAAGAGAGTCGGCCTTAATCCGCAGTTCTGCCAGTTCATGTTGCGTAGACTTGAGAATATTATTTTCCTTTACCTGGATAAGAACATTAAAATAACATAATTAATACACGAGTGCACATTATGTTCACTGCAGTACAACTGTTCAGACTGTGGTCAGATAATTGTGACCACAGTCTGAGCACTTGTACTGCAGTGCACATTATGTTCACTGCAGTACAACTGTTCAGACTGTGGTCAGATAATTGTGACCACAGTCTGAGCACTTGTACTGCAGTGAACATTATGTTCACTGCAGTACAACTGTTCAGACTGTGGTCAGATAATTGTGACCACAGTCTGAGCAGTTGTACTGCAGTGCACATTATGTTCACTGCAGTACAACTGCTCAGACTGTGGTCAGATAATTGTGACCACAGTCTGAGCAGTTGTACTGCAGTGCACATTATGTTCACTGCAGTACAACTGTTCAGACTGTGGTCAGATAATTGTGACCACAGTCTGAGCACTTGTACTGCAGTGAACATTATGTTCACTGCAGTACAACTGTTCAGACTGTGGTCAGATAATTGTGACCACAGTCTGAGCAGTTGTACTGCAGTGCACATTATGTTCACTGCAGTACAACTGCTCAGACTGTGGTCAGATAATTGTGACCACAGTCTGAGCAGTTGTACTGCAGTGCACATTATGTTCACTGCAGTACAACTGTTCAGACTGTGGTCAGATAATTGTGACCATACTTCACTACTTCACTACTTCAGAAATACCATATTTTTCCAAATATATGAAAAGAATTTTTCCCAATACATGAATGGAAAAACAGGGGGTTACCGCATAATCACGAATGAAGTTGAGCACGTTCTGTACAGGTATATTCCTGAAAACTAAAGCTTTTGAAGGGAGATCATCTTATAAGCAAGGATGCCTTATATTTGGGTAAATATGAGTAAATCCAATTATCCAGATTGCCTATTACCAGTAGGGTTAAATAACACAAATAAAGGAAAGTACCAGAAGTAGTGGAAACAGTGAATGTAAAATCAACACAAAAAATTTCAATTTTTAACTCATTTCTACACTTCAATTAATTTGGTGAACTTGTAGATCCTGCAGGAGTGGAGATACCAAATTTTATCATAAATCAAAATTCAAAAGAAATAGTCAGTGTTCTCCATACAACATAGCTTCTAATAATGTCTGTAACCCTGGCCCTGGTTGGATCCGTTCACAATTTCATGAAATGTAGTAAAATTACGTATTTTCTTAAAATTCGTAATGGTCCGTAGCTGTGCATCCAAAACTTAATTGGCCATGAAACCATTCTGGGCTTGAAATATAAAGACAGAACCCAAAACAGGACTGCAACGCAATGAAACGACATATAGCAAATAAAACCATCACATACAGTAAAACCCCTATTTAATGAATTGCTGGGGAATTAGAATATATTTCACTAAATGGAGGTTTTCAATTCAAATGGAGCTATTGTCAGGACATGAAAAAATCATCACTAAATCCGGGATTTCACTAAATGCGGGAACATTAAATCGGGGTTTTACTGTACTTTCGAAGTACATGAATGGTTTTTCTCATGTATTGCCCTCCTGTCTATGTAGTGTCAAGCTCAGCAGTCAAGAGTGTTCTTCCTCGTCTATTTCATATACTACAATGGTCATATAACGCATATCCTTTATACTGACATAAAAATTTCATCTCCAATATTTCAATTCTTCTTGCACATTGTTTCATTAAAGCCCAATTCTCACAGCCATATAAGATCACTGGTACCACCATTATCTCATTCCTTATTACATATTTTAAGTGCACATCGAATTGTTCCATGTGCATAGGAACCTTTCCTGCTTGTTACATACATGATACACCAGGCCCCAATTACAAGTTCAATTGCAAGTTACACGACAAATCACTCACAAGCTCCTCTATCTTCTGCTGCAGTGATATGATCTTGTTCTCCAAGCCCTTGTTCAGTTTCTTGACATGTTCAACAGACCTAGCCTCCACCTTCAGCTTCCTGTACAAGCGTCTTGCCAACCACCTTCTCACCAACGATTGCACCAGTATGATGTGACGTACGGTCTGCAGGTACTTTCTTCTTGCCAGAAAGCAACGCACATGCTTCTGAATAATGACAGCCTGTAAACATAACCATGTAAGTCAGTATTAGTATAGTCATAGAAATTACTGGTATTGATAGATTTTTCAGATAATAAGAAGCATCAACGTTTTAGAAGGCAAGGTTAGGAAAATAAATGTTTTGTTCACCTTCACATCATAACTGCAGGAGAATTTTGTGCAGTATTTTCCAGGTAAAGAAGCATGCCTTATTGTCCAGGAAATATGGTACCTTTTCACTGTGAATGTCATGTGACTAAGCACCAAAGACCTTAATAATTACCCATCTCACACAAAACTCCATGCAGCATGGCCACTCTTACAAAGCTGACACTCGCTCATCCACACAATGTTTTTCATGAAACCTGAACATTCGGTACTGCTCTCCTAACACCAAATCCAGAATCAGCTGCATCCAGTCCACAATGTCACACATATTTCTTTAACAGCCATTTCAATATTATCCTCCCATTTGCACCTATGGTTCGAATCCCGCCGGGGCATGGATGTCTGTCTCTTGTGAGTGTTGTGTGTTGTCAGGTAGAGGTCTCTGCGATGAGCTGGTCCCTCGTCCAGAGGAGTCCTACCCAGTATGGTGTGTCTAAAAAGTGTGATCGTGAAGCCTCGAAAATGAGGCGGCCTAGGCCCCCAAGGGGCTGTCAAGCCATTGAAAAAAAAATTTCACCTACGAGTTCCGAGTGATCACTTCCCTTACATATCCCAACTAAAGTGCTGCACGCATTTCTCATCTACACCGAGCATGCTACATACTTAATCGACCACATCCTCCTGGACATGACCAGCCTAATACAGTTTAGTAACAAGTACTCATTATAACATAATATAAGCAATATCAGCCTCAACAAGCTTGAGAATGTGATGGTGCGTCATGGGGTGGATGGTTCCCGATACTGTCAAGAACTGTAGTGCCTTCACCTTCAGGAACCACTCACCCACCAATGTGTCACATCCTGAAAGACTAAAATACTCAGCAAGGGTGCTGCAAGACCTTATACTATAGCTGTATGAAATGACACTGCCAACATGGAGGCTCAATGAGTAAATGTTAAAGATCGCTCCTGTACCAAAGTCGCTCAGAATCCGTCAACATCGTGGTAATGTACCACTAAGTGCGACATACCTTGTGATTGTATCGCATTTGCTGATAGCGTCTTCTTGCCAGCAGTCCTCGTGCCCGAGTCTGCAGACCCAATATACATTGCTTAGTTCTCCTAAACTGCGTTCTCTCAAGCCAGCCTCGTACATGCCGTTGTATAGTTGTTGCAGCTTTGTTACGACGAATGTGATAAACACGTCTGCAGACATGACAGAAAATCAGCCCCTACTTCTAATTTCAATACAATTATCATTACAGCAGATAATTTTCACGACTACTGACTTCTGGGGTGTGACACCATGTGGTCTGGCAGATGAGCACCCAAGTTTCAAAGGAACCTGGTGTCTCCATCTGCGTTCATAAAGATGGAGGCACCAGGTGTCTTAAAAACATCAAACTGCACGGTGTCACATCCCAAAAGACTGTAGTCTTGACACTCACTTCTGTGACGATGTCAAATGTCACAGAATATTGTGAATACTTCCAAGAAAAAAGAAACATCAGAATCTCATTCATGTGGATCCAATGTACCGAATTTAGATACAGAAAATACTTCTGGTGGTGATATATGGCAGACTGACCAGGGAACTGTGGTTTGATACCTGGCAGGGATTTTGCTGTTCCCTGTTTACTGTCTAATGTCCAGACCAGGCTCTGAGGCTCATACAGCCTCATATTCAGTAGGTTCCAGGGTTCCTTCCCTAGGAGTAAGGCAACCAGGGCGTGAAGTTAATCACCAACCTCCATCCAGTGCTGAGGTTAAAAATGAGTGGATCTCACTTCTACTCCGTCACGCACTTTACTCCATATTTTAAACACACAGTCCACACAGTCCAAACAAAGCAAACGTTAGGACCAAGCAGGTTGATTAGCAGCAGTAATGCAGGCTTGTATGCAGGAGACACTCCGTTCAATTCTCGGTCAGGACGCCATCCATTCTGAACAATTCAGTGGTTTTCCTCAGTCTCTCCACGCAAATGCCAGGTCAGTAGCTAAATCAGGCCACCAACACTTCCTTCTACACACTTCCAATTCAGTATTCACCACCCTATCACTGACACTACACTGTCAAATACTGAGAGAATCATAAAATAAACCACAAACCATTAAAATTCAGGGCAGAATACAATTATGTGGGCAGGTCTGATTCTGCTCAAACAAATGAAGGTAGATACGGTTAGTTTCAAACACATCTCCCAGCAATAAGGTCAGTATCAAACATACTGCCTAACAACAAATTCAGTATGAAATATCATACCACCTAGCAATAACGTCAGTATCAAACATACTGCCTAGCAACAAATTCAGTATGAAATATCATACCACCTAGCAATAACATCAGTATCAAACATACCACCTAGCAATAACATCAGTATCAAACATACCGCCTAGCAACAAATTCAGTATGAAATATCATACCACCTAGCAATAACATCAGTATCAAACATACCACCTAGCAATAACATCAGTATCAAACATACCGCCTAGCAATACCATAAGTATCCAACATACCGCCTAGCAATAACATCAGTATCAAACATACCGCATAGCAATAACATCAGTATCAAACATACCACCTAGCAATAACATCAGTATCAAACATACCGCCTAGCAATACCATAAGTATCCAACATACCGCCTAGCAATAACATCAGTATCCAACATACCGCATAGCAATAACATCAGTATCAAACATACCGCCTAGCAATAACATCAGTATCAAACATACCGCCTAGCAATAACGTCACTATCAAACATACCGCCTAGCAATAACATCAGTATCAAACATACCGCCTAGCAATAACATCACTATCAAACATACCGCCTAGCAATAACATCACTATCAACATACCGCCTAGCAATAACATCACTATCAAACATACCGCCTAGCAATAACATCAGTATCAAACATACCGCCTAGCAATAACATCACTATCAAACATACCGCCTAGCAATAAAGCCTCTTGCCCAGCGCTGAATGCACCGAGTAGCTTTCACTTTACGCAGGTATTTCTTGCGACAGATAAACGCTCGAACTTGTTTCTGAATTATTATGCAGCAATGACGAAGTCTGTCAGCACGCAGCTTCTCCAGGTACGCCACTTGACCAGCCCGGAAGAATATTTTTGTTTTCCCAAACTGGTATTTATCATCATCCTGAAATTTAAAAAAAAAAAAAACTGTTTTAACTCCAAAAACACACTTGTATATTAAGGATGAGCAATTCAAATCAATCGTATTTATTACAAGAACTCAAAGGTTAAAAATGTAGCGTACGGTTCCGTGTCACGGCTCAATATGAAGGTAGTCCAAGGATAAGCAAACAAAAGGCTGAAATCTTGAACATTTGGGTTCACAAGCATCAAGACTCCACTGTATCAGGCATATTTGAAGTGCTGTGCACTGACCTTGATAAAGTTGGCCAAAATCCTTTCACATGTGGCTCTCATGTTATTACGCTGTATGTCCTTATATTTACACAAAACACGATACCGATGGAAGAAATCAGCATATGTCCACCTGTAATTTACAATGAAACAATGGGTCAATAGACATCATCAAACAATAACGATCAGGGACTGCCGCTACTGCACAAGTATACTCTGTGGCATAAACCAGTGTCAGTCCGTTGCTGTTAGTTCATGTTATGCCCACCAGGCATTACTAAGAAGAAAGTTCTGGCCCAATCAGTTCATCCATAGCAGCCCCGCATATAAGTTGCGATTTTCTTTGTTGCTGTGGAACAGTGAGGCGGATATCATCCACCCACCTTACTCGCTGGACCTCACACCAACCAATTTTTCATACTCCCTAAAATGAAAACTGCCCTCAAAGGAAGGAAACTTCAGAACATGATGGACATCAAGAAGAATGTGACTGCCAACTTAAATGCAGTTGCTTTGAACGCCTTCAGTGACTTTAATTTTCAGTTTTTTAACCAACAAATGCAATTTTTATTTTCATATTTCCGTTCAATTCACCCTACACGTTTCGGCCGTGACTCGGCCATCGTCAGGGGTACACTGATAAGTTCACTTCACTGTTCACTGGTCCATTTGGTATTATCACAGAACCATTACACCGAGTCACAGCCGAAACATATGTAGGGTAAATTGAACAGAAATACGTTTCGTTGGTTCAAAAACTGAAAACTAATATCAAGATGCACGGTGAACACAACGTAAAAAAAAACCTTCAGTGGCTGTTCTGCATAACTTTAAGAAAGATGTAAAAAGTTTCAGTGCAGGGACATTACTTTGAAAAATACAACCATACATATAAGTGATGCTCAAACAAAGCAGCAAAAATATGGCAAACAAATGTACACACAGGTTACAGAATACTTCATACAGCCTCATCTACAAATTGTATTTCATCTGCAAGTACTTCAGCACAAAGCTGTACGATTTACCTGGATGGGAAGCCAGCAGCACTGATGCGTATGGTTTCTAAGACACCACAAGCTCTTAACTGCTGAACAGCTCGCACGGGATTGTATTCAAATGGCACTTTGTTATCATTTGGTTTGATACAGCGCACATAATGTGGTGTGGTGGCGTTAAGTGTCGCCATCAGCATGTTGAGAGAGTCCCGAAACTGGGACCCAACCTGCAGGCAGAAAGACAAGAAACAAGTTCTGTAAAACACAACGGTCATCTTTGAACATCCTAACGTCATATGTCACATAAACATACGGAACTACTGACAGTCATCTTTGAACATCCTAACGTCATATGTCACATAAACATACAGAACTACTGACAGTCATCTTTGAACATCCTAATGTCATATGTCACATAAACATACAGAACTACTGACAGTCATCTTTGAACATCCTAAAGTCATATGTCACATAAACATACAGAACTACTGACAGTCATCTTTGAACATCCTAATGTCATATGTCACATAAACATACAGAACTACTGACAGTCATCTTTGAATATCCTAACGTCATATGTCACATAAACATACAGAACTACTGACAGTCATCTTTGAACATCCTAACGTCATATGTCACGTAAACATACAGAACTACTGACAGTCATCTTTGAACATCCTAACGTCATATGTCACATAAACATACAGAACTACTGACAGTATGGTATCCAGATGAGGTCAGTCCACAAAATAAGACAGAGTCCATCGCTAAAACAACTAAAAAATCACAGAAACATGACACATCACAGAATACTCTAAGTGAAACCAGGTTCATGACACCACCACACATATTAGCAGTCCCAAAGCTGTAAGTTTTGAGGTTTCCATAGTGGTCCACTCGACACTTGAATATGCAGGCAACAGGTCGTTCAAAAGGTCAGGAACCGCTTACACCATGATGCAATGCCACAAGACGGAAGATCGTCATTCTCAGTCCCAAACATGTCAAGAATCTGATTATTAATGTTAATAATTGTGAGATCCCGCTAAAGCAGGCCAGTAGCTCAAATATATATACAGGGCATACACAAAAGAATGGTGCGGTATCATAAGTATTCACTATTGAAACCGCACCATTCTTTTGTGTATGCCCTGTATATATATATATATATATATATATATATATATATAAGATAACAATTCTTACAGTTTTCTTGTGTTGTTTTGATGTTGACGATGAAGATGGTACTGTTGGTTTTGCAACAGTAACTCTTACTTTGGGTGTAGGGACATTCAGTTTCTTCCCTTCAGGCTCATCAGAAAACAATTTCCTCACAAGTTTATTCTGCAACAGAAAGTTATTATTAGCAGTGTTTCGGTAACCACAACAGTCCAATTCTTCATCTGTACTAATGAAAGTAAGTAGGCTGCAGGAAATATTGGGGCCTAAGAGGGAGGAAGTACGGTAACAGGATACCGGTGAAAATTGCACGATGGGTTTCATGACTTCTACTGCTCACAAATTATTATTTGGGTGAACAAATGAAGGAGGACAAGAGGGATGGGACATATGGCAAGTATAGGGGGGGGAAGAGAAGTGTATACAGCTTTGGTGGAGAAACCTGAAGAACAGAGAATACTTGGAAGACCCAGGCATAGATGGAAGGATGACATTAAAATTAATCTTAAACAAATAAAATGGAATGGTATGGGGCTGGATTAATATGGCCCAAGACAGGGACAAACGTTGGGCTATTATGAACACAGAAATGAACCTTTCGGTTCCATAAAATGCAGGGAATTTCTTGACTAGACGAGAAACTATTAGCTTCTCAATGAGGGCTCTACTGCAAGGAATCAGTCAGTTCATTAATGTATTTTGCAGACTATGAGACTTTTTTTTTTCCCTGGAAAATACTGCATAAAATCCTACTGTACCTTATAGTCCTAAGTAGTTCACATGTGAACAAAATACACTTTTTCCCCTAAGTTTGTCTTCTAAAATCCTGATGCATCTTATACTCCACGAAATACGGTAGCAGGTAACTAACCTCTCCATTTTTAATAACGTTTATCTGATCTTCAAGAACAGTGTCACGGTTCTTCTCCAGAAATCCTTCACTCTGGTAGGTCACATTGTCTGCAAAATGGTGGATCAGGAATGCGGTTGTACCAAACCTCGGTCTTGAGAAGTGTTTCCATCTTGTACACTTGCTGTACAGCTTTTCCACCCACGATGAATCAGTGCCCTTTGGCATCTGAAGAGACAGAAACATCGTGCATTTATGAAGCAATGACAACTTAAAGAGATCACTGAATGCAACAGTGTTGACTGAGATTGTCAAACAAACGTACCAGTACCAACGGTCTTGGCACTGAACACCAGGTGACTGAGGTGTAACGGAAATTTAAACCCTGGTTCTTAAAGGGCTAATCAATATGAGATTGGTCATTTAAGCAACATTCTCGTACTGTTTAAAAGATCAGCTTACAGGATAGGATATACGGTGAAGCTTCTGATCAATGTGAGTAGCCAACTTTTACATATACATTTTCATGGTAACTGGTAATGCAGGCATACTGGTTTATAAACACATCTTCTATGAAGAAACCTTTCACACTCAGAAATGTCATATTTATTAACATACACACGGAAAACAACGCTTTACAAACATTAGACTAAAACACTCCATATGTTAAACTTTAAATATGGACTAAAACTGTGATTTCTGTAACAACTCGCTAATAACACGACAAATCTTAACGCACCAAAGACCAGCTATCTGACTGCCTCTCCCAGTTGACAGTAAAAGTCACGTTTCAAAAGCAAAAGTGCTTTACACAAACAGGGCCGGCCCAGACATGTGGGCACCCGAGGTATGTTAATAATTTGATGCCTCAGGCAGGCTAATGATTTGGCACCCCTTAAAAGTGATATTCTTTAAACTTTCTCAACCTGGAACAGGGCTGGTGAACCTTTCTGAAGGTGTGCGCCCAAACTGCGGATAATTTTTGGAGAAATTCTTTCACAAGTGTAAACCCGAATTTACTAGCACCATATTTCCAACTATTCCAGTGACGTCTTAGCATCCGTTACAGTGGTGCCCAAGACAGCTGCATGGCTGGCTCACCCCTTAGTCCAGCCCTATACATACAAACAAGAAAAAAAATGTATCTCCCAATTTTTTGACATAAATGAAAGATTCAAACATTGGTGGGCAGAGAAACAATGAGGAAATATGTTATACTATTTACTCTTACACTACATACCCCATCAACAGCTTGTTGACACTATTAATACAGGGTGTCTCTGAGCACAGCAGCTGTTACAGAATGTCTGGCAGTGACAAACTTTCTACGTGACAAAGCTGCCATGCTCAGGGACACAATGAAATGCACATCACATGCAATATGTATCTCTGTATGGTAATTGCCAGTGCTTTCTTCTGTGTACTACGTTAATCAGTGTCTTGTGTGGTCCTGTACATGTATGTAATTATATCGGATTCACGTGTTTGTTTGTTTGCTTTTACTGTAATTCTTATACCGTTTACTGTAACTACTCTCTGGACGTGTCCAATATCATTCTGTAATGATTTCTAGGACGAAATACAATACAATATATCTTGTATTTTTCTGACACTCGATTCGTCAGGCCATCTGTGAAGACAATGTCATACAACATTAACTATTATCGCTACAAATTAACCCAAACCAAAATCACAGTCAGTAACACCTTATTCAAGAGCAACAGTTCACAGTCCTCCCTTTACACAAAGCCTGAAATGATGCTCATCAGTATCAAGGTTTTACACTGCCATCTGTCACAGCAGAAGAATGACTGTGCAAGTAAATAAGCTTGCAGACCTGCAACTCAGCCATCGCCAACTGCTGAACATTACAGTTCTCCGTACTTACCCTACACTCTTCATCCAATAGGTCCAGTATCCCAAGTTTAGTCTCTATCAGATCAATGCACGGCTGGTTGTCATAAAAGTCTATGAATTTCCACTCTATCTCTTCTTTGAGATACTCTTCTTGTTCCAGTTTAAACACATGCTGGCAAGGCAGAGCAAACATCACAGATTATTGCTACTCACTATCGTGCTTGACATATTATCAGAGATGTTCAGCAAGTAAGGTTCCATAAGTCATAAATGTTGAACAAAAGGTCATTACAATGTAACATGTAGCTCATTCATCACACTGAAGTATCATTATTTTGCAACACAATCCCCAGTAACTTTTATGTGTTCATCCCATCCTGTCACGGGTACAGAAATTCTACTGTCACACAAATTGGGCTATTCAATTTTCAACAATTCATAAACAGCCACTCCTGCTTCCTAATTATTGAGGAATCAACAACTTCCCATGTGATTTGTCGGTTTTCCAAAATCAGTTCCTCCGCTCATTCTCTGTTCATTTCCATCCTTGATGTGCCAGACTGACTGGTGCAATCATCATCACGGATGTCAGCTAGACCATTTTCTAACTCTGCACCGTTTTGCGACGTGCCACACTCTCATTACACCGTCAGCGTACATCTCTATCAACTGGCAGTCGATTTCAATAAGCGGAAATGTTAATGCCAATAAAAACCAAATCACCCTACAAACTTCCTTCAATTGCACATGAACTTATCGTATGACTGACTGACCCTGGCACCATCTGTTGCATGTTGCCCCTGCTACAAGCACCACCTTGCACCAAAAAAATATGCTTCATTAGCACGAAAGTTACAAGATAGGGAACCATACTTACTTAACATGCCTTATAGTTGCACAATAAAAGTTAGACATAACATAACTGTATACAATACAGTCCTTGAGATAAGAACACAAACCCTGGTGGTACAATACCACACGTTCGTACAGACATATTATATGCAGGCTGAGGAGAATTAAGCCGAAACATACTACAAAGCAGGCATTTTTCCCAGTAATATAAAACAGATACAAAAAGCAAGCACAAATGTGTCCAGCTTCAGCAGCACACTGACTCACCTGGTTAAACTGTTGTTGCAGTTTCTCATTAGCATAGTTGATACAAAACTGTTCAAAACTGTTTATGTCAAACGTTTCAAACCCGTATATGTCCAGCACACCAATAAACCGCTGGGAAGTGCCTGTACTCTGCAGAGCCTTATTCACTACTGTCACAATCCAATTGAACAACTGGGCATAGATGTGTTTCGCAAGAGCGTCCCGGGCACCCACAGCCTGAGAAAATAAAAACAACAACAACATTCATTTTCATTCTCACGTCCAGAAATGCAAACGATAAATACGATAAGCTAACTGGAGTCTGCACCAGCTGATGTCAGTTCCAGAATTTCAGGATTCTTATCCTTGTCAAAAGCTAACAGGAACGGTGATGCTGGCAAAAACGCAGCTTCACAGATGTACTATATTTACAGTACACTGTCAATGTTTGTGATTAAATGGAACCAACAAAATCCTCACGAATGTCAGAACCATGAATACTGGAACTCATTTTCAATGTAAACCGACTATTTGTTTTCAAGTAATAAATATATGACGTAACCACAAAAAGCAAAGACAAACACTTTTTGGAAGCATAAAATACATTACATGACTGAAGGAGTCTCATTCGTTAAAACATAAAAGCAATCAGCCTCACTTAATGAAAGAAAGAACTTGCCGGAACAAAGAGTAATTGGACGATAGCAGGAGAGTGGGAGAAGCCGATCTGTCAGCCACATGTTCTCATGCAATTCATCAGAAGCCCCCACAGAAGGGCAAAAGAATAACACTGAAATGGATGATAATGAAAGGTCAAAATCCCAACATCAAGGCTCATGAATTTCGAGACTGTACTGTACTGTACTGCTTCATTACAACCTGAGATGGGTACATAACTGAATTACACCTAATAATCAGTTATGACATGCAGCATCACTTGTAAGACTGATACTGACCTTGGGTGTGACACCAGGTGGTCTGGTGTAAATATTGGTACCTTGCTACCAGTCCATACTGCAGCACTTACCGAGACACCAGTAACTTTGGTATTTACTACTGTCAGGTCCTAAAATCTCACAGTACAATACGAACTATATTTAAGAAAAAAAAAAAGAATGTAAGTCAAAGATGTGTACATAAATGGTCAAAGTAAGATCCACAGGAATACACCAGCACCAGGTTCTGTCCCGTACAACACTCAAAATATATCACCTCTTCAACTGTCATTGGTTTGAAGAACACTTCACGCGTGCTGACGATCTTCCGGTGACACAGCCAACTCCTCATCTCACTTGCATCCAGCTTCAACAACTCTGCAAGTATCAGCAGGTGCCTGTCATTTGCCTGCAACATAAATAATTGTTTACTGGAGGGAGAGATTCATGATTTGTACTCCTCAGTAAATATCAGTAGGGTGGTCAAATCAAGGGGGATGAGCTGGATAGGGTGTGTGGCAAACATAGAACATAACAGAAATGCACACAGAGATATGGTGAGGAAACCTGAAAGAAACAAACCACTTGGAAGACGTAGGCATACATGGAAGGACGATATTAAAATGGATTTTTGAAGGAACAGGATGGGAGCGCGTGGACTGGATTCATCTGGCTCGAGATAGGGCCACGGTAATGAAATTTCATTTTCAATAAATGCCAGAAATGTCTTGACTAGCTGAGGAAGTATCTACTCCTGCTCTGGGCCTTCATGGCCTGTTCTAGGATAAACTTTACCCTTACCTAATGCTAAATGGAAATCACAGAAAATCATAAGAAGAACTGAATCTTAAGTGGAACTCACCTTGAAACATAAGATGTGTCTAATGTGAAACAGAACTCACAGAAAATCATAAAGAAACACAAAATAGAACTCCAAATGATGCCTAAGAAGTACCTAACACTAAGCAGAACTCACAGGAATCGCACTGCCCTCACTGTCACCACCACCCCCATCGTCTTCTGCAACTGCCTCCGTAATCGTCACATTACCGAGATGCAAGATGGCTGCCAGAACCTTAAACATGTCTGACAGTTCCCGCTGGCTGAAGCCCAGTAATGATAAGGCCGTTGTAGTTTCTTGAAATCCTTCTGCATCATTCACACCATCTATCGTTGGGTTTTCACCTTGGTTTCAAATAGTGAAATTCATCTTGGTGACCTATCAAGTAAAGCAAGCAGTTTGTTTAGCGTGCCTTTTACTTTGCAAGAAAAAAAAAATAGGCATTTGTAATTCAACACAACAACACAGCTGCCATGTAAAACTTGGTATGTACGAGAACGTTCAATACATAAAGCTTCCTACGTCACAGAACTTAATTAGTAAGTCCTTACAACATTAAATGTAGCTCATTTATTCCACTACATAAAACCATTTTCACCGTCATCACGAGTGCATTGATGCATTTGTCCCATTTGGCACAAATTTAAAAATCCTGCTGTGGTAAGTAAACAGACTAACATTTTTAGGCCCATCATGGACAGCATTTCTAGGCTTGCCTCCTTGGCATGTTTTCAATCAAACAACACTCACTCAGATACAATTCTGGTCGTAAATCTCTGGCTGCACACAGCTGATAGAAGATGTGGTAATTTCGCTCCTCAGGGGCCTGAAACACCACTCTGGACTTCTCCAGAAGATATGTCCGCATGCTGGCACCCTGGATATGAAACTGTTTGTTGAAGTGAATTTCGATGAATTTCCCAAACCGTGAGCTGTTGTCATTACGTGTTGTTTTTGCATTCCCTATAGCCTGTTGAGGAAATGTACGTAAACATCTGAGAACATGTACTGAACCAGAATACGTACATAAATATCTGAGAACATGTACTGACACCAGAATAAGTACATAAATATCTGAGAACATGTACTGACACCAGAATAAGTACATAAATATCTGAGAACATGTACTGACACCAGAATATGTAAACTGAAGTGAATATCTGAGAACATGTACTGACACTAGAATATGTACGTAAATATCTGAGAACATGTGCTGACACCAGAATATGTACGTAAATATTGAGAACATGTACTGACACCAGAATAGTACATAATATCTAAAAACATGTACTGACACCAGAATAGTATAAATATCTGAGAAATGTACTGACACCAGAATAGTACTAGATATCTGAGAACATGTACTGACACCAGTAAATAAGTACATAAATATCTGAGAACATGTACTGACACCAGAATAGTACATAAATATCTGAGAACATGTACTGACACCAGAGCGAATATGACTACAATACGTAAATATCTGAGAACAGTACTGACACCAATATACGAAAATGAACAGTACGAATGATAAATATCTGAAAACATGTTACATGTACACCATGAATGATGTACGTAAATATCTGAGAACATGTACTGACAATTACAAGAAAATATAAAAAATTCAAAAAGCACTACATACAGTCAGTCCTCATTTAAGCTGGGTTATGTTCCTGAAAATTGCAATGTTCAGCAAGACAATGTAGAAGAAAACATTTTTATTGATAAGAATTAATTACAATACCAAAGAAACCAGACACTGAAGATTGCACCAGCTGACATAAATAATAATGTTCATCAAATTTTACTCAAGTTGTCTGTGTCAAGGCAAAACAAAGATGTTTGGGGTAGCATTAAAATGACAACTGCCTGCACCTACAGTTAAAGAAATTTAACATAAATATTGCACAGTTTATTTAGTGACACTGTCAGCAATTCAGCCTACACTGTATATTGTCAAATGATTGCATGACAGTAATAACGAAGAGACAAGGATGTGGAAGGAATCAGCCATGGTCCAGTTTCAAGGTACGATGCCAGCAGCTGTAAGGAGGAACTGACGACAGCCATCAAAAACCCCAGTATGCATCCCAGTCAACCTTATACCAGGCACCTTGTCATTACGTGTGTTTTTTTGCATTCCCATAGCCTTTTGAGTGAATGTAACGTAAACATCTAATACATATACTGACACAAATACATACATATAATTCTAGACATGTCACGGGACACTGATATAAACAATACTAATATCTAAAACATTACTACAAACTCAAATAATAACATAATATATACAAACATGTACATGACAACCAAGTACACTATTACACATAGACATCACAATTACAAACACATGTACTGACACTAAATATACATACAATATCTAAAACATGTCTACACAAAAATAAGTCCCCGTAAATATTAACATTAACTCGACACCAAATACACAAATATATCAAAAACATGTACTAAAAACCAAATACATACACAAAATATCTACAAACACATACACTAACCAAATAATACATAAAATCTAGAAACAATACACTATACAGAATAAACATAAATCACAGAACAATACATAACACAAATACATACATAAATATCTAGAAATACTGACACCAAAAATACAATATCTAAAACATGTACACAACAAAAATAAAACAATTCAAAAACACAATACATACAAACATCCATCCATAAACCTGTATTACCTGAAAATGCAATTCACAAGACAAAACACAAAACATTTTAATAAGAATTAAATCACAATACCAAAGAATACACAGACACTGAAGATGCACACATACAAAAAAAAATATACACAAATTTACATCAATTTCGCAACAAAACAAAGATTTGGTAGCATTAAAATACAACTGCCTCAACCTACATTAACAAATTTAACATAAATATTCACAAGTAATTAACAACTGTCACAATTCAGCACTACACTGTATATCAAAAGATCATGACATATAACAAAACAAGATGTAAAACACCCATGGTACACAAAACATCCAAAGCATATAAGAACTACGAACATAAAAAACCCCATAGTCACATCCAGTCAACTATACCAAGTCACCTCGTAAATACAATTAGCTTCCACTTTATAATCATTATAACCAATTTCACACAGTCGCATGTTCAAAAGAACTTCCACACAGTACATCATACATACATACTTTCCACATTATCACACATAATATAACAATTACTTATCCAAATCTGTCACAGGACATCTGATAAGAATACAAGTCACTTGAATAAAACTCACAAGTACACATCACAAAAACATCACTTAACAAAGTATCATCAACTACACATAAAAATACTTCCACATAGTCACGATCATCATATAACAATTTTAGATAATTTTAAAAACATTTTATAAGTCTCAAATTTTATAAATTATAATAGATATACACAAGCAATATACACACACAAAACCTAATCTACTAAACTGAAGTTTTGTCTCTGTACCTCCATAATTGGACTTGAAGCCAGGACTTTCTTCTCAACTTGTGTTTCTGTAGATGAACCCCCAACAGTAGCGAAGTACCGCATTGCATATTTCGCTGACACCGTTTTACCAGCGCCTGACTCCCCTGATACAATGATTGACTGATCCCTCTCTTCCCTGAAAAGAACAATGAGACAAAAAATTAAAAACCTGAAGTCACGTTACTCAAAACTATACTTAGTATAAATTATGGAATCCATTCCTTTTACATTTCTTCATGCCTCAATCCAACAAACAATACACAAATCCAAGACAATTCAGCCATGTTAGTTATAAATATGCACCCAGCCCTCGCTTTATGCCTGTTCTTTATGTCTTTTTGCTTTAATGCCCCTTGCCAATTTACACCACTTCTCTTTGCACTCTCTCATTTCTGGTTTAATGCCCTTTGGCTGGCTGCGTTCTATTACACTAACCCCTTATTTCTGATGAGAATACAATTTTTTATATACGTCCACTTTTTCAGGAACTAAACTAGGGCATAAAACCAAGGGCTGGGTGTATTCTGAAATGTATATTTCTCCCACCAACTTCGGTATAACTTATTTTGCAGTCCCGTGAACACTCACTGTAACACTTAACACTTATTACACTTTACAGTAAAATTAAACACTTAATTCTGTTTTCTATTTCACAAAACTGTTCGCAATACATATATATATTGGTTTTGTGTGTGGTGTGTGTGTGTATAACAGAACAGTGTCTTAAACTCCAATGGCACAATAAACTGTGTTTATATTCAAATTCGATACACCCGTCTCTTACATACCGTTCCAGTTTAGTGTAGGCTTCTTCAGCAACAGCAAAGATATGGGGGTCAAGGTCACCCATAGCCTGCCCTCTGTAGGCCCAAACGGTATCACTGCCATAAATTGGCAATTCATCATAAGGATTGATAGCAACCAAAACAATACCTGAACAAAGAGAAGAATTTGCTGTACATGCTGGCATTCCATGTTACGCCACATACCGATTCGTTGACGAGTCCAGTTCGAGTTGAACTAAGCCTGACTCACCAAGATGCTGCAACGGCACAGAGTGCCTGTACATGTCCGACATAACACATTACGTCAAACCAATCTGTGTGAACCTTTACACTACCTTGGCAAGTGCCAGACTCGACCCAGTTGGTGTGCCTGCAGTAAAAGGCAAAGCAATCCCATTACAGGCCTGGACAGCCCTTAGGGTTCCAGGAGGTTGAGGCTCACAGATTTATAGACAATCGGTACATGAAGGTGGTAAGGTTGTCAGCCCTACGCACCGGCCGCCTTTACCCCCCAGGAAATATTCCTGGTACTCATTTCTGTTAGACGCTGAGTCGACCCCAGGGCCATAGTGCGGCCGGAAGGATTGTCAATGAAAAATTCCAATGACACCATCGGGAATCGAACCCGTGACCTTCCGGCTTGTAGAACAGTGCCTCGACCAACTGCGCCACTGAGTACCCGCGGTGTGCCTGCAGTGCAACACATTAATATGGATGGTAAACAACAGACAATATCACTTATTTCTGGTTTCATGCTGCAAGAAGAATTAAAAATTAATACGTAACTCAGTCACCTCCACTGCATATCAACAGCCATATCTCAACTTTCATATACTACATCATCTACATGATATTACTTACATAAAACACAGTACTACAGGAAACATACAAAAAAGTGTCACACACAATACATGATAATAATATCATTGTGAAAATGAGCTGGGATAGATCAGTCAGTATTGTGACAGGCTGGACAACTGAGGAGTTGTGCTTCAATTCCTGGCAGGTGCAAGATACTTTGTTTTCTCCAAAATGTCCAGACCAGCTGTAGGGCCTACCCAGGCTCCTATTGAATGGGTACCGGGGGTTCTTTCCTTGACCCGATGGAAAGCAGCCAGGGTGTGCAACTAACCACTAACTTCCATTTTGTGCCAAGATTAAGAAGGAGTGAACTATACGTGTACTGTCCCGTACGCCTTCACGGTGTGCACAGGGACAAGTTTGCCTTTTGTACGGTAATGAGAACGGCAGAAGTGAGCACTTAAATATAGAAACTTAAAGTAAAGCAAACACAGAACAACTGAAGGTTTCTGGGGTACAATGCCATGTAGTTCCTCAGCTAGGCAAGAAATTCTATCTTTACAAATAATTTTAAAATTATACTGCCATCTATGCCCAGAAATTCAAAGTATCATTTTTACACAATCTGCATTATTAGAGGTTCCAGGATGTACATATCTTCAATTCCATTCCTTACAACGATACCTTCTTACTCACCTCAGCCGACATACCGAACAAATTAGCAGTCCAGTGTTCACTGAAATTTCTTTCTTTTCAGCTATGGTTTGTTCTGATTAAAAAACAAACTGGAATATAGACCAAGACATTTTCAGCAATGTAGACGAGCTAACAATTCCCACAGGTTTCATGTGGCTGTCTACAATCCAAATGTACAATGTAACATTGAAATGAGGCCAAGACGTAGGTCTCAAACATACAAAATGTATTCTACAGAAATAAAGGCACATCAAATGTAACCGAAACTGAACTTACCACAGTAAGTATATATAGCACTCTGCCTGCAGAATCTAACTTGTAGGTTATAGAGAACAGCCGGTTCATGGAGGTACGACAATGACGTGAGATCATTTTCCCCTATCAGGATATCGGGGTTCCGTAGAGGTGGCAGGTCAGCGTCTGTTTTCACCTCGAGATCATGTACCTGTTAAAGACAGTCAGGCCCTCAGCACTGAAACAAGGCAATTCTGCAGAACAGACATCAGATGCGTCTCATTTCAACACATCAGTTTATGTGTTTGGTCATCGTATTTTAAACATAAAACAACCAACATTTAAAAATTAATACATCATATATCAGGGACAGGATCATTCCCCATCCTAAGGCCAAAACGAGTAACACCTACTTAGTCGGGGGCCGATAAGCATAACTACTCTTAAAAGAGCCATTTGTTACCACCTCCTGCTCATTTAGCCAGACATCAGACATACATACAGTACCAGTTCAAGTGACTTTGGCTGCCCACAGGTTGACAGTACATTAGTCTTATCAGTTCCAACTGAGCAGGTCTTAACCTTGTATTCTAGCCTGGGGACAGGTATCAATCAATCCAATCAATCCTATTCCCCAGAAGCAGTATTTACTAATTTTTATTTTCTCTTTTTTATTATCTTTCCACAGGAGAAGACAAAGTCCATGAACGAGAAAATTCCAAGTTCCTTCTACTTCCATCTATCAAAACTTTATAGCCATGATATATATATGCTTCAAAACATCTTTGGTACTGAAAACTGTAGCCAATCAAATAGACCCTGTAACTGTCTTACACACAGACAATCAGTCAAATCAAACAGCATCCCACTAAGTCTGAGCAATGCTCCAGTTCTCATTTAACTCACAGCGCCATCTTCAGTTTTCACCCTTATTGTTGCTCCCTTGTAGTCCTGGATAACCTGCGCTCCCTCCCATACTTTATCAGGATGTCGGATCCAAACCCGAGCCCCCTGAAACAAAGAGAATTCACCATTTAATAACATGCACAGCAATTAAGTGTCCAATGACAGTTGGGTTTAAATTTAAACTACAGTCCAGGATAGAGGAGTTTTAAGTTTACATTACACTAAAACAGACTCAGGCTTGTTCAGTGCACAGATGTTGGCATTGAAGAGTTAAAAAAACTAAGAATCAGCATCTCCAATACAAAATTTATTAGTAATATATAAACACAGTAACAGCATTTAGTCCGCGAATAACTGAAACATACTGCGCAAGATTAAACGAGAAACAAAGTTAAGACAATTCAGTTTCAATTTTAGAATAATTATTTTTACCAGAAAAAAAAAATTCTAACATTTTATGTCCGTTATGATTCACGTAAAGACTCTGGGATCCCACAGTTCACATTCTGACATACAGATGGCATTGCGTGTTTGGTTCTGTCTTCTGACATACAGGTGGCATTGCATGTTTGGTTCTGTCTTCTGACATACAGGTGGCATTGCATGTTTGGTTCTGTCTTCTGACATACAGGTGGCATTGCATGTTTGGTTCTGTCTTCTGTATTGAGAAATGAACTGCCTAAATGTGGCTGCAAGTAACAGCTGAAGCGCGTCACTGTAACACCTTGTTATCAAGCAACGTAATTGTTCTGCTGACATCCACTTCATTTATTGTGTCTGACATCTCACACACAATCCGAGCTGTTGAAAGGATCGTTAAACCTGTACCACAGTTATGGTGGATACTCTCCATGCCAGATCACATAATATACAGTGTGTCCACAAAGTTCCTTCGGGGTTTTGAAAAATTGTGGCGCGCAAACAAATTGAGCTAGCCACATGCGGTTTGCGGTAGATTACAGTGAAACTCTGGAAGTTTTTTGCCGCCAACAGATGACTTGATGACCTGAAGACCCGTATCAGGAATGCGATCTCGGCTATTCCAGCGGACATGCTCCACAGAACATGGCAAGAGCTCGAATATCGTCTGGACGTTCTCCGTGCTACCAAGGGAGCCCACATCGAGGTCTACTGAGGTCAGTAAAAAAACTTCCAGTTTCACTGTAATCTGCCGCAAACCGCATGTGGCTAGCTCAATTTGTTTGCGCGCCACAATTTTTCAAAACCCCGAAGGGACTTTGTGGACACACTGTAAAATAAGTCCTTAAGACAAATATTATGTGGCATGTATGGTGATATGATTAAAGAGAACAGTTGTCCCTGTCCATGCCATGAAGGCGTACAGGGCAGCACAAGTATAGCTCCACTCATTCTTGACATCGGCACTAGACAGATACCCTGATAACCATTGAGCAGGCGGCTAGGTGGGCCCCAGGGACGGTCTGGACATTTCTGAGAAGAGAAAAATGTCTTGCCCCTGCCAGGATTCAAAACCTAGATCGTCCAGCTCATAGCCCAGCGACTAGGACAACTGAGAGGTAAATAAAAGGACCTGACTGTTAGAAGTGAAGAAACTTAAATAGAAGTTAGGCGTATCTTAAACACACAGACACATTGCGGGCCTTTGTCACAGTGCAGTTAAGGTCTGTGCTCTTCTGCTGCGCAGTGAAGACCTAATACAGTCTGTGCTCTTCTGCTGCGCAGTGAAGACCTAATACAGTCTGTGCTCTTCTGCTGCGCAGTGAAGACCTAATACAGTCTGTGCTCTTCTGCTGCGCAGTGAAGACCTAATACAGTCTGTGCTCTTCTGCTGCGCAGTGAAGATCTAATACAGGCTGTGCTCTTCTGCTGCGCAGTGAAGACCTAATACAGTCTGTGCTCTTCTGCTGCGCAGTGAAGATCTAATACAGTCTGTGCTCTTCTGCTGCGCAGTGAAGACCTAATACAGTCTGTGCTCTTCTGCTGCGCAGTGAAGACCTAATACAGTCTGTGCTCTTCTGCTGCGCAGTGAAGACCTAATACAGTCTGTGCTCTTCTGCTGCGCAGTGAAGATCTAATACAGTCTGTGCTCTTCTGCTGCGCAGTGAAGACCTAATACAGTCTGTGCTCTTCTGCTGCGCAGTGAAGACCTAATACAGTCTGTGCTCTTCTGCTGCGCAGTGAAGATCTAATACAGTCTGTGCTCTTCTGCTGCGCAGTGAAGACCTAATACAGTCTGTGCTCTTCTGCTGCGCAGTGAAGACCTAATACAGTCTGTGCTCTTCTGCTGCGCAGTGAAGATCTAATACAGGCTGTGCTCTTCTGCTGCGCAGTGAAGACCTAATACAGTCTGTGCTCTTTTGCTGCGCAGTGAAGACCTAATACAGTCTGTGCTCTTCTGCTGCGCAGTGAAGACCTAATACAGGCTGTGCTCTTCTGCTGCGCAGTGAAGACCTAATACAGTCTGTGCTCTTCTGCTGCGCAGTGAAGACCTAATACAGGCTGTGCTCTTCTGCTGCGCAGTGAAGACCTAATACAGTCTGTGCTCTTCTGCTGCGCAGTGAAGACCTAATACAGTCTGTGCTCTTCTGCTGCACAGTGAAGACCTAATACAGTCTGTGCTCTTCTGCTGCGCAGTGAAGACCTAATACAGTCTGTGCTCTTTTGCTGCGCAGTGAAGACCTAATACAGTCTGTGCTCTTCTGCTGCGCAGTGAAGACCTAATACAGGCTGTGCTCTTCTGCTGCGCAGTGAAGACCTAATACAGTCTGTGCTCTTCTGCTGCGCAGTGAAGACCTAATACAGTCTGTGCTCTTCTGCTGCGCAGTGAAGACCTAATACAGGCTGTGCTCTTCTGCTGCGCAGTGAAGACCTAATACAGTCTGTGCTCTTCTGCTGCACAGTGAAGACCTAATAGTCTGTGCTCTTCTGCTGCGCAGTGAAGACCTAATACAGTCTGTGCTCTTCTGCTGCACAGTGAAGACCTAATAGTCTGTGCTCTTCTGCTGCGCAGTGAAGACCTAATACAGTCTGTGCTCTTCTGCTGCACAGTGAAGACCTAATAGTCTGTGCTCTTCTGCTGCGCAGTGAAGACCTAATACAGTCTGTGCTCTTCTGCTGCACAGTGAAGACCTAATAGTCTGTGCTCTTCTGCTGCGCAGTGAAGACCTAATACAGTCTGTGCTCTTCTGCTGCGCAGTGAAGACCTAATACAGTCTGTGCTCTTCTGCTGCGCAGTGAAGACCTAATACAGTCTGTGCTCTTCTGCTGCGCAGTGAAGACCTAATAGTCTGTGCTCTTCTGCTGCGCAGTGAAGACCTAATAGTCTGTGCTCTTCTGCTGCGCAGTGAAGACCTAATACAGTCTGTGCTCTTCTGCTGCGCAGTGAAGACCTAATAGTCTGTGCTCTTCTGCTGCGCAGTGAAGACCTAATAGTCTGTGCTCTTCTGCTGCGCAGTGAAGACCTAATACAGTCTGTGCTCTTCTGCTGCACAGTGAAGACCTAATAGTCTGTGCTCTTCTGCTGCGCAGTGAAGACCTAATACAGTCTGTGCTCTTCTGCTGCGCAGTGAAGACCTAATACAGGCTGTGCTCTTCTGCTGCGCAGTGAAGACCTAATACAGTCTGTGCTCTTCTGCTGCGCAGTGAAGACCTAATACAGGCTGTGCTCTTCTGCTGCGCAGTGAAGACCTAATAGTCTGTGCTCTTCTGCTGCGCAGTGAAGACCTAATACAGTCTGTGCTCTTCTGCTGCGCAGTGAAGACCTAATACAGGCTGTGCTCTTCTGCTGCGCAGTGAAGACCTAATAGTCTGTGCTCTTCTGCTGCGCAGTGAAGACCTAATAGTCTGTGCTCTTCTGCTGCGCAGTGAAGACCTAATACAGTCTGTGCTCTTCTGCTGCACAGTGAAGACCTAATAGTCTGTGCTCTTCTGCTGCGCAGTGAAGACCTAATACAGTCTGTGCTCTTCTGCTGCGCAGTGAAGACCTAATACAGCTGTGCTCTTCTGCTGCGCAGTGAAGACCTAATACAGTCTGTGCTCTTCTGCTGCGCAGTGAAGACCTAATACAGTGTCTCTGCTCCATAGCTTCTGCCTGGCGCAGTGAAGACCTAATAGTCTGTGCTCTTCTGCTGCGCAGTGTCAGTGAACCTAATACAGTCTGTGCTCTTCTGCTGCGCAGTGAAGACCTAATACAGGCTGTGCTCTTCTGCTGCGCAGTGAAGACCTAATAGTCTGTGCTCTTCTGCTGCGCAGTGAAGACCTAATAGTCTGTGCTCTTCTGCTGCGCAGTGAAGACCTAATACAGTCTGTGCTCTTCTGCTGCACAGTGAAGACCTAATAGTCTGTGCTCTTCTGCTGCGCAGTGAAGACCTAATACAGTCTGTGCTCTTCTGCTGCGCAGTGAAGACCTAATACAGGCTGTGCTCTTCTGCTGCGCAGTGAAGACCTAATACAGTCTGTGCTCTTCTGCTGCGCAGTGAAGACCTAATACAGGCTGTGCTCTTCTGCTGCGCAGTGAAGACCTAATACAGGCTGTGCTCTTCTGCTGCGCAGTGAAGACCTAATACAGTCTGTGCTCTTCTGCTGCGCAGTGAAGACCTAATACAGTCTGTGCTCTTCTGCTGCGCAGTGAAGACCTAATACAGGCTGTGCTCTTCTGCTGCGCAGTGAAGACCTAATACAGTCTGTGCTCTTCTGCTGCGCAGTGAAGACCTAATACAGGCTGTGCTCTTCTGCTGCGCAGTGAAGACCTAATACAGGCTGTGCTCTTCTGCTGCGCAGTGAAGACCTAATACAGGCTGTGCTCTTCTGCTGCGCAGTGAAGACCTAATACAGGCTGTGCTCTTCTGCTGCGCAGTGAAGACCTAATACAGTCTGTGCTCTTCTGCGCAGTGAAGACCTAATACAGGCTGTGCTCCTCTGCTGCGCAGTGAAGACCTAATACAGGCTGTGCTCTTCTGCTGCGCAGTGAAGACCTAATACAGTCTGTGCTCTTCTGCTGCGCAGTGAAGACCTAATAGTCTGTGCTCTTCTGCTGCGCAGTGAAGACCTAATACAGTCTGTGCTCTTCTGCTGCGCAGTGAAGACCTAATACAGTCTGTGCTCTTCTGCTGCGCAGTGAAGACCTAATAGTCTGTGCTCTTCTGCTGCGCAGTGAAGACCTAATACAGTCTGTGCTCTTCTGCTGCGCAGTGAAGACCTAATAGTCTGTGCTCTTCTGCTGGGGTCATGTGAAGACCTAATAGTCTGTGCTCTTCTGCTGCGCAGTGAAGACCTAATACAGTCTGTGCTCTTCTGCTGCACAGTGAAGACCTAATAGTCTGTGCTCTTCTGCTGCGCAGTGAAGACCTAATACAGTCTGTGCTCTTCTGCTGCGCAGTGAAGACCTAATACAGGCTGTGCTCTTCTGCTGCGCAGTGAAGACCTAATAGTCTGTGCTCTTCTGCTGCGCAGTGAAGACCTAATACAGTCTGTGCTCTTCTGCTGCACAGTGAAGACCTAATAGTCTGTGCTCTTCTGCTGCGCAGTGAAGACCTAATACAGTCTGTGCTCTTCTGCTGCGCAGTGAAGACCTATATTAGTCTGTGCTCTCTCTGCTGCGCAGTGAAGACCTAATAGTCTGTGCTCTTCTGCTGCGCAGTGAAGACCTAATACAGTCTGTGCTCTTCTGCTGCACAGTGAAGACCTAATAGTCTGTGCTCTTCTGCTGCGCAGTGAAGACCTAATACAGGCTGTGCTCTTCTGCTGCGCAGTGAAGACCTAATACAGTCTGTGCTCTTCTGCTGCGCAGTGAAGACCTAATACAGGCTGTGCTCTTCTGCTGCGCAGTGAAGACCTAATACAGGCTGTGCTCTTCTGCTGCGCAGTGAAGACCTAATACAGTCTGTGCTCTTTTGCTGCGCAGTGAAGACCTAATACAGGCTGTGCTCTTCTGCTGCGCAGTGAAGACCTAATACAGGCTGTGCTCTTCTGCTGCGCAGTGAAGACCTAATACAGTCTGTGCTCTTCTGCTGCGCAGTGAAGACCTAATACAGTCTGTGCTCTTTTGCTGCGCAGTGAAGACCTAATACAGGCTGTGCTCTTCTGCTGCGCAGTGAAGACCTAATACAGTCTGTGCTCTTCTGCTGCGCAGTGAAGACCTAATACAGTCTGTGCTCTTCTGCTGCGCAGTGAAGACCTAATACAGGCTCACGCTTATTAACGACAGTTGACATACTTAGCTCTCTATTTATCACAAAAGCATATTGTAAAATTCTGGTACTTAAGTTCATACTAATTTGAACAAACCAATAAAAGGGCATAAAGAGGTACGGACATTAGGTACACAAAATGTTGTTAACTGTGTTGAGTTTTGGACACTGAAAACAGTATTATAACATTTTAAAGCTAAGATATTTAAGATATAAAACAAAATTAAAATTATATAATTGTTATGTTCGGTAGAACGGCTGTTGAAGTGTTATTGTTGTACACACCTGTATCAACTACTTCCTGGTCACTGTTTGTTTGCTAGTGGTGTACTGACTGTACGGTGTCCGTACAGCACTATATATAGGTCAAAGTCACGCGGTACGTGACGACTCTGTAGTTGTAAACAAACCGGCATATAGGGTTGAATTGTCCTGGGGTTTGTTCTGGTTCTAGTTTTGTGTTGTGTGCGTATAGCTGAATGTAAAACTGTTGTAGGGAGTTCTAGTGTTTTGTTGTGTGCGTATAGCTGAATGTAATACTGTTGTAGGGAGTTCTAGTGTTTTGTTGTGTGCGTATAGCTGAATGTAAAACTGTTGTAGGGAGTTCTAGTGTTTTGTTGTGTGCGTATAGCTGAATGTAATACTGTTGTAGGGAGTTCTAGTGTTTTGTTGTGTGCGTATAGCTGAATGTAATACTGTTGTAGGGAGTTCTAGTGTTTTGTTGTGTGCGTATAGCTGAATGTAAAACTGTTGTAGGGAGTTCTAGTGTTTTGTTGTGTGCGTATAGCTGAATGTAATACTGTTGTAGGGAGTTCTAGTGTTTTGTTGTGTGCGTATAGCTGAATGTAAAACTGTTGTAGGGAGTTCTAGTGTTTTGTTGTGTGCGTATAGCTGAATGTAAAACTGTTGTAGGGAGTTTTCTAGGTTTTGTTGTGTGCGTATAGCTGAATGTAATACTGTTGTAGGGAGTTCTAGTGTTTTGTTGTGTGCGTATAGCTGAATGTAAACTGTTGTAGGGAGTTCTAGTGTTTTGTTGTGTGCGTATAGCTGAATGTAAAACTGTTGTAGGGAGTTCTAGTGTTTTGTTGTGTGCGTATAGCTGAATGTAATACTGTTGTAGGGAGTTCTAGTGTTTTGTTGTGTGCGTATAGCTGAATGTAAACTGTTGTAGGGAGTTCTAGTGTTTTGTTGTGTGCGTATAGCTGAATGTAATACTGTTGTAGGGAGTTCTAGTGTTTTGTTGTGTGCGTATATGCTGAATGTAAAACTGTTGTAGGGAGTTCTAGTGTTTTGTTGTGTGCGTATAGCTGAATGTAATACTGTTGTAGGGAGTTCATAAGTGGTCCTTTATTTAGTTGTTTGTGTAGCGACATGTTGTTGTTAGTACTGCCATATTGATGTGTGTTATTGAGATGTGGGCTGCGTAACAATTATATAATTTTAATTTTGTTTTATATCTTAAATATCTTAGCTTTAAAATGTTTTAATGCTGTTTTCACTGTCCAAAACTCAACACAGTTAACAACATTTTGTGTACCAACTTATATATTGTAATGAGTACCGTACGTAGATAGCTGGTGTGATAAAACAGTTGAGTTCCTGAAGATGAACTAACATAGTTCGAAACACGTTGGACTGTTTTTAATATAAACTGTATTAAATAACAGATAATAAAGGGTGTACATTTGTGGGAACACGATTTTATGTAATCAAGAAAATGTACGGTACAAATAGCATAAATGTACGGTACAAATAGCATAAATGTACGGTACAAATAGCATAAATGTACGGTACAAATAGCATAAATGTACGGTACAAATAGCATAAATGTACGGTACAAATAGCATAAATGTACGGTACAAATAGCATAAATGTACGGTACAAATACATAAATGTACGGTACAAATAACATAAATGTACGGTACAAATAACATAAATGTACGGTACAAATAACATAAATGTACGGTACAAATACATAAATGTACGGTACAAATAGCATAAATGTACGGTACAAATAGCATAAATGTACGGTACAAATAGCATAAATGTACGGTACAAATAGCATAAATGTACGGTACAAATAGCATAAATGTACGGTACAAATAGCATAAATGTACGGTACAAATAACATAAATGTACGGTACAAATAACATAAATGTACGGTACAAATAACATAAATGTACGGTACAAATAACATAAATGTACGGTACAAATAACATAAATGTACGGTACAAATAACATAAATGTACGGTACAAATAGCATAAATGTACGGTACAAATAGCATAAATGTACGGTACAAATAGCATAAATGTACGGTACAAATAGCATATAAATGATGTACGGTACAAATAGCATAAATGTACGGTACAAATAGCATAAATGTACGGTACAATAGCATAAATGTACGGTACAAATAGCATAAATGTACGGTACAAATAGCATAAATGTACGGTACAAATACATAAATGTACGGTACAAATACATAAATGTACGGTACAAATAACATAAATGTACGGTACAAATACATAAATGTACGGTACAAATAACATAAATGTACGGTACAAATAACATAAATGTACGGTACAAATAACATAAATGTACGGTACAAATAACATAAATGTACGGTACAAGTAACATAAATGTACGGTACAAGTAACATAAATGTACGGTACAAATAACATAAATGTACGGTACAAATAACATAAATGTGCGGTACAAATAACATAAATGTGCGGTACAAATAACATAAATGTACGGTACAAATAACATAAATGTACGGTACAAATAACATAAATGTACGGTACAATAACAAATATACATAATATGTACGGTACAAATAACATAAATGTACGGTACAAATAACATAAATGTGCGGTACAAATAACATAAATGTCGGTACAAATAACATAAATGTACGGTACAAATAACATAAATGTACGGTACAATAACATAAATGTACGGTACAATAACATAAATGTACGGTACAAATAACATAAATGTACGGTACAAATAAATAAAATGTACGGTACAATAACATAAATGTACGGTACAATAACATAAATGTACGGTATACAAATAACATAAATGTCGGTACAAATAACATAAATGTACGGTACAAATAACATAAATTGTACGGTACAAATAACATAAATGTACGGTACAAATAACATAAATGTACGGTACAAATAACATAAATGTACGGTACAAATAACATAAATGTACGGTACAAATAACATAAATGTACGGTACAAATAACATAAATGTACGGTACAAATAACATAAATGTACGGTACAAATAACATAAATGTACGGTACAAATAACATAAATGTACGGTAACAATAACATAAATGTACGGTACAAATAACATAAATGTACGGTACAAATAACATAAATGTACGGTACAAATAACATAAATGTACGGTACAAATAACATAAATGTACGGTACAAATACATAAATGTACGGTACAAATAACATAAATGTACGGTACAAATAACATAAATGTACGGTACAAATAACATAAATGTACGGTACAAATAACATAAATGTACGGTACAAATAACATAAATGTACGGTACAATAACATAAATGTACGGTACAATAACATAAATGTACGGTACAATAACATAAATGTACGGTACAAATAACATAAATGTACGGTACAAATAACATAAATGTGCGGTACAAATAACATAAATGTACGGTACAAATAACATAAATGTACGGTACAAATAACATAAATGTCGGTACAAATAACATAAATGTACGGTACAAATAACATAAATGTACGGTACAAATAACATAAATGTACGGTACAAATAACATAAATGTACGGTACAAATAACATAAATGTACGGTACAAATAACATAAATGTACGGTACAAATAACATAAATGTACGGTACAAATAACATAAATGTACGGTACAAATAACATAAATGTACGGTACAAATAACATAAATGTACGGTACAAATAACATAAATGTACGGTACAAATAAGCAAAATGTACGGTACAAATAACATAAATGTACGGTACGATAACATAAATGTACGGTACGAATAACATAAATGTACGGTACAATAACAAATGTACGGTACAATAACATAAATGTACGGTACAAGTAACAAATGTACGGTACAAGTAACATAAATGTACGGTACAAATAACATAAATGTACGGTACAAGTAACATAAATGTACGTTACAAATAACATAAAGTTTAAATTTGTTCTTGTTTGTACTTAATCGAACTATAAATGGTAACGCGAGCTGTGCGTAACGTGGCCGCCAAATGACACAATTTTGAGTAGGGGGTCAGCAGTTAGTGACATTTTGTTAGGGGCTGCTGTACCAGAAAGATTCACAAACACTGCTTACTTGTGTGTGTACTTATATGTGTACTTATGTGTGTAAACTTTATGACAATCGGCCACTTCAAACGTACTGTTTAAAGTTTAAACAAATTCCAGAAGGGACTTCGAGGACCTAACTGTAAAATGACCGAAGTAGTAAGGTAAAGTACGGTAAGGTGAAGGGGAAGGTCACCGCACATTGAAGGTCTGATATGTGACGCTGTGTCGTCAAGGCGAGTAGTTCTGGGCGTTTCGAAGGACCATAGTGCCTCCATCTTCAGGGTGAAGCAGTCCCAGAAAGCATTACAACGCTTCTAAAAGTCGGAAACTCCACACCCAACATCACGGTGTCACATCCCACAAGACTCAAACCCCCAGCAACATCGCTGTGAGAATCCAAAATCTCGCAGAGGCCACCTGTTTATTCTGTCCAACGTTATAAACTCTCTAAAGCCCAGTGGTTACTATATGTACCACCATGTTTAACATTCACAAATTCTACGTTCTGCCCACACAGTGTATTTATGTGTTTTGTGTGGATCTCAGAACAAAGAGCGATTATTTCACTGTACAGCATTAACTGACTGGTTTGTATAACTGAGACGGAGTGTGTTTACTGCGCGGTACGGACTGTATTTATGTGTTTTGTGTGGATCTCAGAACAAACAGCGATTATTTCACTGTACAAGCATTAACTGACTGGTTTGTATAACTGAGACGGAGTGTGTTTACTGCGCGGTACGGACTGTATTTATGTGTTTTGTGTGGATCTCAGAACAAACAGCCATTATTTCACTGTACAACATTAACTGACTGGTTTGTATAACTGAGACGGAGTGTGTTTACTGCGCGGTACGGACTGTATTTATGTGTTTTGTGTGGATCTCAGAACAAACAGCGATTATTTCACTGTACAACATTAACTGACTGGTTTGTATAACTGAGACGGAGTGTGTTTACTGCGCGGTACGGACTGTATTTATGTGTTTTGTGTGGATCTCAGAACAAACAGCCATTATTTCACTGTACAGCATTAACTGACTGGTTTGTATAACTGAGACTGAGTGTGTTTACTGCGCGGTACGGACTGTATTTATGTGTTTTGTGTGGATCTCAGAACAAACAGCCATTATTTCACTGTACAGCATTAACTGACTGGTTTGTACAACTGAGACTGAGTGTGTTTACTGCGCGGTACGGACTGTATTTATGTGTTTTGTGTGGATCTCAGAACAAACAGCGATTATTTCACTGTACAACATTAACTGACTGGTTTGTATAACTGAGACGGAGTGTGTTTACTGCGCGGTACGGACTGTATTTATGTGTTTTGTGTGGATCTCAGAACAAACAGCGATTATTTCACTTTACAACATTAACTGACTGGTTTGTATAACTGAGACTGAGTGTGTTTACTGCGCGGTACGGACTGTATTTATGTGTTTTGTGTGGATCTCAGAACAAACAGCCATTATTTCACTGTACAGCATTAACTGACTGGTTTGTATAACTGAGACTGAGTGTTTACTGCGCGGTACGGACTGTATTTATGTGTTTTGTGTGGATCTCAGAACAAACAGCGATTATTTCACTGTACAACATTAACTGACTGGTTTGTATAACTGAGACGGAGTGTGTTTACTGCGCGGTACGGATTGAATGTTTATATAAAGTGTGTTTACTGCGCGGTACGAACTGAGTGTTTAAATATAATTCAGGTTAACCTCGGTCTTTAAATGGCTCAGGCGGTTAGACGCCGACCTCTCACGGCAGTTAATTTCCCTCTTTAAGGCAAGCAATACACTTGCTAAAGTGATGTTAATTTTCCGCTCGGGCGATAATAACCAAGCACATTTTCTAACCATTCGTTCGTACAAATTAGTCATCACATGCAGCACTCCCTGCTGTTATCTCAAGGCAGATTGCTCAGCTCCGTATCAGGCATCTCAGCCGCGAACTGCCAGATAACCAACAGCTGAAGAAGATAACTGCATCGTGAAGGACGATGACAGTGGTTAAATGCGTCTAGCGGAATGGCGTATTATAACAGCGTACCGTGTTCATAACAGATCAGAACTGACTCAAACATTTCCTGCTTCAGTTTGGTGTAGTGGCAATGCTCTAAAGGTACTTTGTTCTAATCTCGGCCAGCACACTGGCTGTCCTCAATGGCACCTCATGGCCTTCATCGGAGCCGTCAGGCAAATGCTGGGATAGTAGCTTTACTAGGCTACGGCCTCTCCTTCCCAATACTTCCCCATTCATCATTCACCAGTCACCCTACCATCATCCTGTATACGAGTGTTACACCAGCACTGCCATTAAAAAACACATAACAAGCTGCAAAAGTGCAACAATTTTTGTTGTCACGTGTGTCTGCTGTCACGTGTCTGCTGTCACTAGTCTGCGACATGAACACAGTGCATGGAAAAAAGACGCTTTGTCAGTCGCTAGTTAGGAGGTTGGTCTAGCACAGTGGTATTCAACCTGGGGTACGCGTACCCCCGGGGGTACGCGAAGACATCTTAGGGAATACGTAAAATTAAAAAAATAAATATATTATTTCATGATAAACACTGAATAATCAGGGCCAGATTTAGGGTTAGCCACAAGAGACCGGACGTAAGGACATGCGATTTGGGAGCGCCATTTCTCTCTCTCTCTCCTTTATGCTATTCTTATCTGGGCGGCTAGTTTCATTTTATTCCACACAGTGCATATAATTGTGCTTTGCTAAAATACCTTTGTTCCTTTATTAATTTTTATATGATAGACAATAATATATTTGTTATTTAATAGCTTGAATCTCCTTTTTCTCATTTAAAACTTATTATTTAATACATTATTTTGGATGTAATTTATTTAACATATTTTAGATGTAGATTATAGACTGTGTATAACTTGAATTGTGCACCAACAACTTTGGGGGTACAAAGTTGAAGAGAAATTATATGTGGGGGTACGCGTACATAAAAGGTTGAATACCGCTGCACTAGAAGTAAATGCTAACAACAATGGTAATGTTCACGTCTCACGAAAAGGAATACAAGACAAAATCGCAGCACAACGGCAGGTAAATTAATCCTCTGAAAACGTGACAAAGTTCAAATATTTGAAAACAACACTAACAATTGATTAATTATTTTATTGCAACAAATGCACTACACTATTTTAGTGTTTTCTTGTCCATACACATGTTTCGGCACTCCTTGTGCCATCCTCAGGGGTGTCGTCGACAGTTCACAGTATTCAAATGTATCCAATTCACTTCCACAACATAAATTCACTATCACTTAATATCAAAAGAAAACACTAAAATAGTGTAGCGCATTTGTTGCAATAAAATAATTAATCAGTTATTAAAATGCACGATATATATATAATATAAACATAGTATAAACATAATATAAACATAATATAAACATAATATAAACATAATATAAACATAATATAAACATAATATAAACATAATATAAACATAATATAAACATAATATAAACATAATATAAACATAATATAAACATAATATAAACATAATATAAACATAATATAAACATAATATAAACATAATATAAACCTAATATAAACATAATATAAACATAATATAAACATAATATAAACATAATATAAACATAATATAAACATAATATAAACATAATATAAACATAATATAAACATAATATAAACCCTAACAAATTAAAATTGCATTCATGAAGGAATTACAAGCACATTAAATTCAGAGAATTCCTGCTACCAATCTGTCCAATCTTCTGTCTTCCCGTTTCCTTTCCAGAAATGTAAATATTAAAACACACAGAACTGTAATTTTACCTGTTTTGTACGGGTGTGAAACTTGGTCTGTCACATTAAGGGAGGAACATAGGCTAAGGGTGTTCGAGAATAGGGTGCTGAGGGGGATATTTGGGTCTAAGAGGGAGCAGATAACAGGAGACTGGAGAAAACTACATATTGAGGAGCTTCATGATCTGTACTGCCGACCAGTTTGGGTGAGCACATGAAGGACAATGAGATGGGCAGGGCATACGGCACGTATAGAAGGAGAGGAGTGTAGTATGTTTTGGTGGGGAAACCTGAGGGAAAGAGACTACTTGCAAGACCTCGGCATAGATGGGAAGACAACATCGAAATGTATATTCAAGAAATAGGATGGGGGTGGAGTAGATTCATCTGGCTCAAAATAGGGGCAAGAGATGGGCTTTTGTAAATACGGTAATGAACCTTTGGGTTCCATAAAATATGGGGAATATCTTGACCAGCTGAGAAACTGTTAGATTCTCAAGAAGGAATGTCCTCCACGAAGTTAAGTGATTAATTAGTTACTTACTTATCTAATTATTTAGTTGGTTGGTTAGTTTTTAATTGGAGACTTTTACTAGAATTTGTTGACAAATTTCAAAATTTCGTTAATTGTACAGCGACAACAAACATTTGACACTAATGTCCAGTATAGTCTGTCAAATATTTATCAAGGTAGTTACACAAAAGGGAATGTTAAAAGCTGAAGGTAATGTATCAGAACGGTTACATTTCCTAACTTGTTGTATAGTATTGGAGGCAAGTTTATATAACCTCGTCAACAGACATATTGTTACTTCACGTCTGTCAAAGGCATATTTCTCCAATACAATTACTTCCACGAAATAAAGAAATAGCCTATACAGAGTGGCGCAGAAGTCCCTTGACACTAGATGCAACATGTTAAACATAGCGTTTGGAGAGACTTGTGTGTCGCCCGGTATACTGACAGGCCTACAGACTGCTCAGTGATCACCGGGGTCACGTGTACGTATTTGTACACTTCTGTAATCGTATTTTACAATTTATTCATAAGCATCATTTTTAATAATATTTTTATACAGGACGTGTTACTGTAAAAGATTTAAATTGGCAGTAACACGTGCAGATATTTATACACGACGTGTTACTGTAAAAGATTTAAATTGGCAGTAACACGTGCAGATATTTATACACGACGTGTTACTGTAAGAGATTTCAATTGGCAGTAACACGTGCAGATATTTATACAGGACGTGTTACTGTAAGAGATTTAAATTGGCAGTAACACGTGCAGATATTTATACAGGACGTGTTACTGTAAGAGATTTAAATTGGCAGTAACACGTACAGATATTTATACAGGACGTGTTACTGTAAGAGATTTAAATTGGCAGTAACACGTGCAGATATTTATACAGGACGTGTTACTGTAAGAGATTTAAATTGGCAGTAACACGTGCAGATATTTATACAGGACGTGTTACTGTAAGAGATTTAAATTGGCAGTAACACGTGCAGATATTTATACAGGACGTGTTACTGTAAGAGATTTAAATTGGCAGTAACACGTACAGATATTTATACAGGACGTGTTACTGTAAGAGATTTAAATTGGCAGTAACACGTACAGATATTTATACAGGACGTGTTACTGTAAGAGATTTAAATTGGCAGTAACACGTGCAGATATTTATACAGGACGTGTTACTGTAAGAGATTTTAATTGGCAGTAACACGTGCAGATATTTATACAGGACGTGTTACTGTAAGAGATTTTAATTGGCAGTAACACGTACAGATATTTATACAGGACGTGTTACTGTAAGAGATTTAAATTGGCAGTAACACGTGCAGATATTTATACAGGACGTGTTACTGTAAGAGATTTAAATTGGCAGTAACACGTGCAGATATTTATACAGGACGTGTTACTGTAAGAGATTTAAATTGGCAGTAACACGTGCAGATATTTATACAGGGCGTGTTACTGTAAGAGATTTAAATTGGCAGTAACACGTGCAGATATTTATACAGGGCGTGTTACTGTAAGAGATTTAAATTGGCAGTAACACGTGCAGATATTTATACAGGGCGTGTTACTGTAAGAGATTTAAATTGGCAGTAACACGTGCAGATATTTCATCGACGTACGCAGAAACCATAAGAACCAGTCAGTAGCAATACTTCTACTTTTCGTATACAGGGTGATGCAAAAAGTCACTTGGCGCGCGATGTTTAACACGTTGCGTCTAGTGTCAAGCGACTTTGCGCTACGTATCACTGTTCGCCGGATCATCAGGCTCCACCGAAACATGTCGGCTACACGAATGTATGTGTGCAGTCGTGTGAGTGTGCATGCTTATCGGTGCACGCTGACACGTGTACACATTACAGCACTGCACACGTTTATCAGGTGCACACTCACACGTGTACACATTACAGTACTGCACACGTTTATCAGGTGCACACTCACACGTGTACACATTACAGCACTGCACACGTTTATCAGGTGCACACTCACACGTGTACACATTACAGCACTGCACACGTTTATCAGGTGCACACTCACACGTGTACACATTACAGCACTGCACACGTTTATCAGGTGCACGCTGACACGTGTACACATTACAGCACTGCACACGTTTATCAGGTGCACGCTGACACGTGTACACGTTACAGCACTGCACACGTTTATCAGGTGCACACTCACACGTGTACACATTACAGCACTGCACACATTTATCAGGTGCACGCTGACACGTGTACACATTACAGCACTGCACACGTTTATCAGGTGCACGCTGACACGTGTACACATTACAGCACTGCACACGTTTATCAGGTGCACACTCACAAGTGTACACATTACAGCACTGCACACATTTATCAGGTGCACGCTGACACGTGTACACATTACAGCACTGCACACGTTTATCAGGTGCACACTCACACGTGTACACATTACAGCACTGCACACGTTTATCAGGTGCACGCTGACACGTGTACACATTCCCAGCAACTTTGGTCCCCCCCATAACCCCCAAATCGCTGCCGTTTATCAGGTGCACGCTGACACGTGTACACATTACAGCACTGCACACGTTTATCAGGTGCACCTGACACGTGTACACATTACAGCACTGCACACGTTTATCAGGTGCATCACGTGACACGTGTACACATTACAAGCACTGCACATCCTAGTTTATCAGGTGCACGCTGACACGTGTACACATTACAGCACTGCACACGTTTATCAGGTGCACACTCACACGTGTACACATTACAGCACTGCACACATTTATCAGGTGCACGCTGACACGTGTACACATTACAGCACTGCACACGTTTATCAGGTGCACGCTGACACGTGTACACATTACAGCACTGCACACGTTTATCAGGTGCACGCTGACACGTGTACACATTACAGCACTGCACACGTTTATCAGGTGCACGCTGACACGTGTACACATTACAGCACTGCACACATTTATCAGGTGCACGCTGACACGTGTACACATTACAGCACTGCACACGTTTATCAGGTGCACGCTGACACGTGTACACATTACAGCACTGCACACGTTTACCAGGTGCACGCTGACACGTGTACACATTACAGCACTGCACACGTTTACCAGGTGCACGTTGACACGTGTACACATTACAGCACTGCACACGTTTATCAGGTCACGCTGACACGTGTACACATTACAGCACTGCACACGTTTATCAGGTGCACGCTGACACGTGTACACATTACAGCACTGCACACGTTTATCAGGTGCACGCTGACACGTGTACACATTACAGCACTGCACACGTTTATCAGGTGCACACTCACACGTGTACACATTACAGCACTGCACACATTTATCAGGTGCACGCTGACACGTGTACACATTACAGCACTGCACACGTTTATCAGGTGCACGCTGACACGTGTACACATTACAGCACTGCACACGTTTATCAGGTGCACGCTGACACGTGTACACATTACAGCACTGCACACGTACTAGATAAAGACCGCCAGTATCGTCGTTTATCACACAAGACAGTCTTTCCGCCCTTCCACCAACCAACAACGTGAAGACGGCCACAGTGGTGTGACGCGCACTTCCGTCCGCTGGTTTTCTCTGTTTGATTCCGCCGGTTCCATGACAAAAGCCCACACGACAAAAGCCCACACGACAATTGCGCACAGATAAAACCCCACTGTCATGAATGCTCACAGGAAAAAATACCCACACCGATAAATGCTCACACGGATATATGCTCACACGGATGAATGCTCACACGGATTAATGCTCACAAGGATAATTGCTCACAAGGATAAATGCTCACACGGACAAATGCTCACACGGGCGAATTGTCACACAGGAAAGTAATGGTAGTGTAATGAGGGGGACGAGGTTGAAATATCGCGCTGACTGTAACAGAGACATAGCCTACACGCTAACCTAAGTTTGTGTCCAGTGGCCATTTCCTTCATATACAAAACAGAGACATAGCCTGAACGCTAACCTAACTTTGTGTCCAGTGGCCATTCACTTAATATACAAAACAGAGACATAGCCTGAACGCTAACCTAAGTTTGTGTCCAGTGGCCATTCACTTAATATACAAAACAGAGACATAGCCTGAACGCTAACCTAAGTTTGTGTCCAGTGGCCATTCACTTAATATACAAAACAGAGACATAGCCTGAACGCTAACCAAAGTTTGTGTCCAGTGGCCATTCCCTTCATATACAGAACAGAGACATAGCCTGAACGCTAACCTAACCTAATTCTTGTATGTGCGTACTTTCCTGTGTGACAATTTGCCCGTGTGAGCATTTGTCCATGTGAGCATTTGTCCGTGTGAGCATTAATCGGTGTGGGTATTTTTCCTGTGAGCATTCATGACAGTGGGGTTTTATCTGTGCGCAATTGTCGTGTGGGCTTTCGTCGTGTGCGCATTTATCCGGTCACCGATTCCGCCAATGCTCCTTACCCGTATTTCATTCATCTGTATGTTGGAACAGGGACAACTGTAGGCGAAGTTTGTTGGTGCAGTTGGGCACTCCCCAGCCCTCTTCATTTTGTATGGAGTGGGGTTGTCTCCAGGGGGGGGGGGGGGGTAAAACTAAGAAGCACAGAGTATCTAGTATCTAAGACGGCACCTGGCGTCCGGCAACAATCGGCGTACTGAGAAAGAAGTGGGCAGACTATGTCGTAGCAGCTCTGGTTTGTACGGTTGTACAATAAAGTTGAAACCCAATTGAAAGATGTTTTCGTTGTGGGTGACAAACAAACTAGCCGCGATCGGCGACACAAGCAATGTCAACTTTACATACACACACAGTCAACCCCTGATAAGTGCGACGCTCGCTTAACTCCCACGAAAGTCTGTAAACAAAAAGAACCTACTATACGAGTACTTCAGTCTGATTTACAGCCATCTTCGACATTCCGCCACTCTGCCACAAACTGCGGTAACAAACACTGGACATATATTGGAATTTAACTGAATGTAAATCTAAAGCAATCCCTTTACAGGCCTCGACAGGCCCTTAGGGTTCCAGGAGGTTGAGGCTCACAGATTTATAGACAATCGTCACATGAAGGTGGTAAGGTTGTCAGCCCTACGCACCGGCCGCCTTTACCCCCCAGGAAATACTCCTGGTACTCATTTCTGTTAGAGGCTGAGTCGACCCCAGGGCCATAGTGCGACCGGAAGGATTATGTCACTGAAAAATGACGCCATCGGGAATCGAACCCGCGACCTTCCGGCTTGTAGCGCAGTGCCTCAACCAACTGCGCCACCGCGTGCCCCTCTTTAACTGAATATATAAGATAAAACTGTCCTGGTCCGCGCCACGAAGGCATGTAGGAGGCACTTGATGAAGGTGGATGGTCAGCTTCAGGCTCCGGCCGCTTTACCCCACGTACCCATTGAATGTGAGACTGGGTGGACTCAGGCACGGTCTGGACGCTTTGGCTAAGAGAACTTACAATGGTAATAGCACACCAACACTAAAGGATTACATTTAACCTTTTCCCCTGTTTACTGTGTTGTTTCGGACACGTTTCAGCCCGTGATGGCCCATCATCAGGAAAAACATTCATATACAACATGAAGAATTGCAGTCTTTATCACATACGTGCATAAACGAACTCTTCGCAAGATATTCTGGAATATTCTGCGAATACCGTCATCACATGCTAAGCGGTAAAGCCACCTGGCACGTCGCTCTGTCCAATTTCGCTCGTATGCGCTCGCTCTGTGTGTTATGCGCCACCAACACAACATCCCGATTCGCTTCGTTTCCGCTCGGTTCAATTCGGCGCTGCGTGCGCTGGCCTTGAGCTCGGGTACGAAGCAGCAAGAGCAACACAGCGCGTGTGGCCGCTACTTGCTGCGGCAGCGTGTAGCTTCGCGTTATGTCCACGACTATGGAGGCTTTGATTGCTGAGGTGTACAAACGGCCCTTATTGTGGGACCACAGGAACAAGGAATATCACAACAGGCAATGCGTCGACATGGCTTGGAGCAGCGTCGCTCATAAACTGGGAGTCGGCAGTAAGTACAATGGTTGGACCGTCGACGTTTCGGAAACCTTTGCTCTATCCATATTATAGACCTTAACATCCATCGTCTTGAAGATCTTTAGGATCTACGAAACGTCGACAGTACCGCCATCACCTATCCACCTCACAATTAATGCAGTTCATTTTAATACAAAAACATCAGAGCGTTAAAAATTACGCATAGTAACACCAAACTAAAAATTACGCATAGTAACACCAAACTAAAAATTACGCATAGTAACACCAAACTAAAAATTACGCATAGTAACACCAAACTAAAAATTACGCATAGTAACACCAAACTAAAAAATTTTCGAGATCTGCGCTCTTCTGGGATATTACGCAGCGTTGAGTGGTACCTCTGTTCCGACGTTTTGGGACAACCTATCGGCCCCATCTTCAAGGGTCAAGGCCCTTGAAGATGGAGCCGATAGGTTGTCCCGAAACGTCGGTGCTTCCTGACCCCTGATGATGGGGCCCATATGTTGTCCCGAAACGTCGGTGCAGCAGTACCACTCAATGCTGCGTAATATCCCAGAATAGTGCACATCTCATCTACATCATGGCAGAAGCCTTAAATCACGTATAAAAATATGTCACCTCCAAGCATAAAGAATTACTACTACTACTACTGTTCCTGCTGTAGTAGTAGTAGTAGTAGTAGTAGTAGTATTAGTAGTAGTAGTAATGGCAGTAGCAGCCTCAACAATGAGGAAAGTATTCAAATACATTATTGTTTTGACATTACAAATGGTTGTTAAAAATTTAAATAAGCTGCAAACTGAGTGAGAAAATTGAAAAGTTGGACTCTCAGAAATTTGAAAATAAGTTTTGTGCTATCACAGATGTGTTAAAAATATAATTATAATATTCAAAGAAACAAAAAGACGTGGCTCTGGAGAACAGCTTGTAAATATGCAATTTGATTTGCCAATGCTTCAGTGCTCTGAAACAGCTTCCTTGTGCTAAGGTACAAATTGACATAGTCACTTGCACTGTTACAGTGCTCACAAGACGACGCTGAACAAATGTGTCCATGGCGTTAACATTACAGAGCGTGTTCTATATAGCAATGGCCAGACTTTCACAGTATTACCACCGTGCATTTTTTAATCAATTAATAAAACCATCGAATGCACTATTTTTACCACTTTTATTATGGCCTATGTCCCCTCACCCTACACGTGTTTCAGAACCTTATAGTTCCATCCTCAGGGGTTTGCCATGTGCTACCAATTACTCACATATCAAAACAAATACATACAATTGTACACGTTGTGTATTTGTTTTGATATGTGAGTAATTGGTAGCACATGGCAAACCCCTGAGGATGGAACTATAAGGTTCTGAAACACGTGTAGGGTGAGGGGACATAGGCCATAATAAAAGTGGTCAAAATAGTGCATTCGTTGGTTTTATTAATTAATGGCCAGACTATTTGCTAGCTCAGCTCTCCGACACTGTATACACAGTGTGGTCACTGTTAGGCTCACCTCAGAATGGCCAGGCAGTGTTATACCACTTCCAAAAACATTCACCCTGTTAGGGGTGCATCCATAGCTTCAGCCACCATGGAAATTTTCTAAACAGTCAGAAAACGCATGGTGCTGCATGTGCAGTGCTTCTCCTCCTGTCACCCATCACCCATGTACAAACACACAGCATGTAATTTGGTCACTGTCATATGCAGTTGCGTACTGTCTACTGTCTGTTTTGTTTACCTAATGACACCGTTAGTAACTGCGACTATACGCTATGCCTCTGTAGACTATGCAATAGTTGAGGTTATCACAGCAGTGTTGCTGTTGATCAGCGGTTCCCAAACTTTTCCGGTCCACCGCCCCCTTGGTTCCATATACACACCCACAGCGCCCCCCTACCCTTTTTTTAAAAAAACATAAATTCACTTTTGTTCCCACTTTTATTTTATATTTAAAAAATCGTTTAAATAAAATTATAAGAGTTAAACTTAATGTTTTATGTGTTAATTAATAAATTAAAATTTATTATATTTTTTATGATTAACAATAATTCATCTATCAATAGTTTATTAAAAAAATTATATGTGCTTGAATACGATTCATAAATTAAAATACTAAGAAATTTAGTTCATTTTTTATTTTTAACACAAAAATTACTTTATTTGAATTTTATTATAAAAATACATGCACTACTTGTCTACTAGCGCCCCCCTGTGATAATAACAGCGCTCCCTTCCGCCTCTCGTACCTATTAGTGCCCACCTCGGTAATCCCACTGCCCCCCAGGGGGCGGTACCGCCCACTTTGAGAACCACTGCTGTAGATTCAAATCTACTCTCCACTCTTAGTCTTCTGGTTGGTAACACAGCTAGTCTTCTTGGACTGCTCAAGGCTGAAGACAAAGGCACTACATTTCTTGAAAACATCAGAAACTACTCGTGCAACAACACCATCACATCCCAGAACACCTGGATCTTCAGTTGCACCACTGTGAGAACCCCAGTCTCTCGGAGTGAAAGCCGCCTCAAAGACACTCCAGTTCAAAGACACAACACAAGCACTTATATACCCTTACATAAAGCCGTTATTTTATGCGATAAGTACTGCTTGTCACTGTATTTATTGCAAATGTAACACTCAATTTCCTTACAGAGAACTATGCAAAATCCAGGTGGAAAAGCCTCAGAGATACATTCAGAAAGGAATTTAAAAAATTTAAAGAACAGAGGCTGACAGGTGGTTCATCAGTACCCATTCCTCGGTGGGTGCATTACAAGGACCTTCAGTTTTTGGAAGATGTGATGCTGTCTCGAAAAATGTCATCAAATGTTCTGGTTACATCACTGCATGAAAAAAAATATCAGCCGCCACAAGCACACAATGAAGAAATTAAGAGCAAAGGAGACAGGCAGGAATACGATGCAGAATTTTCAGACGAAGATGCCTCTACCATATCGCACTCTCGTTCGACCTCTACACTTCGCCAGCCACGACCACTCACAACTGCTCAAAAGTACAAGAGAGCAAAATCGTCACTAAACTACCAAAAAGAAAACTTACATGTGGAGAAAAAGGAAATAGAATGGGCTCCTAGGCAACAGGATGGTGACGATGATGACGATCTAAATTTCTTTAAGTCTCTAGTACCATACATGAAAAAGTTGCCTCCTTATAAAAAACTATGTTTGAGATCCCAGTTTCAAAATTTGTTGGCTAATGAGATTAGTGCTATTGAAAATAATTCAGTTCATCCCTCACTGGCCCCCAAACCTCAAACAGTTGTTGAGCCAATACAGAGTCACATGACTTGACATGCAAGAGTTACTGCACGTACGGCATTATAGCAGCAGCGAACATCAACGACCTCATACGGCACAAATGATGATCACCAGTTAGTGCTCAGTGTTCATAATCTCACGCAGGCTACCCTGAATACAGAAGCGGCAGTTTCCTTCGAAAACACCGGCAACCACCTGTCATACTACGCAGTACCGTCATCCAAACGATCAAAATTCAGACAGTGTATTAAACTTTTTCCTTCTGAAATGTGACCTGTATTCTACATGCCCTTCCTTATTTTATCTGACAACTACCCGCTGCTACTCCATTGTGCATGTGGGGCAGTCAGCTGAGTTGGCTATGTTAATGTGACAAATGAGCCTACAGGAAGGGGCAACCAAGTTGTCGGATAAAATGATAACCTACATTTGGGCAACCAAGTTGTCGGATAAAATGATAACCTACATTTAATCAATATGAAGAACACAATTTAATTTATCCTCCTATTTTACAATGCTGCACTAGCTAAATTTTGAACTTGGACTGACACTGGAAGAAGAATTAATCACCTATTTAAGGTACTATCCTATAATTCACCTGAATGGACATCAGAATTAGCAATACTTGTTCAGGAATCAAACCAGGTACTTCCCAAATGAAAGTCAAATTAATTGGTGCTGTGTTAACCCATTCAGTTCCAAAGAATACAAACTCAGCTGCTATCATTCAAAGCCACTACCTCCATGGTACAGTTTCCTAACAGCAGATAGTTGTAAAGATGGTCAATTTAATATCCTGCATATGTGGAGTTTCATAACCATGTTAACACAATTGATCAACTCACACCAACAATTGCACCAAAACAAGTTTGTCACTGCTTTCTTTATTAAAAGTTTTCCCCAATACGCATTTCGGCAACTATATTGCCATCATCAGGGGGGATCGTTGGAGTTTTTGTACATAGACCAATGTGTTTTGTTACATCAGAACAGTTGCGTCAGTATTCGTTATTACCACTTTGTATAAAATTGTATAAAATTGTACAATAGTAGCGCTGTTAAATTACTAAAATTAATAGTAAAACAGTGTGGTATATTATATTAAACTACATGCTGTGATATAATTCATAAATTATTGGCAGCGTGGTCCGGTGTGCTGTTTTGTGCTGGTTATCTGTTAAAATATTACATATAATTAGGGTCATGACAACTACGGTTAATTATATTTGTGTGCTGTGTGCTTTAATAAAGAAATCAGTGACAAACTTGTTTTGGTGCATTTGTTGGTGTGAGTTGATCAATTGTACAAAAATGCATGTTAACACAATTTGTATTTTGGTGTTCTGGGTTATGACATTCTGTAACTGCAAAACCACAATATGAAACTCTCTGCCAGGGGAACCTCAATCATAAAATACTGAGCCCTGTCCTGGCCTATCAAAGAAACACGCACAAATTTTTCTTATCTGTCCCTTTAAATTAATATGTATACATAATGTGCACACTGTGAACGCAACACTGTAGTGAATGAAACATGAATACACTTATAAATTGTAACAAATAACAACACTATTGAAGCTGAACAATTTTTGTACCTGCAACTGTTAATCAGTGTGGATTTCTTTATTTAAAAATATTAATTTTTAAACATTTCAGTAAAGCATGTATCATTTATTGTAAAGTGAGATAAATAATAATTTTTCTACAAAACATTTATCATGAAACTTACTCACCTCTTCAGAATTTCACTATACAGTGAGATTTATGTCGACAATAAAGATTTTCACAATGAAAAAGACAAGAATTATTTGTCCATAAAGAATTACGTCCGCCATTTCAGAAATAACTAAGTTTAGGTCACGTCAGTCACTGCACCGCCTGTTCGTAATGTCTGGCTGTGACAAACGTCACACGCACAACACAGTCTGTGGGTCATTCACTGCAAACGTCCCCAGTGATACAGCACAGGCAGGTGGTGACAATCCTATGTTATTTAACAGCACTGTCAACTGCTGAGATTATGCAGCACCTGTCAGTGACAGATGAATTGAATGAATACAGCGCATCGGTGGAATGATACTGATAGGGCAAAACCGAAGTACTTGGAGAAAAACTTGTCCCAGTGTAATTTTGTACACCACAAATCCCACGTGGTCTGGCCTGGGATAATTCATATGGATAACCCATTTAATGAAGATCTCTTAATGTCAACCTACATAAGGGTTGTGATAAAATATGTACTGAAGGTCTCCTTTATGCAGTATTTTGTTTTGCCATGAAAAGGTTGTTAGTACGACCAGTAATTAAAAGCTGCTCATGGCACCCTCAAAACCTGGTCCGTAACACTAGACCAGTCCACCGCTGAACACGGATATAATCCACACTGCCACATAACATCTATGTTACAGGTGTTCTTACTTTTGGATAAACATAATTTTGTAACCCATTATGTATCATCCTGTGCAGTAAGTATGAACAAACCACAAACTATACGTGTACTTCAGCTTGCAAACAGACTTTTAAATTTGAAGTGTGTAAATTAAAATTGAAATTAAAACCAACTTGATGCACCCTCACTATTAAAAAACTTTAATAGTAGATTAATTAACCCGACATGTTTCGGTCAGGTACCTGACCATCTTCAGGGGTTTACTACATTTAGTTGTGTAGTCCATATGTTAAACATACACAAGACATGAGCCCACAAGAGACAATTTTAATTTATACAAGATGCACGGTGAATACAATATTAAATACACTGAAGTGTGTAATTTTATCAAGCCAAACTCATATGTAAAATTCCTTCCCAATTTTATGCACGCTGATGAACAATTATACCATTCAACTCCCCACAGTGAACTGTCTCGGATGTGGGCACATTCTCTTCAGATCGTGCCTTCCTTCTATACGTAAAGTAACGGTACCCGATTCAAGCTACCGGTGTCTACCATTTGGTACAGTAACATAAACCTTAAGGTAAAACATTTAGTTTATACCTAGCAGTTACTTCATAAGCATAAGGATGCAATAAGTAAGAAACTGTACTCCAATGGACTATGCTCAGATAAGCACAACCAGTCTGACAGGTCCTATGTCCTTGCTGCAGGACTATCACTTTCAAACCACAGAAGACTACACTGACAGCATATCATAATCACCTCATGCATGAAACTGCTGTCAATCTGCATCAAAGGTCATCAGTGGATAAGATATCATTTGGTGGAAATGTGTTTTCATAGGGCCTGGTCAAGCTGTACAGCCAAGTATATATAAAATCAATACACCAATCCAGCAACAGCAAATTAGCACACCACTCTTGAATTCCATTAAGAAAATACTGCACCATATGTGTGCATTTGAGGTTGGAATGCTTGAACACTCAGGCATGGGCCCTCAAATCTCACTTGTGAAGTGGATGTATGCCAGCACGTTTCTGTGTGTTGTTGTCACATGCAAGTACAGGCTGCACATTCATCAGCTGTTGCATACTACAAAATTTGAGGTTCTCAAGAGTGGCATCACTGAAGATGCAAGTCTTCTGGGATGTGACACGTCAACTGGTACATAGATACACATTGGTCGCAGAGCCCTCAGGATCTGCAGAGCACACTTTAAGAACCGCTGGTCTAACCCTTTCACAGGCAAAAACAAAAACACATTAAAGTACTTTTTTATCCAATTCTCCGACATCCAAAAGAGCATTGTTTTCTTTGAAGCTTCCTAGGCGTCATCCACTCATTCTTCTATAGCAGTTGTATTATACTGAGATGAAAGATGAATATGGAGGATTGGTGGAATGATACTGACAGAAGGAAACTGAAGTACTGGGAGAGAAACATTATACAGCGTTGGTGGTAGATGTATGAATGAGTATGGAGCATTGGTGGAATGATACTGACAGGGGAAACTGAAGTACTGGGAGAGAAACATTATACAGCGTTGGTGGTAGATGTATGAATGAGTATGGAGCATTGGTGGAATGATACTGACAGGGGAAACTGAAGTACTGGGAGAGAAACATTATACAGCGTTGGTGGTAGATGTATGAATGAGTATGGAGCATTGGTGGAATGATACTGACAGGGGAAACTGAAGTACTGGGAGAGAAACATTATACAGCGTTGGTGGTAGATGTGTGAATGAGTATGGAGCATTGGTGGAATGATACTGACAGGGGAAACTGAAGTACTGGGAGAGAAACATTATACAGCGTTGGTGGTAGATGTATGAATGAGTATGGAGCATTGGTGGAATGATACTGACAGGGGAAACTGAAGTACTGGGAGAGAAACATTATACAGCGTTGGTGGTAGATGTATGAATGAGTATGGAGCATTGGTGGAATGATACTGACGGGGGAAACTGAAGTACTGGGAGAGAAACATTATACAGCGTTGGTGGTAGATGTATGAATGAGTATGGAGCATTGGTGGAATGATACTGACAGGGGAAACTGAAGTACTGGGAGAGAAACATTATACAGCGTTGGTGGTAGATAGATGAATGAGTATGGAGCTTTGGTGGAATGATACTGACAGGGGAAACTGAAGTACTGGGAGAGAAACATTATACAGCGTTGGTGGTAGATGAATGAATGTGTATGGAGTATTGGTGGAATGATACTGACAGGGGAAACTGAAGTACTGGGAGAGAAACATTATACAGCGTTGGTGGTAGATGAATGAATGTGTATGGAGTATTGGTGGAATGATACTGACAGAAGGAAACCGAAGTACTCAGAGCAAAACCTGTCCCAGTGCCACTCTGTCAACCTAAAATCTCGCATGGATTGACCTGGGATCGAACTCCGGCCTCCACAGTCAGAGGCAGGCGACTGACCACCTGAGCCATGTCATGGCCCAACCTGAAGGGTACAGCTGATCTGAATAACATATAAATCTTTTAGTTCCTACCTCACAGAAAGCACAAAACAAATTATGAATTAATTCAGATAAGGGATGTTCAGGGAATCTATTTATTCAGAAAAGCAATGCAACGTCTGCATCTGCCTCTTCGTGTAATATCAGTATATTTAGCAACAAATGAGGTGGCAAATATGACGAGCCTATTTTGAAAAAAACACGTCTGTACCCTGTGACAAGAACTGAGTTATCTGTGGGAAATTGTGCATGACACAGAGCTAAAGTACCGGGTACATGGTAAGTCCCGGCACTGTACGTTAGATAATTTTTGCTTTTTTCAAACATACGTTTATCCCCCAGTCTTGTGTAATCAAAACTCAATTCTTATCAACAGTGGGGTAGATGTTTTTGAAAATAACCTCATATATTAATATCACTGCCCAATAAAGGGTTACAGGACAAGTTTAAACACTGTTCTTTTATAACCGAATGTGAAAGTGTAAAAACAATGAGATTTATGTTACAATTTTGAAGTCCGAAGTAATGCAAGTGCACGCATGATATAGTGCAGTAAACGCTCTCCCACTTCCCCCATCACCTTCCAACCAGGGGAAGGTATTGATCTATCTACTGTCTCTCTTTCCGACTCTCCATCTTCATCCACACAACGTCCCCTGCATTCCCCCTGTCTCCTTTCCCTCTATATTCTGACAACAGCAAGCACTGTAGATAAACAAGATTCAAAACTACTTTGAAAAAGACAGAGAAAGGAAAGACGGACACAAGAATAATTCTCACACATTGTACACACACACACACACATTACTAAAAACTTGTGAATTTCCACATAAGTGTCATTTTTCTGATTATTTTTGAATTCAGAACCCTGGGGAGGGAGGTTCTATAGGAACAAAAAAGTTTGACAACTGATGATCTTACATGCGCACGTGTTCTATGACACAACACTGAGGGATGAACATATGTGAAAGAGAAAGAATGAACTATGTAACTTACAGTGCCAGGACCAACAGAGATGCATCTACAAGTTGTAATCAACACCAAGAGGTCTGCACCATGCATGTTTTCCATCGGTAACTCAATTCTTACTAAAGTGGACATATTCTTTTAATTTAGCTCTTCAACTGAGGATTGAAACCTTCAGGGATGTGACACTGTATCAATGGGTCAGTTGTTCCTGACATTTCAAAGAACTGTAGTGCCTCCATCTTGAAGACGCAAGCAGTCTAAGAAGATGCTGAAGGCACTACGATCCTTCAAAACATCAGGAACCACTCGCCCAATGAAACAGCCAAACGCTACAGAAGACTTGAATCCTCACCAACAACGCTGTGAGAACTTCAAACCTCACAAGTTCAACAACTTATTGGAAGCTCGTAACACAGAGACTGTGAAATTGTTGAGCCACCCAAGAAAATGTCACAAAGCACGCACAGGTGCAGACTGCTGGCAGAATCAGTAAACCCACACATAACCTAACAAAATTCAAATTTACATTTAATTATTTTCAATCAGCAGATCCTTACAAGGGTTAAAACAACCCATAGGATGTAGAATTAGTCCAATATATATATATAATATAAGTGCAATGTATAGTCATATTAGTCAAAGTTACATAAAATACATCAAGAGAAGAGGCACAACATAATTACAATGAAAATGAGACAAGATGATAAAACAGACAAGAAAGTAACAGTCACAAGTGTAAGTGTAATAGTGTAATATTTAGACATTGCAGATAATGCGTTCAAAATCAAAACAATTTCAAAAGAAATTTAATTGAAAGTTGAATCAAATTTTAAAATTTAAAATTAAAAAATCTAAAATTAAAATTTAAGTTAAAATTAGAATTAAGATTAGGATTAATTAAAATTTGAATTAATTGTCATTAGAATTATCACTAGGATTATCTACCACTTGTATCATCTGGTATAATATTCATCCAATGTATAAAAAGAGCGTGTGGTTAAAAAAATGCTTGAAAAATCTTTTAAATCTTTTAGGATTTTCAGAAATGTTTTTAATATTTTGTGGAAGGTTATTAAAGACTTTAACACCTGAATAGTAAACACCTTTGTGATAAATAGCCAGGTTAGCCTGTGGTAAATGAAAGTTATTACTACTTCTGGTAAGTATAGTGTGACTCTGAATTTGTGATAAAGTAATTTTTGTTATTATTTATAAATAAGAGTAAAGAAAATATATACTGTGATATAAAAGGTAAAATTTATAATTCTTTAAAAAGGTTCCTGCAAGCGTCCCTGCTCTTACGCCCCATTATAATTCTGATTGCTCTCTTGTTTATCTTAAAAATTTTTGAACTATGGGTTGAGTTCCCCAAAAATATAATTCCATAGGCCATAACAGAATGAAAAAGGGTACAGTATATAGTTATTAATGTTGAATGAGACATGTAAAGTTTAACAGATCATATTACATAACAGGCTGTACTTAATTTATTGATAAGCAGTTCTAAAAGGGTTTTCTGAGTTAAGGAATTATCAACAGTTAAAACTAAAAAATTTTGTATAAGTGACATTAGGGATTGTTTTGTTATCAAAGCCAATTTGCATATCAATAGGCATACTATTCTTTGTTACAAAATGTATGTAATGTTATTTTTTTCAAAGTTTAGGCAAAGTAGATTGTCATTAAACCAATTATTTAGGGTATCAAATGCTGTGTTGATGTTATTTTCTTAAATCAATAAGATTAGAGTGGGTAAATAGAATACTAGTGTCATCAGCAAATAATACAGGAATGGATTTATTATTTATAGCCTTGGGTATATCATTCATATATATATATATATATATATATATATATATATATACTTGTATATAAGGAAAAGCAGAGGTCCAGTATTGGAGCCTTGCAGATCACCATGTTTAACTTTCGCCCAGCTGGAAAAGATGGAATTGTTTATTTTGTTATTGTATATAGAGACTCTCTGATATCTGTTTTGACGGTAAGATTTATAAAGGGCGTTACTGTTACCAGTTATTCCGTAAAATTCTAATTTAGACAAAAGTATATTATGATTTACACTGTCAAATGCCTTCTCCAGATCACAGAATATACCTTGCACTATTAATTTATTATTCATAGTGTTTAATACTTCATTTGTTACGATATACATGGCATTTTCTGTTGTTAATTTAGTTCTAAATCCATACTGTTCATCAGCACCATTTCAATTCATTTATTAACACATCCAGTTTGTTACATAGTTACACAGTAACATAGTAACCATCAGTTACCAAACTGTAATCACCAAAATGGTCCTAACAGTCATCAAATAACAGTCAGACATAACGTATGTTCTCTTTACTTCAAGTACGTAATAAGCTATATGTGCGATCACACGACAATACTGCCAAACAAACTACCTAAAATGTCTGGCAGCCAGGATAGCTCAGTCAGCACAGTGACTAGGATATGGGCTGGACAATCTACTCTTCTCCAAAATGTCCAGACCGGCTCTGGGGCCCACCCAGCCTCCTATTCCTGGGAATAAAGCGACAGGGGCAAGAGGCTAACCCCCCATTCAGTGCTGAGGTTAAGAATGAGTGGATGAGTGGAGCTACATCCCTGCTCTCCCATATGCCTTCATGACAAGCACAGAGGTGGCGCAGTTGGTTTAGGCACTGCGCTACAAGCCGGAAGATCGCGGGTTCGATTCCCGATGGCGTCATTTTTCAGTGACATAATCCTTCCGGCCGCACTATGGCCCTGAGGTCGACTCCGCCTCTAACAGAAATGAGTACCAGGAATATTTCCTGGGGGTTAAGGAGGCCGGTGCGTAGGGCTGGCAACCCTACCACCTTCACGTGCCGATTGTCTTGAAATCTGGGAGCCTCAACCTGCTGGAACCCTCAGGATTGCTTTACCTTTACCCTAAAACTGTTTATTGGCTTATGAGTAGCTAACAACAGTCCACCAAGCCTATACTAAGATGCAATTTTCATGTAGGCCATGTATGACAAAGCATACCTTTGTTTACAGTCAGAAATGCCTATCTATTACAAAGGTATTTCCATAAAGGACATGGGGTACTTTAAGAGGGTCCCTGTCACCACAGCACAGTGCAGTGGTATTCAATCTGGGGTACGCGTACCCCCGGGGGTACGCGAAAACATCTTAGGGGGTACGTAAAATTAAAAAAAAATAAATATATTAATGATAAACACTGACTAATCAGGGCCAGTTAGGGTTAGCCACAACAGACCGGACGTAAGGACATGCGATTTGGGAGCGACATTTGTGTCTCTCTCCTCTCTCTCTCTCTCTCTCTCTCTCTCTCTCTCTCTCTCTCTCTCTCTCTCTCTCTCTCTCTCTCTCTCTCTTCTCTCCTTTATGCGATTCTTATCTGGCGGCTAGTTTCATTTTATTCCACACAGTGCATATAATTTTGCTTTGCTAAAATACCGTTGTTCCTGTATTAATGTTTATATGATAGGCAATAATATATTTGTTATTTAATAGCTTGACTCTCCTTTTTTCATTTAAAACTTATTATTTAATACATTATTTTGGATGTAATTTATTTAACTTATTTTAGATGTAGATTATAGACTGTGTATAACTTGAATTGTGCACCAACAACTTTGGGGGTACAAAGTCGAAGAGAAATTATATCTGGGGGTACGCGAACAAAAAAGGTTGAATACCACTGGCACAGTGCATCCTCTAGCTGTGTACAGAGACAGTCTACAGATATGGAGTGTAGCTGCAGATATATTGAACAAACAGTCACGAACAACCGAGAAGAGGTGGTCCTCTAGCTTAGAGGTTGGGCAAGAGGCTGACAACTCCTCGCCGTAAGAACTAAATAGTTACAAAATGTCACACAAGGTGTCTTGGCCTTGGGACAGATCCTTTGGCTCAAGAAAACCGCATAATGAGCAGCTTAATGGTTTGCACTCCTCACCAAATATTTTTAGGGTCATCAAATCATGGAGGATGAGATGGGCTAGCCATGTGGCACGTATGGGGGATAAGAGAAATGCATTCACGGTTTAGGTGACGAAACCTGAAAGAAAGAGATCAGTTGGAAGACCTAGGTGTAGACGGGAGGATAATATTAAAATTGATATTAAAGCAACAGGACGGGAGGGCGTGGACTGGATTAATCTGACTCAGGATGGAGACAAGTAGCGGATTTCTGTGATCACGGTAATGAAACATCGCGTTCCATAAAATGCGGGGAATTTCTCGGCTATCTGGGTAACCATTAGCTTCTCAAGAAGGGCTCTGTTTTGTGTAGTTAATTACAATGAAGAAAAGATTCTAGGAAGTAGATGAGATGCTCTAATAAATGCGTACACAGTAGGCTTCATGCATTGTTTCAGCTGTTTAGCATATGCCGTCTGTTCCCACACTCCGTGGTGGGAGAGGTTAATGCACGGACTCATTGTAACACATAAGAACGGCAGAAAATAACAAGAAAGTCACGGACACTTCAATGGATGCTGACTGAATAGCGATTATCACGTTCCAAAGGAGCCCTTGAAAGCATGAAGAGATCAGAACAATCATACCAACTTCCTGTTTCATGAAGAGATCAGAACAATCATACCAACTTCCTGTTTCACATTTTATCACTTTCTAATCGTGGCTTCGGAGCTGTTCATGTTTGTCGTAGCCCAGTACATCAACTCTCACCAAGGCACAAGTTCAGAAGTGAATGTTATACTAACTGCGACAATGACCCACCACTTTCACAGCCACATAATTCCCATACGTGCATTCCCATGTACCTAATGTTTGAGATTGCGTGTTCCTGCATATGGACTTGCATCAATAATAAATGTATGAACGAAAGTGTAAGTACTCTACCATACGGGCTCCTTATTTTATATGACAATTATCGCTGTCCTCTTCGCGCCTCTACTGTTCTGCATGTGTGGGCAGTCAACCGTGTGGGCTACAGCCGGTAGCTGTCTTATAGTTATTCAATATAGGTAGTAATTTTAATTGAAATCAAATTTCCTGTATGCATAATGACTAGTTCTAAATCTTATGTTAAAATAGAACCATTATACGTTGTTTAATGAATATTTCTATATCCAATGGTTTGACTACTTGTTATGGATCTCTGGAATGTAAGGAAGAAATAAGTACATAAAAATAACGAAGTATATAAAGAACATAATTTTACTTCAAGTTTCACAGAACTTCATTTTTTTAAAAAGTCACTGAACACGTCCAAAAATTATACATTTTTCATATTCTATTTCAATTTACGTCGGCACTTAAAGGTGAAATTTAATGGTAAAAAAAAAGGTCACTGTTTTGTATATAGTTCTTTGACTCAAATATTAAACTGTGCAGAAACTTTACAAAACACTCTTTACATTGTCCCCTGTAAGTATGTAGCTCAACAGTACTCTAAGCAACCGAATTCAGCAACAGCATTCAATCTTGTCACGCTGAATTACAATTAGCCATCATACACAATACATAAACACGACGGGCAATGTACCTATAATGCAACATTGTGGCGCGTTCACGTAAGCATTGTTTCAATGGAAATTGTACTGTTGAGTTACATGTCACTGTCAACAACACAAAAAAACATTTGAGTGTTGTACAACATGCTGCTATGGAGAATTTAATGTCGCCGGCAACAATAAAACGTACTTAGGTCTTCATGTAAAGTGCCCCGATATTTTAGCCTGATTTTAACAAATTTTGGATTTTCTCGACATGTTTTCCTAAACGTCCCCAATATCAAATTTCAAGGAAAACCGTCCAATGAGAGCCGCGCTGATACATTCGGACAGACGGACGGACATGACGAATGTAATACGCGCTTTTCGCGACTATGCGAACGCGCCTAAAATGAAGTCCCGTAGAGTCACTTCAAAATAATATACTTCATCGCATTTAGTTCCTATGGCGGCTTATAGTAACTATGTTCATGGACACGTAACACCTGCCACGATCGCAGTCTCGAACGTGGCTACCGTCCTTGCTACGCTTTACCGTGAGATGAAGGCATTATGGTCCTTCAAAATATCGGTAACTATTAACAGCCTGCACGGCGTCACACGCCAGAAGACTTCTATGCTCAGCAACACCGCTGTGAGCACCTGAAGTGCTACATTACATATACAGTGGACCCTCGAACTTCGAAGGGTTTGATGTTCGAACAACTTGAAACTCGAACAAAAAATTCGAGGAAAATCCGGTTTTGAAACTCGAACAACAACTCGAAAGTCGAACAAAGAATCACGTGGTCGCCTTCTCTCTCTGCTTGGTCCAGATGAAAGAAGGGTAATTCACCTTCCAGTGAACAGTAATATCCCTCCTACTATTATTATTATTGATTATTATACAATATTTGTTATGTATGTACTATTATAAATAAAAATTTTCAATTATTGAAATTAAATATACTTGTTTTATCATTATGATCTTTTGAAATGGGCACTTAAAATGTTTTATATTGGGTAAATTTTGGGGGTCTGGAACGGATTAATTCAATTCACATTATTTCTTATGGGGAAATTTAACTCGAAAGTCGAACAACTTGAAAGTCGAACCATCTCCTGAAACAGATTGTGTTCGAAGTTCGAGGTTTCACTGTATTTCCAAATTGTGGTACTTCATTAACCCCTCAAGTGACTATTCCTTCAAGCTGATTTTAAACATGACAGAACAAACATGACTATGCAGCTGCTAGAATGCACATCAATCACATCTTCTTTCTAAACAAACACTCTTTTTCACAATTACCTAAAAATTATGCTAAAACATCTGAAAAACCAGTAACTTAAAACTGAAAGTGCACACTAAACCTTCAACATTCTAAGGCCACAAAGTCTTTACCCCACAATTCCTCCCCTCACACTTGATATATGTCAACAAATGCACATATCTGTGGCTGGATAATAAAACAGGCCAAGGTGAGACAGCACTTTCTGTTACCCAGTGCATCAGTTATTGCTGCTTGCTAACAAATGAGATAGTTGGCAGCAGACCACAAAAATGTCCCTTAAAAATCAATAGCCAAATCACACTGTGACATCATAAAAGTCAAATGCAGCCTTCACACACATATATGAATATCCCCTTTCTGAAAGCTTAAATTCATGGGGAGCAGAATTTTTCTTTCAGCTTCAATTAGTATTGTTTCAGATTATTTTTCCATTTGTTCTGACATAATTACCCCTTCTTTTTTTTACAAGCTAAATTAGGAAAAATATCTTGTATATGAATCGATGGGAGTAAATGACAACAGGATGCTGATACGTTAAACAGACTGTGAATAAACCATGAACTTAAATTTCTTATTACATGGAAGCAGCAAGTTGTGAGTTACATATAATAAAAGGAAACAGTCAACAGCATTCACATTTAATTACACTACTGACACAAATTTATTGCCAAATTCTCTACTGTGATTACATCTTTAATTATACAAAAACCGAGAATTTCTACTAATGTAAGCATTTATTAAAAACCAAATATTACACAGAAACCTCACCAAATATCGGACTATTCCGAATTTCTCTGTGGACTCCCTCACATGAACCATGCGAATGTCATCATACTATTAACAGAATTTCCTTTCCTTTCCATTCCAAACGTGTCAGCGGAAGCTACAAAATCCCCATAATTGCTACATCGGTCAATACCGTACTTACAGATAAACTACAAACCCCTTCCCCTTCCAAATATAATATTTATTCCAAATAAACAACATTAATTTGAGATGTCAGCACATGAAAGAGTATTCCTGCCGCTTAACACCAGCTGTAAAATTTTCAAAAACCACTTTGCATTTATACCTGCAAATGACAGGTAGAAATTTACATACTTTACGTTAAAACACCTATAGTGCAGTTCAGTCATTCTTACCTTTGTATACAACTCCCTTGTAGACATGTTTTTACTCGAAGTCGCGAATACCTTATTTGTATTTATGCCCACTTGTTAACTTGCGTGTGGGCCACTGCCGAAAAATTACTCCTACATATTGCACACAGACTCGAAACACGGAAGCTCCATACTTACAAATGAATTTTAAATACACACGTCACACGCAAATACAAACACAATTCAACACACATATCAGGACTTAATGGCAATTAGCTGCCTTTCGTGATACCATGGCAAACTCGGGAGCAAACTGATCACCGTACAATCGTCAACGTCCCTTTGCAGCTGTTTTAAGTAGTGCGGTAGTTTAAGCGGAAAGATATAACACATCGTAAAATGTATGAGATAAAAGAGGACTAACCGCGTAAATTTGTTACTGTTCTGCCATTAGCTACATTCATATCACATTATTAACATCATTTTCCTCCGTTATGAATTTAAGAGTCAATAATGTAACAACCAGCAGCTAATGTGACCAATTTCATATTCATGCTGTTTCGAACGGATGATGGCTCCAAGAAATGTGTTTGTATGTATGTATGTAATCAATAGCCGTGGTCTTTCTTTCTCACATCTTTGAAAGCGATGCTAGCGACAGCCGACGGTAAAACAAATACTAACCGAATTGCGGGTGAAAACTTCGTCTTTTTTTTAGAACTGATAGTTGTCCATATACTAAGTAACTTCCCCGAACTTTATGGAACCGGAGGTTTCACTACAGTGTTCACAAGAGCCCCATATATTGAGCCACATAACTCCATACTTCTCACTATACTTACGTAAGATCCATTTTAATATTGTACTCCCATCTACTTCTAGATCTTCAAAGTGTTCTATTCTTCAGAAGTTTTCCCGAATGTGCAGTTAAAGTGGAACATATAGAACACATCATATTGACAGCATAGTTTTACTATATGCTCCATTATAACAAACAGAAAATTTAGGGCATAAAGAAAAGTATACCAAGCCCTTGTTTTATGCTCTAGTTCTGTTCCTGAAAAAGTTGGCACAAACCAAAAAGGTGTAAATCAAAAAATATATTCCCATAAATAATTGAGTAGGTACGGGTTAGCATAATAGGGCGCAGCTAGCCAAAGGATGTTAAACAAAGAAGAGCAGGCATAAATTTAAAAAAGTGGTGTATACTGGCAAGGGACATTAAAGCAAAAAGGCATAACAGAAGTGTGTGTGAGAGAGAGAGAGAGACTCAAAAAAGACACGCATGTAGTTTCAAAATCTTTATCTAGTAAGTTCTTATTTAATGACAGTTCCAATGGCAATAGTTGCTTGAAACGGAAAAATGTGATTATGGATGACATATTGGAGGGGCTATGAAAGAGGACAGGGTTTGTCTGAGGTTAGTACATGTCATTTGAATGGACAGACTGCAAAAAGAACCCCATGAAGGCCAATACTTTAACTAGGCACATTCTATCTAGAATTTATCATTACACCAACCTGCTCAGTAAGAATATGCATACTTAAGGTTCTGTTATTAGATTTGTAGCATAAAAGGCTTGCAAGATTACACGCTCAAAATACTACTCCTAAATGGCAACTTGGAAGACCCACCCCTTGTTGGCTTTCCACTGCTACATATTCAATATGTCTACCATTGCCCTATGTCTCTGCTGTCTAACTGAACATTGCAGTCCTGCATCATATTCAAGAGGTACCACGTTCAAGTCTTGACCAGGAGGTTGATTAATATGACTGAAAGCCCTGAGGAGAGGAAAAAGGGACAGCCCTTTTATAGGGAACTGAAGGAAGAGGAACAAACAGCTCATAGGACACAGCAAGAACAGTAACAAACAGCCCTTTTATAGGGCATGGAAAGAAGTAAACAGGGTGATGATGGGCTATGGCAGAGGGAAGCCAAGTCAAGACATTTCTTTCCTTCTATCTTTCAGTAGCAGCCCTTTACAGGGCCAATGATTCCTCTTCCTACTCCATCCTTCTTTCCCCAACGATTATTGTGACTGACCAATCTTGTACTGTGTGGCATATTTCTTTCCAATCTACTTCTCTATAAGAAACCACTTTCCCAGCCTGATTCACATGTGTGGAGCTTTGACTACAATAAATGATTAGTCCTCCAAACCAAAACTGCATAATTCATAGGCCCTGCACATTATTTCCAAGTAGCTGTGTCAACTTCGAGACAAAAGAAAAGTAAACTAACTTTCAGAGATCGTTTAACAAAGTTCCTGTAATTCTGTGGTAAGTGCATACAACTCTCTCCAGGAGGATACGGGTTTAGAAACTGGTTATTCCAGTGGAAACTAAGATGGACAAAGTTGCCCTGGAAGAAATTTTGTCAGAAATCTACCAATGCTGCAATAACTGTTCTTTCAAATTACTAGCATTAATAACTGTAGTTCTTACATTATTATTCCAATGAATTACACATGCAATAAATTTCCAATTCATTTAAAATGAGCAGCAAAATGTCAGTATATGTCAATGCAATCAATCATAAGTCATTGGGTTAAATATCACAAGAATAAGTTCTATGATCTGTTCATATATATTTTTGTGATGTTAACATTCTCTGCCATCACATGCTGTGGGCTGGTTGGTATAGGCCACAGAGGACTTCAGAAAAATACAACAATATGAAGAGACAGGGAGATCTCAAGCATCCTATTTCTATCATCAGTAAGACTAAATAAAGCCTCACTATAGTGCATTACTTGTGAACAGAATACTTTTTTCCTGTCTGTTATTTGGGAGGTAATACTGGTCTTTTAAAAGAAAGAGATATATATTTTTTATCATCTTACTGATCTTATTAGTCAATTCAAACATAATCTGGCGTGGAAGAATACTTTAAACAAATTATATTTGCCATATGTAATTCCATTATATTTTGTATTAATGTTACAAATTTATCTCTGTTCAATTACACTACAGTAGTAATCTAGTCTATAAATTATTAATTTATGACCGCACTCCATATTGCAACTTATTTAATTTACAGCAAAAGGGAAAATTACTTCTGTAAATAATATTAAGAAACCAATTTCCTTATTGTGATGGCAACTGTGAAGATTGTTGATACCAACAAACTGCTACCAACCTGAGCAGTGAAATTGATTATGATGCAGTCATAGAGCTCCATGTTATAAATAATCAAAATGTCATTTGGTATACTTACTTACAAAGCACATAAAATTAACAGGAAGTTGAAGACATATAAACAGGAAAAAGAAAATGCAATAAGAATAAACAATGGTCTTCCACCAATTTACACATCAAACAAATATCCTCACTTCTGGTCAAGGTAAATATAGTATACTTTTATTCACTGAAATAATGTTACTGAAAACGCCTTGATTTTATCTGCGACATGGGTAATATTCCAAATATAAGAAAATGTAATTAAGTACTAATGCACTTTGTGACAGTTCAAATGCACTAATCAAATTTCTAAAGAGAAAATATGAGCACATGTGGAAAATCTGGGCCTTTATATACTGCTGTTACATGCTTCATAAAATCAGGAAAAGATGTTATATTGGAAGCCACTCTCTGATTCTGAAACATAAATTTATAAAAGAAGTGGTAAAACATTTGAGGCAATCACGTTAACCTTGGTGACCCAACAAAATGGAAAAAATGTCATAACCTCCAATGCCATATTAACCTAAATATACTGGATTATTAGACATATTAGTAATTGAAAGTTTAAACTGTTAAAAATATGTACTTCTTACCATTTACAGATGCTGTCAAAATATACACTACTATTTGGGACAGATATTTACACTTTCACCAGACAATCATTTCCGACAGTTCTGTGTCAAGATATGTACGGATGGAACATTTGAGAACTACATTGCAAAAAGCATCCTGGGATTTTGTGGTGTGTCAGTCAATTAAATTCCATTATACTTGTTAAGTACTATATATACATAGCATATATAGTACTTAATACTCTAGTGCTTCACTGAATTCACTCTATATAACAGAGTAATATTTATAGGACACATTCAAAGCAAAGAGCATCACATTGAAGGCATGCTTCACATAACTGGTAAACAGTTCCAAACATCGTTCAGTAACATGAACTAGACCTACACTTCACAGTACATATGTGACATGAAGAAAGAACACAGAAATCTATGTTTAGCAGAAACCGTACAAAAAACATGAACACCCTTGGTATTGTCAGATATCAGCTTGAATGATTTCACACTGCAATTGTAAAAATATATATCAGATGGACACTTCACATATTCATACACGTGCAGTTGAAACTCTAACCTAGAAAACGTAAACACAAGAGAAAGAAGTGCTTTCTTTTTTAACTGGCAATTAAAAGGTACTAAGTACTACTCTGTACATATCTTTAATGAACTGGGACATTTCGATGAATAAAGCGACTAGCTACAGGGTGGACAGCTGGGACTCTGTACATATCTTTAATGAACTCGGACATTTCGATGAATAAAGCGACTAGCTACAGGGTGGACAGCTGGGACTCTGTACATATCTTTAATGAACTGGGACATTTCAATGAATAAAGCGACTAGCTACAGGTTGGACAGCTGGGACTCTGTACATGTCTTTAATGAACTGGGACATTTCGATGAATAAAGCGACTAGCTACAGGGTGGACAGCTGGGACTCTGTACATATCTTTAATGAACTGGGACATTTCAATGAATAAAGTGACTAGCTACAGGGTGGACAGCTGGGACTCTGTACATATATTTAATGAACTGGGACATTTCGATGAATAAAGTGACTAGCTACAGGGTGGACAGCTGGGACTCTGTACATATATTTAATGAACTGGGACATTTCGATGAATAAAGTGACTAGCTACAGGGTGGACAGCTGGGACTCTGTACATATATTTAATGAACTGGGACATTTCGATGAATAAAGTGACTAGCTACAGGGTGGACAGCTGGGACTCTGTACATATATTTAATGAACTGGGACATTTCGATGAATAAAGCGACTAGCTACAGGGTGGACAGCTGGGACTCTGTACATATATTTAATGAACTGGGACATTTCGATGAATAAAGTGACTAGCTACAGGGTGGACAGCTGGGACTCTGTACATATATTTAATGAACTGGGACATTTCGATGAATAAAGTGACTAGCTACAGGGTGGACAGCTGGGACTCTGTACATATATTTAATGAACTGGGACATTTCGATGAATAAAGTGACTAGCTACAGGGTGGACAGCTGGGACTCTGTACATATATTTAATGAACTGGGACATTTCGATGAATAAAGCGACTAGCTACAGGGTGGACAGCTGGGACTCTGTACATATATTTAATGAACTGGGACATTTCGATGAATAAAGTGACTAGCTACAGGGTGGACAGCTGGGACTCAGTATCTCATTTGGGCATGAAACTTCTCTTTGCTACTGCGTCGAGCCAAGCTCTGAGACTCAGGCAGCTTTTCCGTCAACACATTTCCGTCAACACATAATTCACTTGGTGGCAGAGCATCAGAAGAGCGAATTTGAATTTATATACATTCTATGAGTCCAATCTGATAATTTTACACTACACAGGTACAGTTATTGTGTTGTTAAATAAATTACAAATAAATAGGTACAAAAATATGAACGTTAATAGCTCACTGAGCAAAGTTACTGCATGACAGGTCACTTCCTGTGTGAGGTTTGAAGTCTTCACAGCATCATTGCTGAGGACTCTCACCTTCTGTGCTGTGTCATTGGGTCAGCGGTTCACAACATTTCAGAGATCATAGTGCCTTCATCTTCATGGTCAGGCAGTTTTCTTTGCACCACTTGCCTTAACCCAATGACACAGCATCACATCCCATAAGGCTCGAATCTCCAGGTCAATTCCTGTTCAAGAGTACGTAAAATTTCTGCCTTTATCACCAAACGCAAAATCGCACTGAAGCCTAACTCACCTGCTCATTGAACATTCATAAATCTTTCCCTAGAGGTTAAGTAGCCATTTCACAGCTCACCTCATGAAATTTGTTATGGCCTTCTGAATATGATAGCTTGTAGCTTGGTAGATGGGTGCCAATGTTACAGAAGAACCTTCTTTTCCATCATCATTCATTCACTCATTCGTTTTACATTCCATGGATCCTTGTAGGTAAAAAAAAGACATGACAGATGTGGAATTAGTCTCCATATACATATAATAAACGGTATAAAATATATAAGCCTACAAAGCATGTGTCATATTAAAACAATAACAATATTTATTAATAGTAGTGGTAATAAAATAAAATATATAAAATAAGTGAGGTAATTGCATGTAAAATATAATACTAGTTGTCAAGTGTATAATAAACCAAGATCTTTAATTCTTATTGTAGTTAAAATATTCTTCCAATGAATAAAACGAATTTAGAAGAAGGAATCATGTTATAAGAACCCTGAAGATGGAAGCAGCAGGCTCCTCTGTAACATTGCTACCCATCTACCGAACTATGCCATCCAAAAAGGCTATATTTTCATGTTCATGTTTGCAAGAACCTCAAATCTGACAATCCTTTGCTGCTTTCACACACAGGTGGGATGTTCCTCACATGCATCTTCTTCATCTTCTTTGTAATTCGGCTGCACTTTTCTATAACTGTGGCAACTCTGTGCTGTTCGTTACTTGGGGTCATTCTGACACTGGGATTGGCCTTTTCAAAAGTAGTAAGGTAAGAGAAAATGTGAACCAATGTTAAAGAGACATATACTGTAACTCTTTTTTTCAACCTTTCAGTGACACCGGGGTTTACATTCTAGCTACTGCCAACAACAGAGGAGTTTCAAATTTAAATTACCTTAACAAATGCACTCACTGAGGACAGTGCAGAGGCTGGTGACATGAAGAATTACAGGCTGTACAGTGCGCAGACACGTTGCTTTGTTAGCGTATATTCATAGCACTCTATAGGAGTGTTCTGCCAGCATTTGACGTGGCTGGGCTTGTGCCAGGGCAGTTTTTCTCATCTGCTTTCAATTCTTTCAATGCTTTAGTACAGTAAATATAGCAAATCATAATTGTATACCTCTTGTGCAATGTATTTCCTAACCTGCTTCCCAGCCTCAATCTAAGTATTCCTCTTTGGTGTTTTCCATTTATTTTCACATTCAAGACCTCCACTTGGATCCCATCATATTCATTCCATGCCATCTTATTGTGTTACATGTTAATTTATTTTCCAAGGCTTCTAACTTCAAATATTCTCTCGTTTCTTGGGCTATGCCATGTCTCAAGCAGATATTCACAAGCCGCTCACCACAGAGGCCTGATTTGAATCCCAGGTCAGTCGGTGTATGATTTGTGGTGGACAAAATGGCAATGGGACAGCTTTTCTCCAAATACTTCAGTTTTCTCCTGTCAGTATCATTGCACCAATGCTCCATACTTGTTCATTCATTTATCACTGACACTATATACTCTTAGCAATTGACTTAATTAAATAACACATTTAAAAAATTGAGCCTTTCTTTGCTTTCGTTCTATCATCTCTGGTTGTACCTAATCCCATGTCTGCTGTCATTAGTTAATTCCAGAAGCTTTTTGTAACTCCCTAAGAGAAGCAAGATACAACACAAGACAAAGCAACTGCATAAGCAATTATAACTTCTATTCTTAGGGTCTGCAGATCATCATCAGTCACAATATTTTCATGTTAAAACAGTAAAATAGCTAAAACATAGATTTAATTAACCTTCAATGTGCTCTCTTTAATTTATGTCTCGCCTATAAGAACTCAAACATAGGTCTAAGTGGATTGTACAGCCAGTATCAACTAAGTACATACATACTGTGTCACAAAATATAGATAGATATGCAAAAAGAATAATGCATTCTAGAAGCCAAGGCTTACAACTTACTTTTTGGATTGACAATTTTGTATCAGATAATATATTACTTGTCATTCTGTTACTAGAGTTGTGGTATTCTTAATGCTGCCACAGTTCTTCTCCAAGAATGGCCGACAAGCGCTGATAGCTTATGCATTTGTCCTAGTACTAACTGGTCCTGCCAAGAACACTCTACGCAACACAGAAATAATGTCAGAGTCTGTGGCATGTGAACAGGTATTCAGTAGTTTATTGGGTGTCAATATGGAACAATAGAAACACTGCTGTTAATAGTGTCACAACAAACTCAAACTCAAAGCAATTTTAATTAAACTGTAGAATGAGAGATTATAACAATGACACATCTACTTGCAGAATATGATACTGAAGGTTCTCACAGCAGTGTTGCTTAGGCTGAAACTCTTCTGGGATGTGGTACTGTGTCAATGATAATGACGGCACCACAATCCTTCAAAATGTCTCAACTCAAAACTCAACAACATTGTCACATTCCAGAAGACTTTAATCCTCAGGTAGAATTCAGTTTCAGTGACAGATACTGAGAGCACAGTGCTGAGGTACTGTCAAATGAGTGACAGATACCGAGAGCACAGTGCTGAGGTTACTGTCAAACGAGTGACAGATACCGAGAGCACAGTGTTGAGGTACTGCCAAACAAGTGACAGATACTGAGGGCACAGTGCTGAGGTTACTGTCAAACAAGTGACAGATACAGAGAGCACAGTGTTGAGGTACTGTCAAACGAGTAACAGATACTGAGGGCACAGTGCTGAGGTTACTGTCAAACAAGTGACAGATACTGAGGGCACAGTGCTGAGGTTACTGTCAAAAGTGACAGATACCGAGAGCACAGTGTTGAGGTACTGTCAAACGAGTGACAGATACTGAGGGCACAGTGCTGAGGTTACTGCCAAACGAGTGACAGATACTGAGGGCACAGTGCTGAGGTTACTGTCAAACGAGTGACAGATACCGAGAGCACAGTGTTGAGGTACTGTCAAACGAGTGACAGATACTGAGGGCACAGTGCTGAGGTTACTGTCAAACAAGTGACAGATACTGAGAGCTAAGTGCTGAGGTACTGTCAAACGAGTGACAGATACTGAGGGCACAGTGCTGAGGTACTGTCAATGAGTGACAGATACTGAGGGCACAGTGCTGAGGTTACTGTCAAACGAGTGACAGATACTGAGGGCACAGTTCTGAGGTACTGTCAAACGAGTGACAGATACTGAGGGCACAGTGCTGAGGTACTGTCAAATGAGTGACTGATACTGAGGGCACAGTGCTGAGGTGCTGTCAAATGAGTGACAGTAGTCAAGCTGAACACTCACCACACTCATTGACTATCCTGTTAAAGAAGAGGTTAGTCTAACCAGTGCTTCATTTTAACAAATAAACAAGAAGCTCATTTTTCCTTTCAGGAACAACTGAAAACAACCGTTCAGCAGATCACTGAAGCTATTAAGAAACCATTTATGACTATAAGAGATGCATTTCATACAGTGATGAAGACAATCAAAACTATAGCACAGAAGATGAAAGCAATGTTGATGGCAATTAAAAGGGTCATTGTCAGCATATGTAAGTTTCACTTAGATGCATGTCTGTGGCATGAAGTTTGCACCATGCAAAATCATCTATGTTTCTGTCTAAAGGAACCACATGATTTTAGTAACTCTACCTTACAAGAATAATTCACTCAGCTCTAGTCCAACTACCACACTTACAAATGTGCATTTGAGCTCCAACTAGGGCTGTCCCTATCCACCCAACATAGTCTGTCATTACAGGAAACCCTGAACTCTGGGGTAAAGCAAATGAAAACAATCCACACTACCATGCTAAAATTAGACATATTTCTGTGTTAGATTGTTTGTGCTGGCTGATTTGTTTCCTGTTTCAAAGATCAGCCAAGTACGATAGTTTTCAAGCATACACTACTACTCACCCACCCAGAAAATTTATTGGAAACAATAAATGGGCTTACAACACGGTGGATACAGAGGATGCAGTGAATAGAGTTTTTTTTACAGTGCACTTTCCTACTGCATGTGTGTGTGTGTTTGTAGTGTGTATGTGTGGGTATGTTGGATGTATGTGTGTGTGCCGTGTGCATGCACGTGTGTTCTGTGGTGATGTTTCTAAATTGAAAGAACAGAAAATATACCACGTTTTCATGTGGTGTTATGGTTTCCGCTACGAAGCAAAACATGTAATTTGATATATGTATGGTGTAAGAGTGGTGTCAGTGTGATCATGCATGTGGTTATATATTATTCAACACTACATACACATCTGTGAATCAGTCATGCAATTTGTTCGGACTTGTTCTTTCATTTTCCCAAAATTTTTAACTGTTGGGTAAGTTTTGTAAGCTACGTGAATATTGTGGGTTTCTTCCTTAAAATTTCATGTTACAATTAAATTAAGTTATAGACCAACTGATGCACACTAAAACCACTTTTTAAGTAGCTTTATTATTAAAATTGTTAAAATTGTACCCCTACACGTGTTTCGATCCTAGGATCATCGTCAGGGGTTTTTTTTGCTAAAAGCTACAGTCACTTCAAACACGATTTAAAATATTCTATCGGCACTTTAAAACTTATATATTATAAGTTAAAATCTTGTAAAAAGACTCGTTAAAAGTTGTAAAATTATAAAAGTACTGTTGATGGTAGATTGCGGAAGTGCTGGCGTGTGGGATCGTGGTATTAAAGGCATGTGAAATGTTTTTATGGGGAGCGAAGTGTACTGCCTGTTGTACGGTGATGAGTACTATGGTGAAGTGTCTGGTTCAGGAGGTTGTGTTACAATGTTACTGGATTTTTAAGTTTGGCCTGTTTGCAGCACAGTGAGAGTTGTTCTACAAATCAGTCAACTAATTAGTCTACATAAGAACTCTCACATGGAACACAGAGCTACCTTACCCAATTGAAATAACAGTGACACACAATCACATGGAATTTGTATGATCAATGTAATTACTAACATTAAGCATACAGTACAGTCTCAATGTCCGTGATTAACTCAGACTAATAAAACTGTCACAAATATCATAATCCATTTTCAATGTAATATGCCTATTTGGTTCCAAGAGCTTATGAAATACTAGTCATAAAAGTACAAATAACCTCAAAAAGCATAAAAACATGCAAGCTTATTTTTAATAAAACACAAACACTTTTTGGAAGCATAAAATACGTTATATGATTCAACGATTCTCATTCCATATAGCACAAATGCAGTTAGCCTTGCTTAATGAAAGACAAAGCTCGACTGAGCTGAGAGTAGCACAATAAGCCTAGGGCTGTGGTGCGTCCGGAGCTAATGCCGACGGGCCCATAGAGGGGCTGTACGCTCTGAGCCTTGCGCTGTCTCTTCTGATGAGGACAGACTGGCTGCAGGTGACCAAACTGCAGACCAGGCGACTCTCGGGAACGCAGTGGAAGCAGCTCATTAAAATAAGAGAAGGCGGTGGCGAAAAGTAGTGGGGGTGTGAACAGACCCCACTCTTACTCGAGTATTCCACCTTCGATGAACCTGATCAAGGAACGGCTGTGGCTGCAGACTTGATAATTGAAAGACTAAGGGTTAGCACAATAAGCCTAAGGCTGCAGTGCGTCCGGAGCTAATGCCGACGGGCCCATAGACAGAAGAAGAAGAAGAAGAGCTGAGAGTGATCTGCACAATAGCAGGAGACTGGGGGAAGCCAGCACACCGTGTGGTCACATCCCAGTTCGTTGCAACCAGTGATTAACACCTGAAGCAGTGGTATAAAAACGAGTGATCAAAAATGGTAGAAATACTCACCACTGAGATTGTACTGCATTTGTGTAAAGTCATAATGCCATTAAATTCATTTGTGATGTTGGGAATGTGTTTTGTTACAGTGCGGGTAATAAAATCAGTACATCAGTGGCTTGGCAACATTGTCAACATTTGTAACAAGAAGATGGGGACACCGTACCAGAGATGCGTGCGAGTGTTTGACGGTGCAGTCGCGGACTGTCAGGCCAAGTTAGGTCCACTATTCAATTGGCTTTGCTCAATCACCCACCTTGTTTCTATTGTTTGCTACACTGTCAAGATTTTTGACTACATCTGTATGTTCCTGGACTTTGTTAGTGACAGTGTTGTTGGTGTTGTGGAGAAAAGTAAGTATTTTGATATTCTGTATGATCTTACAGACAACAACAAACCAAAAAGCTAATGGAAGTTGACCTGTGTGGAACACAAATCAACTTCCATTGCTCCATTTAGCCATTCACACACACACAAGATGCATCACTGGGCTATGACACGGCCACATACCTATATGGGGACTGTGCTTACGTTAGCAGGTTTCCCTGGCTTGGTTGAGGGCCTCGATGTTCTCATACTAAGGAATTGTGCTACAGATGGCAATATGTCCTGTGCAGCGGAGAATATCGGTTGCATGCATGTCTGGGGCTTGAACCAAGAGTGGCTCAGTATCACAGGCTCAAAGCCTTTGCAACCTGATGGCAGGGAAGGAGGAACATTGGCGAAAAGGATCTTACACAAGCAAAATTGTTAAGTTCTCAATTTTCACATCTTCTGCTGGTTGAGGACATAAAAATGCACCTTTTCTTTTTTTAATTTCTCAACTCCCATTGGTTTGGGACAAGTCCTATCCTCTCTTCCCACTTCTGTAGTTGTGACTGGCTGAATTCCCACAAACGTTTCTATATAACAGGCACGTTTTCTCTAACATATCACTTCAACATCCACCCGGAAAAATTCTGTGACCCTGAAGATGGAGAAAATACGTTCCTCTGAAATGTCGAAACAAACATGGTGTAAAAACCAAAAAAGACGACCCTCGCTTGAAAACTGTTCTTATTCATGACTTCAGTCGTCACCAGAACCCATTGCTACACTCTGTTTTTAACAGAAAGTGTACTTGCATGTCGTGAACTGGCCAACTGTATTGCCATTACAAAACATATTCAGACTAAAGTATGAATCACATAAACAAATAAGACGAAGTTAAACACATTTAACAACCACTATATTATTAGGTTTCAGTCTTCTGCGATGTGACACTGTCACTGGACAAATGGTTCCCGATGTTTCAAAAAATCATCCAACAAGAATTCTTGGACTGCTTAACCCTTCACCCTGCAAGCACTAATATCCTTCAAAACGTCAGGAACCATTTGCGTGCGACAAAGCCTCACATCCCAGAAGATCGGAATCTTCAGCAATAATGCTGTGAGAACCTCAAACATTGCACTATATTTTTAAATACAAATGTTAATACATACGTAAACGGTTTTGTCTCTTGTAAGATTCCGACAATAACACTGAACCAGTGGTCATTTTCAGGAAACCTGCTATAAAAACCATGATAATAAGTCATTCCAACTTCATATTTCTAAAACTATCTCTAAAAACCAGATCAACTCAGGCCCACCCAGCTGCCAATTTGATGGGTACCAGAAGCTCTGTCTCTGGGGGGTAAAGCAGCTATGGCATGAAGCTGACCATTCACTTCCATTTAGTGCCCAGGTTAAGAATGCATGGGGCTACACCTCCAGTCCCCCACACCCATGGTGCTTGATTAAGCACAGGGGCTTTTATTATATAAATAACACCAAGACTGTGTACATCAGGGGTTGGTGATTACTTTGGCACCATATCACCAGCAACCGTAAGTCGTACAGTTCACACACATTGTGTGACGTAAAACTGTAATGTTCAATACACTTGTACATAGAAGAATTATGGATACATAATTAACATGGCTTCAAAAGTTTAAACTCAACAAACAAGCATTCTTTTTTTCTTTAATGCTGGTTTACCATTATGATTAATTAATATATATTTTTAACGCTAAATGCATACAAAACACTTAGTTTGAACATGTTTTGTTGCAACAGGCAGTCAGAAAACATTGTCATGCCACATCAGGCCTGTGCATGAGCTTATGCCCACCCCTGGTGTACAAACAGTATCATTTGGTACAGCAAACCTTGTACCAGTGGTGAAACCAGAAGCTTCAGCAACTAAAACATCTTACATGAAGTCAAAGAATAAAACGTCTCTTTCAAATGTGTTAAGCCACAAAACACAGATATACACGCCGAAGACACAGGTGTTCTGCGATGTGACGCTGTGTCACTGGGTTCAGTAGCTATTGATGTTTTGTAAAGACTGCAGTGCCTTCATCTTCAAGGGCTAAGAAGTTCAAGCTGAGGTAATATACAGGTATAGCGGTAACCCTGACAGCCAGACCAAGCACTGCAGAGGGGGCAGCATCATTACTCACAATGCATCTGCATGATATTATTTCCATTCATTCCATTCCCATGTCTGCTTGATCTCAACCTAGTAGTTCCCCTGGTGGTGACTAGCTGCACCGCCCTACATCTAGCAACACCACAACAGTACACGCAGGCTCCTCCCACACCTCCCCCAGTTGGCCTATCAATCTTTGTGACCTTCCAGTAACTGGGACCACTATACCGGTACATCATCTCCTTTCACTACCTGTATTGCCTATTCTTATTGGACAGCTTCACCCCCAAGACGAAGGCACTACGTTCCTTCACATTGCTAGGAACCACTTACCCTGACATGGCGTGACATCACAACAGACCCCCAAATCATCTGCAACACTGCTGTGAGAAAACTTAAATCTCGCAATGCATATTTAGTATCCTGAATTTCAGAATCCCCACAGTATTTACACACAGTATATTGTCACACCCATCTAGTTCCAGCCACATTATTACGTAGAATTCTGACGTTCTGGCACATGTCACAGTGTCATTGGGACAGCGGTTACCGATATTTTGAAGGAAGAGGTCCCAGAAGAATTTTGCTGGAACCTCTTGACCTTGAAAATGAAGGCACAGTAATTCTTTGAAATGTCACGAACCACTTACTCAATGACACACAGTCATACTCAAGACCAGAGTTCTCAGCAACACTGCTGTGCGAACCTCAATGTTGCATTTTGTAAGTAGTATGAACGTTGCCATCACGTTCGCATTTCCAATTTTTGCAGGGATGAAATCATTCACTGCACATATTAACAACATCTTCTATGTATCAGTGGAGTTCAGTCACTCATATCACTTTGAGACAAACCAATCGGTCTCAATGAAAGAGATCGCAGCCAGAATGGTCACAGAGATACGTGACCGCACAGACGAGTTCCTGGCCATGTACGACTGGATGGGCTTTGCATTCAGCTTCTTCTTCCTCATCATGCTTTTCAAGTAAGCCCAGGCAGAAAAAAATGTTTTTATGTTTAATATAAAGAAGCGTGAGTCTGGATTAACTGACAGGTGGTCTGGATTAACTGACAGGTGGTCTGGATTAACTGACAGGTGGTCGTGGGCACATGGGAATGGTCTTTGTATAAACTAATTTTGTTCAGATTGTTGAGGTGCTTTATGACTGAGCTAAACCAAGAGGTCTTAAGGAGGCAGGCAGAAACAAAGCTCAACTTCATATTTCCTACTGGCTCACAAGCCATTTCAGTTATGGTAAGCATGCATGCAAGCAGTGCACGCGTGCGCACACACAAACACACTCCTGCTCCTATCAAAAAGGTATAAGGGCAGTGAAATAACACAACACAAGACAGAATAGGGACTTAACTTGGTATTTCTTAAGAAAATTTGTTACGATGTTAACAGACACATCGTGAAAGTGTTACGTGATCCTGGAGATAGTGTGTGGACATTGAGAAGGCCCACAGTGATCTAGCAATTTAACAATACACAGTTTTTGGATGGAGGTAGCACTGCAGATATAAAAGAGAGAGAATATTCATAAATTCACTTTCAAACTTACACTTGTACATTCTCCTTGTAATTTCGTATGAACTGCATGAGGATGGCGGTACATAATGGCCAAACCATGTTGCGGTAGACCACAGACCAAAATCAACAATTGCTGTGCAGACTATGTTACTTATTGAATCTATGTTATTCAGCAAGATCTTCCAAAAGCTGATACCTTCCAGACTTTACCAATGCTTACAAAATAAAAATAACCTCTGAAGATATAAATGAAACATTAGTAACCAGTTCTAGTAATGTTTAATTCACAGTTTCAGAGAAATGAACCTAGTTACAGCCTGACGAACCTAGTTGTTACAGCCTGATGAACCTAGTTGTTACAACCTGATGAACCTAGTTACAGCCTGATGAACCTAGTTACAGCCTGATGAACCTAGTTACAGCCTGATGAACCTAGTTACAGCCTGATGAACCTAGTTACAGCCTGACGAACCTAGTTGTTACAGCCTGATGAACCTAGTTGTTACAACCTGATGAACCTAGTTACAGCCTGATGAACCTAGTTACAGCCTGATGAACCTAGTTGTTACAGCCTGATGAACCTAGTTACAGCCTGATGAACCTAGTTACAGCCTGATGAACCTAGTTGTTACAGCCTGATGAACCTAGTTACAGCCTGATGAACCTAGTTGTTACAACCTGATGAACCTAGTTACAGCCTGATGAACCTAGTTACAGCCTGATGAACCTAGTTACAGCCTGATGAACCTAGTTACAGCCTGATGAACCTAGTTACAGCCTGATGAACCTAGTTACAGCCTGATGAAACTAGTTACATCCTGACAAACCTAGATACAGCCTGACGAACCTAGATACAGCCTGATAAACCTAGATACAGCCTAATCTAATACTTTTATTTAATTCTCAAATCCCTGTCTATTATTTAAAAATACATTTAAAAAAAGGCAAAAAATAACAAGCAGTTTAGGCATAACCCATAAAGCCCACTTTCCTTCTACACAAACTCCCAGCCTTACAAAACTGTGTTGCTAAAGATAAAAATCTTCAGTGTCATTATGCAGTGCTGAGCAGTACATAGCTGTCAGCATTTCGAAGGATCAGAGAGTCAAGCAGTCTTCTTGAACAGCTTAACCCCAAAAGACGAAGGCAGTAGGACCCTTCGAAATGCCAGTAAGTATTTACCAGCCCACACAGTTTAACATCCCAGAAGACTTGAATCTTTAGCAACACAGCTCCAAGAACCTCAAATCTTGCACTGTCTTGTTAAGCTTACATTTATGTAACCATGTTTATAATTAAAAAATAAAGCGCGAGTTCAGTTAACCTTACTTTTTCCATAAATTACAAAGACTGTTGAATGTGACATTGCATATGCCATTTTCAAGAACAATACACGTGCGACGGACAAAGGATTATTGAAAATCATGTCTGGATTAATGAGTAAAGGGTTTCAGAATACATTACCCTTAATACATGCATCTTGTGCAAAGAATACATAAAAGGATGTACAGTATCTTGACAGTATGCTCATGCATACTTGGTTGAGAACAGCCCTAAAGTGTAGCATGATCCCGATATTCATACACAGTTTTTTTTTTCAGAGTCATCCACTATCACTCCAAGTTTCTTAAAAGTGATGAATTTGAAAACAGATTCATCACTGCTAATTTTCAAGACATAGACCTCAACCGAGCTGGACACAACCTAGAAACAGTTTTACCACTCAACAACAGAGAAAAAAGTTGTTATATCATGGTAATGTTTACTGACCTAAGTTAGTTTCACAGTGGACTGTAGTTAGTAACACAGTGGACTGTAGTTAGTAACACAGTGGACTGTAGTTAGTAACACAGTGGACTGTAGTTAGTAACACAGTGGACTGTAGTTAGTAACACAGTGGACTGTAGTTAGTAAAACAGTGGACTGTGCCCAATAAATTACCACTTAAGTGTGTAAAAGAGCCCATTAACTAACTCCATGCAATAGTGGATAATATTAAAATGTATTAAGGTGCATTTTAATATTATCTTTCCATCTATGCCTATATCTTCCAAGTGGTCTCTTTCCTTCAGGTCTCACCACCAAAATCATGCCATTACCACTTTTCTTCTCCCCCATATGTGCTACATGTCCCGCACATCCAATCCTTCATTTGATCACCCTAATAATATTTAGTGACAAGTACAAATCTAAAGCTCCTCGTTATGTAGTCTTCTCCACTCCCTGTTACCCCGTCCCTCTCTTAGACCCAAATATCCCCCTCAGCACCCTATTCTCGAACACACTCAGCCTATGTTCTTCCCTTAATGTGACAGACCAAGTTTCACACCCATACAAAACAAATGGCAGAATTACAGTTCTCTGTATCTGGAGCCTTATATCCTTAGAGAGCCAATGGAAAGGCAAAACATCCTAGACTGAATGGTAGCAGGCATTCCTTGAATTTAATCTGCTCTTAATTTTCTAATGCATGTAATTCTGATTTTTTAGTGTCACTGCCAACTCTCTGGACTTTGCCACATTTTCAAAGATGGAGTCAGGATCACTTCTAAAAGCAAATCTCAAATCTTCTTGTAGTTACAAATATTATTACAATGGCAGCACAATCCAAACTGCACATGCAACAGCCTGCACCTATAAACATAGAATTTGTAAGAAAGTGCCTGACCTCAACAAAGTACTCTGCAATCCATGTTAATACCAAATACACTACAAATTTTGTGCTGTACAAAATTATTGCAATACCAAAAACACAAGCATGCCTAGCAGTCGCATTTACTGCTGCCATGTTCTGTTTCTCTTCACAAGTGGTACCACCTCTGCTATCTACTGATACCAGCTGATAACCAACATGCATAATGTGGAGGCCTCGGATCAATCCCAGGCCAGTCCACATGGGATTTGTGGTGAACAAAGTTGTACTGCAACAGGTGTTTCTCCGAGTACTTCGATTTTGCTGTCAGTATCATTCTGCCACTGATCCATATTCATGCATCTATCACCAATGCTATATAATCTTAACAATTCACAGCATCAGTAAGTAAACACAACACAAAAAATTAAACTGACAGAACAGAGAGCAAGACAACATACATCAGTACCTCAGGATCCCCAGATTAACCACATAATTACATTAAAATACAGAAATTCTGCCTGGCAGTTTGGGAGAAAGTGTGACTGTATCTTTTACGTCTGTTTGCAGGCACAATCCGTATGTCTTGTGGCCTCAGAAAAAAAGAAACTAGCTAAATCAACATTATTTCTGGGACTTGCAAGTTTGAAGCTATTTATCCATATATTAATGGACTACTGTCTTTACTGGGTACTTGCTACAATTCAACGCCATGGCAGAGTGCAGATTACAGTGGAAGGTAGGTCCATGTTCTGTAGCCATTAACATTCTGCAGTCTAGTGGCAAAGCACATTACTTGAACACTGTTCAACACATCACAGAAGTTTCAGTTCAACACAAGATTTGAAGTCTCATTTGTGCTTCTCACAGCAGCGTTGCTGAAAATTCAAGTCTTTTTGGAATATGACGCTGTGTTGCTGCGAAACACTCACCCAACAACGCAGCGTCACATCACAGAAGACAAATCTTCAACATACAAAACAAACTGCCTATCACAAAGTTCACCCTAGAACAGGCCATAAAGACCCAGGGGGGGGTTAGAGGTATAGCTCTACTCTTTCTTCAACCTCGGCGCTAGATGGGAGTGGGTGGTCAATGCCACACCCCAGCCGCTTTACCCCCGGGAATGACCCAGTACCCACTGTACAGGAGGCTGGGTAGGCCCCAGGGCCGGTCTTGACGGGTGCTGAAAATCTCACCCCCACCAGAATTCGATCCCCGGACCATCCAGCTCGTAGCGAGTCGCTATACCGACTGAGCTATCGCGGCCCACCCTGCTGATCATAATAGATACATAAAATGTTATCAGTCTAACACAACTCCTTTTATTCCCCTGGTGTAAGAGACCAAGTCTGACACCTGTACAAAACAACAGGCAAGATTATAGCTCTCTATATATTTTAATCTTTATACAGACGGACCCCGACTTACGTAGCTCTGACATACGTAGATCCGGACTTACGTAAAAAACTTCTTGTGCCACTACCACCACTACTACCACTACAACCACCACCACACCCACCCCTGCCTCTGCCTCAATTGAATACGACAGTGACTCCAGTATCGATTATTAATTATTACTATGTTTTTATTAATTGTTATTAAAATTATTAATTATTATTATATCAATTATTATTATTGTGTATAAGGTATACAATAAAACATGGCTCCGAGTTACGTAAAAATCGACTTACGCATAGGGTTGCAGAACGATCCACTTATGCAAGTCGGGGACTTTCTGTATTTTGGGATAGCACACTGAAAGACAGAGATGCTGGACCAAATTGCAGGAGGCATTCCTTATGTTCAATCTGCTCTTACTTTCTTCATGAATTTGTCAGTGTCCTTCCCAAATATTTGAACTCTGCCACGCTTTCAAATATTATGTTATGGTATTTTACAAGTGTCCCTTTTATTATGTCCCTGCGGACAGCAGGTTTATCACACAGAAAGTCTGCATTTACTGGGACATCCCACGACAGCTGCTGTGTTCAGGAAGAAAATAAAAAGGACACCCTTTATTACCAGGGTTGCATTTAATCCTATTACATTCCACCACAGTACATGTATTTTATGACTGTCCTGAGAACTGCAGCTATCACAGGATGGCTCAGCAGATGCAGGCTGTGTGATACAGCTACCATACTCAGCATGGCAATGAAAGAAACATACTGTATATTTGGCTCAGCAAAGTGTTAATGTAATTGGAATACTATCCCCTCCATGTATTTCATAACCAACATTCGTAACCACCAAGTGTAACTTTCTGTCTAGCTCCACACATGGTTGGGATACATGTTGAAGGTGAAGGAGTCCTGCCTGATCTGTACCGCAGTGTGGCAAACGCGTTCAAACCGCTTGGTGTCAAGATGGAAGTAGACAATGTACCATGTCTTCCTGACCCCATTCCACCAGATATTGGATGTTATTCACAGATAGGTACTCTAATAAACCCTGTAGGTAATAAAGAAAAATTCTTATGGAAGTAACAATTTACAATAAATGTGTAAATTACATTTTACACATTTTGCCATTCTTTGTATGTAGTGTGGGATAATGTTTTGTGGGGTCAGATGTTGCTGGCACTGTGCAAGATTCGAGGTTCTCGTGGTGGTATTTGCCGAAGATCTTAATCTTCTGGGACGTGACACACTTTATTACCCTGTGCAACTACTGTTTGATTGACTGATTGATCCTAAAGAAGGCACTACAATCCTTTGAAAGGCTGTGAACTGAACTCCTCACCCAAAAGCATAGCATCATATTCCAGACAATCTTAACCTACACTTGAACTGACTCTATGCACTGTTATTAACTTTGTTAAAATAGATCTGTGACTGAAATAAATAAATAAACATCAAGTTCAACGTGTATCCAAAGTAGCAACGGATATATTCACACAATATATGCACGCTCAGTACGTTTTTACCAACAAAATGTAATTCACGATTTTCCAAGAGGAACTGCACTGGCATCTTTTTACTAATCACCAGTCATGACTGTTCAGCACCTCACTTATACAAGTTGTCAATTTATCCATCCCCAGTGGGTGTTGTGCAACGTTACGAAGGCAACTGCACAATGAATCGAGATGGATTCTCACATTTTTTATTTTACTGTAAAACTGAAAGAAACATTTAATTTTATCTGTTTCATTTTATAATTATGCTAAATCATAGGTGTGAAAAACTAACCTAGCTTAATGATTTCTGATATGCTTTCCAGATCATAATTTGAGAACCAAAGAGTTGCAAGCTGCAGTTCAATTTAAGAACCACTGATCTAAGGGCACAGTCATGACTGTGAGACTTGTTATCAATAAACAGTCATGACTGTGAGACTTGTTATCAATAAACAGTCATTTCAACTGTACAACATGGAAAATACATGCATTGTTTCTACAATTTTAGCAAAAGAACGAAATACAAAAAGTTATGAAAATCATACATCACGCATCTCAATAAACAAACAACACAGTGTACTTCGAGATGGGCACAAGACATTTCTGCCATAACTGCAGAAGAAAATACAGCTAGTAACGTTAATCCAGCGTGTAGGACGTGTATATGCATGGAGGTGGACGGAGGAAAAATCAGGTTTTGTAAAAAGTGGCAAAACTGGTTGTACAACAGTCATGTATGAAATCTAAAGCTTCAGCATTTAGCTTCACACTCTGCCTGCCTTTAGGGGCCCGGTTAGCTCAGTCAGTATAGTGACCAGGCTAAGGTCTGACAATAGGAGAATTGTGTTTCAAGTATCAGCAGGGTACAGAGACTCTCCTCTTCTCCAAAGCAACCAGAGTGTCTCTGGGGCCCACTCAGCCTCCTATTCAATTGTTACTATGGGTCCTTTCCCCAGACATAAAGTGGGCAGGGTTTGAAGCTGACCAGTCACCCCCATCTAGTGCTGAGGTAAAGAATGTGTAGATCTGTACCTCCACTCCCCCCATAGGCCTTCATGGTGTGATGCTTCATTAATCAAAACCAATGTAATTTATACTTTAACTTGACCGCCTTAACAACACTTAAATGACACAACACAGTCACTGTTAAGGATTCTACTATTCTGGGATGTGATGCTGTTGCACTCGAGGTTTCCCCACGTTCTGGTGCACTGTAGTGCTTTCAAAACGCTGGGACCCACTAACTCAGTGTCACAGGTTCACATCCCAGCTGATCTTGTTCTGCAGTGTTGCTGATCATCCTCTGTTGCTTGCTGTCATTAATGGAGCCATACGGCCTACGGCTGCAACACGCAGTGATGTGCTACTACTATCCAGACAGGGCCAGACAGCGGTCTGTGTGGTTATACAACCACATCCTGATATCTCGTTTAAGTTTCCTAAAACTGGCTAGAAGACAGCTGAGAAGAGAGTTTGGGAAAAGCAAAGATGGTGTGATTCAGGGAACAGGCATCATTGATCGGCTACGACGCCGGTGAGTATAATTAGCAGGACTGTGAGGCAACACAGATCCCTGTTTGGAACCACAGTAGTGAGTCGTTTGTTCACCTAGGCCAATTCCAGTACGAATCTCAGTATTACGGACACCCACGTTTCATTCATGACTGACATGCTGGATATTGTTACATCTGGCCAAACCACCCAAAATGGTTTGATCTGTCTCCATCTTCAGGTGAAAGGGGTAAAGGGGAGAACTTACTGTGGTGGACACGCGAGAAAGAGCTACTCTGAATCCCCGTCTGTCAATCTGTCATACAACATATTTTCTCAAACATGAACTATGTCCAAAGACAAAACAACTATGTATCAAGAAAGTTCACTAGACACAGCAATAAGCTCTATGTGTGGTCTGAGGTCCTCACATCAGTACTGCTTAAGATTCAAGTCCTCTGAAATGCGATGCTCTGTTGTGGTGTTCAGTGACAGATATTTCAGAGGACTGCAGTGCCTTCATCTTCACGATGACGGCACTGCACACCTTAAGAACGCTAGGAACCACTTACCAGTCACATCCCAGAAGAACTGAAAAATAAAGTACTCATTTAATTCAACGCACAGAGACAGATGCAGTCTCCAGAATCATGTGTGACACACCTTTTGCTGCATCCATTGCACAGTATGCATAACATTAATCCGAACAGTTGCTCACATCTGTATGTTTCGTCTGCAGAACCATTTGATGAATTCTGATGAAATTTTATGGTGGGGAGTTTAATCTTTATCGGCCATACCTTTCAGGTTCCCGTTCCTCAAAATCATATTTGCGAAAAGGAGCCAGAAGATGTGCATTTTGTGTGGCCGTATTGTTGGGCAGGAAGACGTGCAAGAGCTAACAATATGCCCCACACCAAAGTGTCCTGGCCAGTACTGTTCGACTTGCTATGTGGACCTCAACAAAATATGTCCAATTTGTAAGAAGCCTACAGAGTATGGGGACTTGTCTGATGAGAGTCTAGAAAGGTACGAAACAAGTTCTGAGTATGGCGCTGTTGTTACAGGACTGTTACGGTCTGAAGGAGACACTACTTCCTACATGAAGGAATATCAGTATCACATAATTTATGTAGAGGTTTGATGCAGGAAACACGAAAATGTTACCCTGCTTACAAGATCATGCATACACATAACTATTGTTAACCCAAAAAATGACATTAATTTGCAACAACATAGAAAGTACAAAGCAAAGAATTATAAATTCTACTATTAACAAAGCAATCAACATATGGCATAAATGTTTTTAATCACTGTACACACGATGTCACAAACTGTTTCCAATACAAGTCACAGAGTTTATTGAGATCTATAATTCATTTTATGCACCCACATTGAAGACAATTTGCTGTTTATGGGAAATCTGATGTTTTAATTTTAACTGTGCAATGTATAGCCTCTTACACGACATTTCTCGTGCACCACAAAGTTTCTGGGCTCTACATGAAACTGACACATCACAAGCTGTCAGTTTTGCAATGTTTTTGCTATTACAGCAGGAAAGCAAGAGTACGATGATAAGCTGACCTTCATTGATATGATGTGTTTAGCATGTTTCATGAAAATGTCACACAGGTCACACACAAGTACGATGATGATTCATGAAGGTAAAAGTATAGCTGGCCCTGACCTTACCATGCAGGCATATATGGGGAACAGAGGTACAGCTCCACTCATTCTTAACCTCAGCACTAGATGGAGTTCAGTGGTTAATGTCACGTGCTGGCTGATTTACCCGCAGGGAAAGACTATCCGGTACCAACTGAATAGGAGGATGGGTGGGGCCCAGAACCCTTCTGGACATTTTGGAAAAAATCTCTTACCCATGATGGGAATTAAACCTCAGACTGTAGAGCCCCCAGACTAGTGCCTATAGTGACCGAGCTATCCTGCATCTTCATGATGATTCATTCTGTACAAAATGTGAAAAGATGGAGTATTAAAATACAGTAGAACCCTGTTAAGAAGTCTTTCAAGGGACCAGAGGATTAGGGACTTCTTAAGTGGGAAGACTTATTAAGAGGGAAGCTTATTAAGAGGGAAGCTTATTAAAAGCAATAGGATTTCGGGACTTTAAAAATCAGACTTCTTACAGGGGAAAACTTCTTATCCGGGTTCAACTGTATCTCTATACGTTTACGTAGGATATCACAATGTTCTGCAATTTCCTTTTAGAGATTCATCTGAAGATGATGATCAGAGTCCACAAACATGTCTCCAAAACAGAAAACCAAAAAACAGATGGATAAAAAGGATCAGCCACCAAAGGGTTTCAGAGGACACTGAACTGGGACTTCTGTCTGGGGATAAAGCGTTGAATGGTGACAGAAGTCGGTCATCTGAACTGTCATACAGTTATCAGTACGATACAAACACTGTGGAAACTCCAATCAGAGACACCGAGGCACAAGCCACATACAAGCCTGTACATACCCAAGCACTGCATAAATCGGAGTCACACCCACAGCCCACAGCACAAGGACCTCAAGTAAAGTGTCTCATATCCTAATGGCATCACTGTCTGCCACACAATTTAAATTAACTGATCATGACACCATTAGACCAGTAACCGCAGCATCCACACCCAGTGACGTCATTCACGACTAATCTCAGTAATCAAAATACGGTAGCGTCTCAAAGTTCATGAACCTCATCATTCATAATTTCAACCTTTCATGATCATGCATTTTTAATGCCACTGTTTTGACCTCTCGTGACTGCTTCTGATAAAGTGGGATGAGACGAGGTGGCTGGCAAGTCAGGTTCCCCACCCTTCTGCTATTGTGCGGAACACTCTCAGCTCAGTCAAGCTGTCTTGCATTAAATGAGGTTGACTGCTTTTCTGCCTTATCGAATGAGAGCCTCCTTCGATCATTTAATTTATTTTAATTCATTCTGTAGTCTGTCTTACGACAGGTCCGTAGCCTCTTCATTCTGCAGTCTGTCTTACGACAGGTCCGTAGCCTCTTCATTCTGCAGTCTGTCTTACGACAGGTCCGTAGCCTCTTCATTCTGCAGTCTGTCTTACGACAGGTCCGTAGCCTCTTCATTCTGCAGTCTGTCTTACGACAGGTCCGTAGCCTCTTCATTCTGCAGTCTGTCTTACGACAGGTCCGTAGCCTCTTCATTCTGCAGTCTGTCTTACGACAGGTCCGTAGCCTCTTCATTCTGCAGTCTGTCTTACGACAGGTCCGTAGCCTCTTCATTCTGCAGTCTGTCTTACGACAGGTCCGTAGCCTCTTCATTCTGCAGTCTGTCTTACGACAGGTCCGTAGCCTCTTCATTCTGCAGTCTGTCTTACGACAGGTCCGTAGCCTCTTCATTCTGCAGTCTGTCTTACGACAGGTCCGTAGCCTCTTCATTCTGCAGTCTGTCTTACGACAGGTCCGTAGCCTCTTCCAAAGCGAGTTCTCCACAGGGTGCGATCTAGTGCTTCCTCTTTCAATTTCCAGTATCTTTCCTTTTCATTATTTTAGGCCTCCAAAAAGGGTTAACATTTTATTAGAAATAAACTCGCATGCTTTTTACACTCTCTGAGGTTATTTTATATTTTTACAATTCATATTTCATAAGTTCTTGGAACCAAACAAGCCTTTTAATGTTTGACATAGACTTTGTGATGGTTTTATTGGTCCAATTAATCAAAAATATCAAGACTCAACTGTAGACTCATTAAATAATCTGACACCTGGCAGGTCTATAGTTTCTCTTAAGTTCATCTCTGCATTTCTTTTACAGAAACAGAAACCACAACCCAACACAAACCAGACAGTGACAGACAGAAAACCAAACAATAAAAGAAAGACGTTTCCATTCACCATACCTGATACTACACGTATAGATGCTTTCATCAGCAAGAACAGGAAGGAACATGAACCACATTATGAAACTCAAGAACTGCTCGGTGACAACACACAGCACGATCTACCATCATCGCCAGAGGAATCATATGGCGTTGCACAAGCACGCAATCTTGCATCTGGTTCTAAAACACCAATGATAGACAAGGACATGCAACACCATTCGAGATCAAAACCTGGTGCAATGCTGCACGATATGCAGCCTTTCCGACAGCCAACTTCAGCATACGCAACACACACAACACACGAAGATGGTGACAATGATTCAAAATGTGCTGCCTCAGACCAAATACCCAGCACCTCTAAGACTCATAAGGTAACAATTATGATTATAGACTGTCCTTTATGGAATTTGTGGTGCTGACAAGGAAGGACACTATCTTCTGGAATGTGACACTGTAATCCAGTGAAAATTTACTAGTGTCTAAGAGGTATCTAGAACTTTCACCTTCCACCCTGAATCTCCAAAACATTAGTAAGACCTGTCCCTGCTGGCAATCAAACCCCAATTCCCCAGTCCACAGTCAGTCACATTACTAAATTGCTGATTTGTTTATAAAGATAACGTGTGGCCGTGCCATGGCTCAGGCGGTTAGTCGCCAGTATCTCACAGCGGAGGCCCGGGTTCGATCCCGGGTCAGTCCATGTGAGATTTGTGGTGGGCAAAGTGGCACTGTTACAGGTTTTTCCCTGAGTATCTCGGTTTTCCCCTGTCAGTTTCATTCCACCGGTGCTCCATTGCTTTGAAAAACAGAAAAAACTAATCATCTTCATCACAGGTTGCACAATAAGCCTCAAGGCTGCGGTGTGTCTGTAGCATCTGCTGCGGGGCCCTTCACCACAAAAAAACAGGGGATAACATAGCATGCACTGGCCTATAGTCTTTTGAAACACCACAATACTTCTATCTTCACCTAGCACAGTTAACTGACACAGTGTCCTGTGGTCCAGAATAGCCAAGCAAGCATCCCCACCATTTCTCTTGAAGATGGAAACAGATCCAATTCATGAAAACATTATGTTTGAACATGAGACAAAGGACAAAGCCTAGAAACCTAGGATTCTTCTGTGCAGCTGACTAAGCATGTGATGTCAGACCTAAAAAGCCAGACTAATGTGAAATTAAAGCAAACCAACAATACATCGAGTCTGGCACACTTTCAAGGTAACGCTGTCCCTGTGCTCTCTGTAAAAGCATACGGGGGGAGACAATACATAGCTCCACACATTCTTAACCTCAGCACTAGATGAGGGTCAGTGGTAAGCTTTATGCCCGGCCGTTTTACCTCCGGGGAAAGAACCTCTGGTACCCATTGAATGGGAGGCTGGGTGGGCCCCAGAACTGGTGTGGGTGTTTTGGATAAGACAAAAATCTACTGCCCCTGATGGGAATTGAATCCTGGACTTCCAGCCCTCAGCCTTGTCACATTAAGATATACTTATATTAAATGTGCCTTGATACACTTATACATAAATGACATCCAATATCAAGACACAGTCAATTTTAAATGGTAAATCAGAAACTTCACTTTATATTCACCGTGCATCCTTGTATAATTGATTATTTCTACCAACAAATGCACCAAGACAAGATTTTCAGTGTTTTCTTTATTAAAAGAGTGCCCCAATACGCATTTCGGAAATTATTGCGATCATCAGGGGGATTTTTAAGTGAGTTGTTACATAGAACAATTCTTAAGTTACGTCATAACAGTGACATAACAAATATTGACTCACTGTTATGACATAACTTAAGAATTGGTCTATGTAACAACTCATTTAAAAAACCCCCTGATGATGGCAATATAATTGCCGAAATGCGTACTGGGGCACTCTTTTAATAAAGAGAACAGTGACAAACTTGTCTTGGTGCATTTGTTGGTAGAAATAATCAGGTAAATCAGAAGTTAATAGAAAGGGACATTCATTAACCAGCAGATCAGAAAATGAGTGATGTGTAATATTCCCCTTTACGTGTTTTAAACACTTTGTGTCTTTGCAGTTCACCAAACTGAAGCGTTCCTTCAAAAAGATGTTCAGTAAGATTACCAGAACACACAAAAAACCACCAAATGTTACAACTGAACATGTGGTTAGCAAGGACAGCAACTCTAGCAGAAGAAAGAAAAGGCAGCATCAGCGCTCCTATTCCAAGAAAAAGTTTAAATCTGATGTCACTGAAGCAGCAGCTGTACCTTCAGAGACAACCAGTGACCAGGACTGCACAAAATATCTACCCGGGTCCAAAACCACCTCAGACAAAAACATCTCTGACAACGTCTCAACATCTGAAAGTTCTGAGAAATGGCCTTTACTGGCACCTAGATTGAGGATTTCTAAAAGAACAGGTTCTGCAGGCAGTCAAACAAGTAACCATGACACAGCTGCAAGAACCTCATCACAGAACATTTCACAAATTCATTCAGATGACTCTCTCCCAGAATCATATTCCTCATCAACTGGTGTTTGCAGTCATTCACAGTCATCTACATCAACACAGTTTTCTTCACCATCACCAAGTTTCAAGGAGTGCAGGACAGATAATCCACACAAAACAGAAATACCATCAGATGAAGATAATGGCTTCCAGTACCACAGTCAGCAGGCACACATCCCACAGCAACAGCTGACATATCGTGCTGACAGCCTGGAAAATGATGAAAACGAAGGATACTTCACGCCCCAATCAGAATCTGAAGATGAATGTCAGAAAGAAGAAGGAGCAGAATTCCGTCAGGTTTAACTCAGCTTGAGAAGAGACAAACTTCAACAGGAAGTGGCAGTACATCTGAAACATCAACTTCCTAAGAGTACACTCTCATACAACACTACTGCTACATGATACTGTGCGCGGAATGCAGGACACAACAAATGTACCCACAAACAAACCAACTCCTCCTGGATCCATCAGTTTAGATCAACAGCCGTTAACACTCCAACCTTAAGAGAAGAAACTCCCACAGCGGTTCAACACACGACTGTCTATCATTTTACCCACTTCTAATTAACAGCAAGGTCTCAGGCCCCAAGATCAATAACCAAAAAGCAGAACTGTGCAAGAAGAAAACCAGCAACAAGCAGGGAGTAGCAGCAGGCAATGCGTACTTTGTAGGAGACGTGTTACTGAGGACAAGGAACAATGCAACCACACTGTCTCAGACTGCACTACAGCACAACTAGCAAGAGTATTGTAGTTTGTGTAATTTGAAGAAGTTCTATATTAGTTCAGTTACAATTTCATGGGCTATAAACATTTCTATCATTCCTGCCTCTCTTACACGTATGAACTGCAGCAAATTCGTAAGCTTCAAATTCAATTGCATTACAATATCCTTATGTTTCTGGCTTCATATCCAAAATTGCTCTCTCTTTGTAACTTGGCAAACCACATTCACCAAATATGGCAGATTTTAAATGTGTATTCTGTATGTGCATTTTTTGCTTAAATGTAAAAAATTAAACAAAATGAAAATGAAATTAACCCACTGACTTAGACAACAAAACTCCAGCCCCATAAAAGCACTTTAAATTAACGATGTTATAAAGATATTTCCTGAGTCTCATTCAAATAGCAACAGTAATACAACTGACATTGTCAATGGTGCTTGTTAGATGTAAATAACTGTAATGTTTGCTCAAAATAAGGACTTTTACTGGCACAGCAATATGAAAAGAAAATTAATAAATAAGGTAATATGTACAAAATATTCTGCAAAATATACAAATCCCAAAATAAAAATAAAAACTTCATAAAGTGGATCAACAATCATGACAGAACATTCACTAATTTATTCTGAAAACTTATGGTACAAATCAGTACCACAGGGACACAGCATGCCAGTGGCAGGAAATCCAACACTGACCTCTGCAACATAAATGTTTCGCTACAATCATCAACAACAATGTTATGAAATTGCAAGGTTCATTGAAGAGAGTGTAGCATCTGAATACGGAGTAATTCCATTACTACAGAAAACCACTAAATGTAGGCATAATTTTTAGGGAATTCAGTTTAATTATTTTAAATAAGTTGTTTTACGTGTCTATTCAAGGGCATTTTAGTTCTAAACAAAGACTTCAGATGTTGGTCTACCGTAACATGTTCATGCTTGTAAAGTAAAGTTTGATGTTATAAACAGGTGTTCAGTTTAACCGTTAAATATCTTAAGATTTAACTCTGTACAATAAGTGAGATTCAGTGGATAAACTTACATGAAAGAATAAACATATATATATATATATATATATCTGTTCACATAAATTTGTCTTTTACATTTTTATAAAATTAGACCAAAAATGAAAACTGAATAGCTGTATATTTATTTATGTATGCGTAGTTTGTTTTTACAAAGCTGTCATTAACTCGGGAGATACACCATTCAATGACTGGATGACAGCAAAGGATATGGAAGCAAGCAGTTGTGACTTACGTTCACTGCCAGGTATTTAAATCCCCGACGGTGTTAAATTGCCAGCGATTTTTTGAATGTTAAACAACTAGTGCGTCGTCTTATAAATTATAAAACATAATTGTATATAAAGTTATATATAAAATGCATATATTTTTCTAGTTGTCAGCTAGAAGATGTAAAATATGTTTCCTGAAAGAACTTATTGTGTGCGTGGCCTATTTAAGGCAAAAGAGCACAGTAAACTTTATATCGACTAAAGTCGACGCTCGCAAATTAAAACGTAAATACTTAAATCGACAATGGTCGACTTTGGCAGTGAATATGTTAAGGTACTATCCAACCATTTGTGGAAGTATGCAGTTGTGACTTAATTTAAGGTACCATCCAACCATTTGTGGAAGTATGCAGTTGTGACTTAATTTAAGGTACCATCCAACCATTTGTAGAAGTATGCAGTTGTGACTTAAAGTACCATCCAACCATTTGTAGAAGTATGCAGTTCTGACTTAAAGTACCATCCAACCATTTGTAGAAGTATGCAGTTCTGACTTAAAGTACCATCCAACCATTTGTAGAAGTATGCAGTTCTGACTTAAAGTACCATCCAACCATTTGTAGAAGTATGCAGTTCTGACTTAAAGTACCATCCAACCATTTGTAGAAGTATGCAGTTCTGACTTAAAGTACCATCCAACCATTTGTAGAAGTATGCAGTTCTGACTTAAAGTACCATCCAACCATTTGTAGAAGTATGCAGTTCTGACTTAAAGTACCATCAAACCATTTGTAAAGTATGCAGTTCTGACTTAAGGTACCATCCCACCATCCATGGCAGCAAGCAGTTGAGACTTAATTTAAGGTACTATCCCACCATTTTCCCAGAGGGACAAGAATACCAACAGAAACTTCAGCCAGCCATGTTAGACAAAGTCCTGGCCAAGATACGAACTCGGCACCTCCTACATATCAGTCACAAGTATTGCCACCTCAGCCAAACTACTCAGTTTAAAAACTGAAATACATAAGAAAACAGATACTGTACTACAGCCAGGAAAACATAAGAACAAAATAAGTGCAACACAATCTGCAACTTCATGCACTGACGTGTTCAAGAACAATTACCCTTAAGACATACACTGTAACTTTCAAAACACTGTCATAAAATTAACTTTCACCATAAGACCTTTATAACAGTGGCAGTCATGCTTTACATTAGTTAAAACTGTGTTAGGGCTATACTAATAAGGTACATGTTAGAATGGTTAATGCTATGTTGATACATACCTGAAGATGGATGCTGGTACCTTTCCACCATACATGGTGCCACACCTCAGAAGGCAGCCTTCTGCATACACACCACCAGCCACCGTGGTACAGTACTTCCTGGCAGACTGTGCTGTCATCTCAAAACTAAACATCTAATAGTGAGCTGTGTGTCAGTACTTGCATCCATGTACTTCATAAAACCTGTCCAGCACATCATGTTACAAAATAATTGAAAAAAAAAAACAAAGTAGTGTTTTGTGGACAGGATCAGTCCCCAGAACACAGCATTTTATTGGTTTCTATTATTCTTTAACATAACACAACACAAATTCCATGAAGCAGATGAATCCAACTGTGATATACAATCATCAGCATCCTATGGAACTCTGATGTGTCAGTAGCTTACCTCTGATAATAAGGTTAACTCTCACATTTGACAATGCAGAGAATTTAATTGTGGAATAAACAATCTTTTGAACACATATGATGGCATTAATAGGTGTAAACCGTTAAATGTTAGATGGGAAATAAGTGAAGCCTGTATTCTGCATTGGCATGGAGGAGAATGACACCACACATTAATTTCTAAACATTACTGTGATTCATGAGTTCAGGAACCTCTATGCAAGTACACACATATTTCATACTTGTATATGCATTTAAGGCAAATTCCTTCCCAATGGTAAATGTATTCTAGAAATACCTTATGTTCAATTACATGTTACCGAATCTGCTAACATTCAAAACATTGAATGTTATTATCAAAAACCTACATTGTATTTAAAATAAACTAAAACATCTTATTCTTCATCAATTAGAAACTGACTAACATTTCTGCAATACTCTTCGGGTAAACTAGCCATAAGTTCCTCTCTGCCTAACCATTTGAATTCTTCATGTTTCAGTTTGTTATGTTCCAGATGTCCTGCAATGTACTGTGCCTTGAAGAAAAATACTTTAGCACCAACTGAAGCATTTTCACCATTGCCTACCAAGTTTCTAGGATACTTATATTTGTAAACACCACAAGGAGCATTCCCATAGAAATGGACCATTAAATCGGCACCACACTTTTCTTTCAGTACCCTTTCTGCTGTCTGCAGCATAGTTTCCCCATCCATTCGCAATCCCTGGGGCATAATCCAAACTTTCTGATCCCCCTGTTTTTCTTGAAATACAAGTAACAAATGTCTGTCCAACTTCCTTTCAAGACTCTGCAGATCATGCATTCTATCCGCTTCTGTCAGTCTAGATTCATATGCGAAGTTACTGTATTCTTCTATAGCAGCATCTTCAAAGTCTTGCGCAGTTTGTTTAAGTGCCATATCTATGTCCAGATCGACTGACTTACTCTTTAAAAGTTCAGCCTGCAACATGTCCTGTTCGAACCTTACTTCATGATCACTTTTGTTACTGTTCTCTAGCTCAATCTCAGCAAGCATTCTTGAAAACTTCCGTTCAATGTCATTCAACTCTCTCGAAATCACCGGCTTCCTTTCCAAACACACAGCACTCATTAGATCCCACTTCTGTTTACGAACCGCTTGAACTGATGTGCTATACAAGAACGATCTAATTCTCATTTGCACTAAATTCATTTCGTAAAACGGAACACGTTATTACGTTCTACGTACACACTTTCGTATTCTCTCTAACAAATTAATACTGGGGGAACTAAGCTTTCATACACCTCAGATCAACCGCACGGCCATTACCACACCACTGTCGCCAACCTTGTTCACTGTTCGATGCGGTACAGATATTACCATATCGTCATTAACACTCTTGAATAGTTTATTACCATGCCGTGAATGGGAAAATATTAACTGAAAATTAATGCATATAGTTTAATAAATAAAAGACGGTAGCTGACTTTTCCATTTGACTCGAAATTTTCCACGCTAGCTACGAGCACTGGTCACTCATCAAGTGATCTGTGCTCATCAAAGACACTGTTGCGCACGCAGTTTGGTGCATATTGGCGTGGCTACGGCCAGAAGTCGTAAGGACCATAGTTACGCCGACAATGCATCGACTACTCTGCCACCAACTATGGTCGTTACCCGATTTCCCTATAGTAGCACTCATGGACCACTACGCAGGCCACTGGCAGTGAAATTAGATGTGATGTCATGCTACTCCAACCAGAAGGTAATTTATGCGTTACGCCAGTCGTCAGATTTTCGCTTCGGTGCAGTTGAAAATTCCCTTCTGCTAGAGTGGGACGCATTATCATGAGAAATCGGTTCCCGACGTTTCGATACAATGTAGTGGCCTCACCTTCACGGGTCGAAACGTCGGGAACCGATTACCCAGTGACGCATCATATCCCAGAAGGCCGGAATCTTAAATTTATGGATTATATGATGTTTGTGATCAGTCGATGAGATGATTTTTGAGCCATTGTTAGTATACAGAATGTCCACAATGTTCTGTTTCTCTTTTAAACATTTATTACGTGGTAACAAAAAACAGAAAATTGTCTTTTGCGAATTGTTCCCCAACTCAAAAGGTTTATGTGTGCTTTAGTCCACTGCAACAGGGGGACCCTTAGTGGCCCTAATCACATCAAGCCTATAGTTCAGTTCTGCCCATATACAGGTAAACATTTCTTCTGCCACACTTCAGATTGCTTTGATTATTGTTGCACAAAGGGTTGTAGTGTCATCCACAGATGTTCTGTAAACATAATCTTTCACATACCCCCACAGGATGAAATCTAAGGGTGGGGAGCGTGGATGCCCGGAGATTGGTCCACCACAGTCAATCCATCTGCCAGAAATTGTTTCATCAAGAAATGTTCGCACATCCCTACTCCAGTGTCGGGGCCCAACAGATGCAGCTGTCATTAATAACAAACATGGCACCAGCACAAATTATAAACTTGACATTAATAAGCTAAGCACAAATAAAATATGCCAAGTTTCTGGGAAATCCCCCTGATCAGAGGTGAAATATGAGAATAGCACCCGACTGGATAAAGTAATTTAAATATCCTTTCAGATTTAATTTGGATCTAAAAAGTGAACATTTTATTTGTGATATTTTTAACAGTGTGATTTGTTCCTATTTATTTTTAAAATTTTGTGGCCCAATGTCAAATCCCTTACCTCACTGCAGCCAACATACACTGCTGAGTTTGACATGTCTCAATATACGGAGTCAAATAGAAGGATAACTGTTAATGATGAGATGGGGAAAGACATGGAAAGAAATGACTAGAGCATATTATAATGTGCTATACCAGCATTTGGTTTGAAGGATGAGAAAATCCATCGAAAACTTCAGCTGGATAACCAATCTATCGGATGCCATTAAGACCGATGTTCCGCTGCACAAGTAGAAATGCCACTCAGTATGTTGTGATGAAAGGTGAAAACACTTCGTGCGTTGCCAGATGTCTACTTTATAATACCACAAACAACATGATTAAAATGACAAAAATTAATACATTTTTTTTAAATTTAAGTAGTTGAAAGGTTAGATTTTTAATTGTACAGTATTCACAGTTGTGTGAATTGGACATGTGTTGGTAACACTGCATTTCACCTAAGGAATTAATTGATTTCCACACAAACATTGTCCATTATGACAAACACTCCAACCATCTCCCTTTCTTTACTTATCTCTTCTGCTGTTATACAGTTACCGCACATAATATCCACTCTGAAATTATCCCCACAATCATGGATAACTTATGTCACTGTGAATAAGTACTGTTGGCACACAATAATATATAATACATTATTACCACCAAGAAATTGAAGAGATCATATGGTTCGCTGGAAGCAGACAGCCAGCATACCACTGAATGGTGACAAATATTGGTGATCTAACTGAAAGAGAAAACAGAATTCAATGAATAATCACAGCATTTTATTTGCTGCTTAGCATATGTGTTGCAGTAGTGTTGATGTGGGCAAGACATGAGCTATCTGGACATGCTAACGCAGTACGACTGTGGTGCTCTAGAGCAGCAGTCGCCTAGCATGTGTGTTACAGTAGTGTTGATGTGGGCAAGACGTGAGCTATCTGGACATGCTAACGCAGTACGACTGTGGTGCTCTAGAGCAGCAGTCGCCTAGCATGTGTGTTACAGTAGTGTTGATGTGGGCAAGACGTGAGCTATCTGGACATGCTAACGCAGTACGACTGTGGTGCTCTAGAGCAGCAGTCGCCTAGCATGTGTGTTACAGTAGTGTTGATGTGGGCAAGACGTGAGCTATCTGGACATGCTAACGCAGTACGACTGTGGTGCTCTAGAGCAGCAGTCGCCTAGCATGTGTGTTACAGTAGTGTTGATGTGGGCAAGACGTGAGGTATCTGGACATGCTAACGCAGTACGACTGTGGTGCTCTAGAGCAGCAGTCGCCTAGCATGTGTGTTACAGTAGTGTTGATGTGGGCAAGACGTGAGCTATCTGGACATGCCAACGCAGTACGACTGTAGTGCTCTAGAGCAGCAGTCGCCTAGCATGTGTGTTACAGTAGTGTTGATGTGGGCAAGACGTGAGCTATCTGGACATGCTAACGCAGTACGACTGTGGTGCTCTAGAGCAGCAGTCGCCTAGCATGTGTGTTACAGTAGTGTTGATGTGGGCAAGACGTGAGCTATCTGGACATGCTAACGCAGTACGACTGTGGTGCTCTAGAGCAGCAGTCGCCTAGCATGTGTGTTACAGTAGTGTTGATGTGGGCAAGACGTGAGGTATCTGGACATGCTAACGCAGTACGACTGTGGTGCTCTAGAGCAGCAGTCGCCTAGCATGTGTGTTACAGTAGTGTTGATGTGGGCAAGACGTGAGCTATCTGGACATGCCAACGCAGTACGACTGTAGTGCTCTAGAGCAGCAGTCACCTAGCATGTGTGTTACAGTAGTGTTGATGTGGGCAAGACGTGAGCTATCTGGACATGCTAACGCAGTACGACTGTGGTGCTCTAGAGCAGCAGTCGCCTAGCATGTGTGTTACAGTAGTGTTGATGTGGGCAAGACGTGAGCTATCTGGACATGCTAACGCAGTACGACTGTGGTGCTCTAGAGCAGCAGTCGCCTAGCATGTGTGTTACAGTAGTGTTGATGTGGGCAAGACGTGAGGTATCTGGACATGCTAACGCAGTACGACTGTGGTGCTCTAGAGCAGCAGTCGCCTAGCATGTGTGTTACAGTAGTGTTGATGTGGGCAAGACGTGAGCTATCTGGACATGCCAACGCAGTACGACTGTAGTGCTCTAGAGCAGCAGTCACCTAGCATGTGTGTTACAGTAGTGTTGATGTGGGCAAGACGTGAGCTATCTGGACATGCTAACGCAGTACGACTGTGGTGCTCTAGAGCAGCAGTCGCCTAGCATGTGTGTTACAGTAGTGTTGATGTGGGCAAGACGTGAGCTATCTGGACATGCTAACGCAGTACGACTGTGGTGCTCTAGAGCAGCAGTCGCCTAGCATGTGTGTTACAGTAGTGTTGATGTGGGCAAGACGTGAGGTATCTGGACATGCTAACGCAGTACGACTGTGGTGCTCTAGAGCAGCAGTCGCCTAGCATGTGTGTTACAGTAGTGTTGATGTGGGCAAGACGTGAGCTATCTGGACATGCTAACGCAGTACGACTGTGGTGCTCTAGAGCAGCAGTCGCCTAGCATGTGTGTTACAGTAGTGTTGATGTGGGCAAGACGTGAGCTATCTGGACATGCTAACGCAGTACGACTGTGGTGCTCTAGAGCAGCAGTCGCCTAGCATGTGTGTTACAGTAGTGTTGATGTGGGCAAGACGTGAGCTATCTGGACATGCTAACGCAGTACGACTGTGGTGCTCTAGAGCAGCAGTCGCCTAGCATGTGTGTTACAGTAGTGTTGATGTGGGCAAGACGTGAGCTATCTGGACATGCTAACGCAGTACGACTGTGGTGCTCTAGAGCAGCAGTCGCCTAGCATGTGTGTTACAGTAGTGTTGATGTGGGCAAGACGTGAGCTATCTGAACATGCTAACGCAGTACGACTGTGGTGCTCTAGAGCAGCAGTCGCCTAGCATGTGTGTTACAGTAGTGTTGATGTGGGCAAGACGTGAGCTATCTGGACATGCCAACGCAGTACGGCTGTGGTGCTCTAGAGCAGCGGTCGCCAACCGGTGGTCCGTGGACCACTGATGGTCCGCGAGAAAATTTTGGTGGTCCGTGGAGAAATTTGGACATTATTTGCAATTTTTATGTTTATTATACTTATTTCAAACAAGCAGCAACAAATATCACACTAATAATTTTGTTATAATTAAACAAGTGCATTTCATATTAATAAAATGGAACTTTTATGATCATTATTTTATAGATGTTTGTACCTTTTTAAAAAAATTCATGTTAGTGGTCCGCGGGATTCAAAATTGTGAGTTTAGTGGCCCGTGAGGTCCAAATGGTTGGCGACCGCTGCTCTAGAGACGTGGCCCCGTACACAAGTGTGCAACTGTATACACATGGATGGCAAGCATGGTAGATCTGGGACTGTGTTGATCAATGACAAAGCTCTACTGAACCTCTCTGAATTAAATTGGCTGGTTAAAACGTTTTCAGTTTTCCACTGGACTCACCTATGTAGTTTGATGGACGGGTACCATTAAAAAAAACTGGCCAACTCCATTTACCTTCCAAACTACAGGGCGTCACATCACAGAAGGCCACAATATTTACTCTGCAGCATGAGAACTTTAAATCGTACGTGCTGTAACATGACACACTTTGCTATTGATACCAACTTTCGGCATAAAATTACAGTTCTTTGTACTCTCTGCCATCACAATTACTTCAGCCATATAGCAATTAATGTCATGTTCTTTTGTGGCAGTACTTAATGGCACACAGTACTGACACCTCTTTCATTAAGAAAAGACCACTAACTAATATTTGGGCCTAAGAGGGAATATGTAACAGGAGACTAGAGAGAAATGCATAATGAGGACCATCATGATTTGTACACCTCACCAAATATTATTCAGGTGATCAGATCAAAAAGGGTGAGATGGGTGGGGCATGTAGCACATAGTGGGGAGAAAAGAAATGCATACAGGTGTTGGTGGGGAAACCTTAATTAAACAGACCACTTCAAAGACATATGCATGGGAGGATAATATTAAAATGGATGTTAAATCAATAGGATGGAGGGAGTGGACTGGATTAATCTGGCTCAGGATATGGACAAGTGGAGGGCTGTTGGGAATATAGTAATGAACTTTCAGGTTCCATAAAATATGGGAAATTTCTTGACTAGCTGAGGAACTGTTAGCTTCTGGGGAGGGACTCTGCTCCATGGAGTGAGTGAGTGAGGGAGTCAGTCAGTCAGTCAGTCAGCCTGCCAGTCAGTTAGTTGGTTAAAAATATCATCTATTATCCTTTGTGATGTGTGTAGGGTCTCAAATACAAAAAAGAACATAATTCCAATTAACTTCGCAGAATACACTGAGCATTAATTTCATTCCAGCTCCTTCAGTACAACAACTCAGTTACACCGAACAAGAGATTGCATTCTGTCAGTCAGTAATCACACCAAGTGGACCTAAAACTGGCAGGAATGGTCTTTGTACTGCTGTTAAATTTGCCACAATTCCCTCTGTACCTGAACTGCAGTTAGCCATCTGCGAGAGGTGGTGTGACCCAACCGTATTTCTCGTGAGTTTTTACCAGGCTGCGGAAAGACTCTTCTGCTGACCGTCGACTGAAATCCTTGCTTCCTTTGTGCTTCTTTGCTATGCGCCCCTGTGGACATAAATATTACATCACTGATATGTTAGACTGTCAACTTCAGGTATGTTTACAGATGGTCGTTCTTCGAACAAACTCACAAACTGCAATAAATGGCAGGCTGAAGATAAAAGTACTCCAAAAAATGTTACAGAATTAATACAAAATCCATAAACAGGATTAAACTTCAGTAACTGCGATTCACATGACAGAAGCACTGTGCATATGCCCTATGTAAATGTAATTAACCCTGCCCATTCTACAAAGGAAATAAATTGTTATAAATCAAAATACCCTCCTTGATCGTCTTTTTTGAGTGTCTTATAAATTATAATAAATCACAATACTTAATAACCAAGTAAATGCACATTCATTTGAAACTATTTTGTAGTTTACTAAATTATTAAATAGAGCAATTGACTGAACATATGGATGTGAAATAGAGTAGTTTGTGACCCCCTGAAGATGGTCTGCAAGTAGACCGAAACATATGTAGGGGAATTTAGAGGAATTTAATAAACTATAAAATAGTTTCAAATGAATGTGCATTTAGTTGGTTATTAAGTATTGAGTGAAAATGCACGGTGAAAGTAATATAATGAAAATAAGTTTGTTCTACATTCTCGCAAAACTTCAAGTAATCCACTTGTGGTTTCCAAGCAATGAGAACTTCAAACTATCATACAATTGTACCAACCAAAGAATGCAGCAATGGCTCATGACCATCTTAAGTGGTGGGTCCTGTAATTAATAAAATTTACATCTCCCACCTAAACGTTTATATTTAAGGAAAGAGGCGGCATATATCCGTTTGTCAGTAAAGTCTTACCGGGCTGACAGCTGGGTCAGGTGGTTCCAACACACCAGCATTTCAGAGACCGACTGACTGGTCTTCATCTTCACAACCCTGATGATGAAGATACAATGAGTCTCTGAAACATCGGTTTACTTTAACCACCTGACGTGGCCGTCAGCCTAAGAACGTTTTACTGAATTTACTTGCTTGCTCTGAAACGTGCAAGATATGTATCAGTGTTCTGATTTAAATGTTCGTGTTTTAGGAGCCAAGTTATATGTTACACAGTACCGTTTAGCAACTTGTGACTCATTGTGTGTTGACGATAACATTTTAAATAAAGGGACTCTGCCCCCTCCTTTCCAACGTTTTTGGCTGAACACGTACCACTCTGTGTCGTATGAAACTTATGACCTCTCCTCCACCAACAAATTCTCTTTCTTTGTGCCATTTTCTTAGATTAATTTTATATCTTTCAGTTGAAAACAACACACATTTCTTAATTTTCTCAATAGTCTGATGCAAAACATGGTTACTACCAATAAACTTTTAACATGTTCATGTTACAGACTTGTCACTTGAAATAACCTCACACACACACACACATATGTACACATATATATACACATATATTCAAATCACACAATTTTATTTTGTCACACCAAAAAGAACACATGTAACACATAATGCTAACACATGCTTCTCTCATGCTGTGAAGCTAAACATTCATTTTCTGTAACAGACACAGACTGCATGTTGGACGCACAGAACACAGACACTGCGGTGCCACACTGTGTCATTGGGTGCGTGTTCCCCAACATTTTGGGGATTTTGGTGCCTTCATATTCATGAGCAAGGAGTCAGGAATTATTTTAGGGCTGATGGCCCTTTAAACTAAATGTACCATGATCCTTTCAAATGTGTCAGGAACCTCTAACCCAATGACACCGCATCACATGCCAGAAGACCTGTGAATGTCAAATCGCGAACATACAGAGCTGTGTAAAGGGCCTGGATGTCCTGGTACATCAGCAACAGACTTACGACATGAAAACGTGCCCGCCGACTGCCGTTCGCAAGTGGGAGCATCTTTAACAGAGACTACATTAAAGCAAGACCCCACGACGAAAGGCCCTCCATGAAATTCTTGCAATGTAAGCACTGTCTCTGCATCTGTAACGTTGTCCCTGTACAAGCCATAAATGCATATGGAGGTATAGCTCCACTCATTCTTGACTTCAGCACTATAGGGGGTGAGAGGTTAGCTTCACGCACCGGCCGCTTTACCCCCAGGGAAAGAACCCCATGTGCCCACTGAATAAAATAAACTACTTATACGTATGGGTTGATTTCAAGTTTTGTATTTCTCGTCTCCAGAAGTGTCACGATTGTCTATCGGCTTTTTCCTTACTTTCTTCTTTAATAAGTCTGTTATAAAACAGGCACAACAGTAGATAATATACTTTATTCTGTAATCACCGTGCATCTTTTCACAGTCACTATTCACATACACCAACTGGATGCAACTCTATTTAAAAAACTGTATAGTTTTTTAAAACATATTTAAAAACTTTATAAAACCTGACATATGTTTCGGCTCTTATAGAGCCATCTTCAGGGGTTTATTGTCGTCAAAACTGCATATATTAAAACGTCTTTTTCATTGGTTCACTTTTTGGCAAGGATTTTTTCACTTGCACTAATCACTTACAGATAAACCAGTACCATGCATCAATACAATACCTACGAAAACATTAACATATTATTTTAGCACGAATAACAAATAGTGTCTGTGCATACCGAGCAGTGAAAAAGTGAAAAACCTTGCCTAAAAGTGAACCAATGAAAAAGACGTTTTAATATATGCAGTTTTAACGACAATAAACCCCTGAAGATAGCTCTATAAGAGCTGAAACATATTTGGGGTTTTATAAAGTTTTTAAATATGTTTTAAAAAAACTATACAGTTTTTTTAAATAGAGTTGCATCCAGTTGGTGTATGTAAATAGTGAGTAGATAATATGCTCAACTTGCTAGCATGACTTTGACCTTGATAGCATGGGTAAGGCTCTTGACTGAGTGGTTAACCTTGTTAAGATAACATGCAGCCTAGGTCCTGTCTGTCACTATATGACACAGTTTTGTTTAACAAATGCGAATCTCTTGACAAATTACACATTACAATTAGCAGAACATTCCCATTAAGGCTGGTGGATTTTGCAATTCATCCACTTGGGTGTTAATTGCATGCACAAGCACCACTGCACTTCAGCCCGACATATGTTTAACATCTAAAGGCCTGCCATGGCCCGGCATCACCTCTGCCCCAAGGTCAAAGTATTTCTCCCAAGTTGACCACAGTCAGCAGTGGGCAGTTTTTACCTTGCAGGATGCACGCAACATCTAAACTGCAGGTAGCATACATACCTGCCCTTTCACAAGGCTGGCAGCGAACTGCATGATGACTGCCTCAACTGTGTACGCGCTGGCCCAGCCCCGGGGCGTCAGCAGTTCCATGCAGATTGCTCCACCCTCCATGACGAAGCCCTTCTCAATGCGGGGTGATATCACATGCATGAAAGGGGGAGCAAAAGGAAAATTGTCTGGGAACATAAGGTGTAAGAGTATATATGGGATGCCCATATCCCTCATGTCACTGGCAAGTTCACTCTCCGAGTCAATTCTATACAGTCGTACATGCCATTCAAACAAATTGTCATTGACGAGCTCAACCGTGAAGACAGGATCATGATGACACTGCTGTAGCCTTTGTATCTCTCGCAGTTCCTTCATCAGTCTACGAGCACGAACTGTCCTTTGAGTGCCCCCACTGCTTGCACTCAGCAAGGACTGTTTGTCAGAGTTTCCTGATCCTGACTTCTTAGACCTAAACAGATCAGCAACATATTTGCAACTTCCAGAAGTTGAAGAAGGACCAGCCAGTCCTGGGCTCCTCTCTGCTGGTGTCACGGCATCTCTGTGATATCCGTGACGACTTAGCAATCGTCTGGCTGGGGACCCACTGTTGCTGGAACATGCTTGTCCTCCAGCAGCCCCTTCTGGGTCTCTGATCTTCTGAGAAGACCGGAACAATTTGCGAAATGCAGCCGCCATCTTCTCCTTGGATCGTGACGACATATTTGTAGTACTGCCTATATTTTGGTGTAGACGAAGATCAGTCACAGAACAAGGCTGTCTGCAACTATCTGCAACAGAAGGCGTGGGATTTAAATGGAACTTTGAGCGACTGCACTCGTAGTTTTCAGGAACTACAGCGTTTCAGAATTTTATCGGGCTATAGTTTCTGAAACTTCAGGGTTTGTGAACATTACTGGGATATAATTTCTGGAACTGAAGTGTTTCTGATTTCTAGGAGGCTATAGTTTCTGAAGCAGTAGTGTTGCTTTTGACTTCAAGGTGAGACGGAATAACAATATCATACAACGGGTGTACATTAAATACATACAGACGATATAAACATTTGAGTTTGATCCCTGTCAGGGAGCAAGAGAAATTTTTTCTTCTCCAAAGCACTCAGACGGGCTATGGGACCAAACTGGCCTCCTACTCAAGGGGTACTGGGGATACACTGACCGGGTCATGAAGCTGACCGCTTGGGGCCCATCTAGCACCCCTACTCAAAAGCACATGTAAGTTGATCAACTCACACCAACAAATGCACCAAAACAAGTTTGTCACTGATTTCTTTATTAAAAGTTTACCCCAATACGCATTTCGGCACTTCTATATTGCCATCATCAGGGGGGTCATTGAAGTTTGTACATAGACCAATGTACTTAAGTTACATCAGAACAGTTGAGTCAATATTTGTTATTACCACTTTGTATAAAATTGTACAATAGTAGCGTTGTTAAATTGCTAAAATTAATAGTAAAACAGTGTGGTATATTATATTAAACTACATGCTGTGATATAATTCATAAATTATTGGCAGCGTGGTCCGGTGTTCTGTTTTGTGTAATATTTTAACAGATAACCGGCACAAAACATCACACCGGACCACGCTGCCAATAATTTATGAATTATATCACAGCATGTAGTTTAATATAATATACCACACTGTTTTACTATTAATTTTAGCAATTTAACAGCGCTGCTATTGTACAATTTTATACAATTTTATACAAAGTGGTAATAACGAATACTGACACAACTGTTCTGATGTAACTTAAGAACATCGGTCTATGTACAAACTTCAACGACCCCCTGATGATGGTAATGTAGAAGTGCCGAAATGCGTATTGGGGTAAACTTTTAATAAAGACATTAATGACAAAACTTGTTTTGGTGCAATTGTTGGTGTGAGTTGATCGATTGTACAAAAATGCACGGTGAATATAACGTTAAGTTCACATGTAAGTGTTCCATATCCACTGCCATCGAGTCATAAAACTTGAGCATTGTGTCTCTCATAGTTACTTCTACAGGCTCATCCGATTTTACCTCAAATACTGTAAAAGTTGTGTACTTTTTGTTGTATTCAAGTTCTGATCATGCACAAAAGTTTTAGGGCCGGGTTAGCTCAGTTGTTGTAGTGGCTAGGCTACTGGCTGGACAGTCAAGTAGTTGTGATTTCAATCCCTGTAGAAGGAAGAGATTTTTCTCTTCTCCATGGAGCCAAGACTGACTCTGTGGCCCACCCAATGGGTCACCGGGGGACCGTCCCACGTTGATAAAGTGGCCGGGGTGTGAAGGTGACCACTCACCCTCCAACTAGTGCCGAGGTTATGAATGAATGGAGCTATACATCCATTCACCAACTGCATTCATTCAGCGCAGAGGGATAACTTTACAACAGTTTTACTATTTACCATTACCATTTCTCATTTTATATTTGAGTCATAATTAGTTACCAATTCGTTCAGTCGCTGAGTAGCCATTAACAAAGCACTGTCCATTGTGACAACTATCACTTGACCATCAGCAGACAATTACGAATTTAAAATGGTCGTTGCTAGTTTAAGTTCTACCCTTCACCGCAAGTGTCGCTGTTGGACGGCTGCCTGAATGTATGTACTTATCACACAGTGCAGCTGATAGGTCATATCCTGCCTTGCGCCTCGCTTAATAAGTCCCATTGCTTCTTTGTCAATGCTGATACCCAACCTTCAAACAATTCCTTCCTTATAACTTAACACAGCTTAAGGCGAAATACTCTACTGAATATCTTGAGGCAAAGAGAAGCTGTCTCTGTGTGCACCATAAAGGTATATAGGTGGAGTGAAAGTGTTAACTCCACTCAGGTGCGCGCACCCACAATTTTTCGTTGAGGGGGGGGGGGGGGGGGGCTGACACTGAGGCTACATATAATTCATTTTTAATTTTAAAAATTGTTATAAAAATCATGTCGTAAGTAAAACATAACACTAAAATATTCTAAAACTGTTTGATAAAAAAAAACCCGACATGTTTCGGCTCACCAATGAGCCATCCTCAGGGGGTCACAACTGTCTGTTCTCAAAACACGTACATATGTTAATCCTCTGTAGAGGTATATGGTCAACGTCTTATCTCACCAATCTTACTTTATCACTTCTCAAGCCGATATGTTTTTGTTTTAAAACACTTCCTATAGATTATGCACTATATTATTGCGTCACTTACACACTCAATATTGTTTGTAGTGTGCATTGGTTGATGTGGAAACGTAGATATTTGTATATATATAAGGACGAACAATGTCAACACAGACATAAGTGAAAACAGGTGACCATATATAAAAATATCTACGTTTCCACATCAACCAAAGTACACTACAAACAATAGTGAGTGTGTAAGTGATACAATAATATAGTGCATAATCTACAGGGAGTGTTTTAAAACAAAAACATATCGGCTTGCGAAGTGATAAAATAAGATTAGTGAGATAAGACGTTGACCTTATAACTCTACAGAGGATTAATATATGTACGTGTTTTGGGAACAGTCAGTTGTGACCCCCTGAGGATGGCTCATTGGTGAGCCGAAACATGTCGGGGCTTTTTATATCAAACAGTTTTAGAATATTTTAGTGTTTTTATAACAAGTGCATTTAGTTGGTGAAAAACATTGTCTATACTCGAAAAATGCACGGTGAATATAGAATATACAAAATAACATAACACTGTCTGCAACTGCATTTATATACATATATATATAACTACATGTTCCGTGACTCAAAGACAGTGTCTGTCTTATTGTTTTTTTTTAATTTTATTAATTTATTTTTCAAAATTTAATGTATTAATCATCAGCCGATCTCAGTGGCCGATTTCGGCTGAAGGGTAAATAATGTAAAACTTTTGATATCATAATATCTACAAAAGCGGTGTTTTCTTTAATTTTGGTTTTGGGGGATTTGGGGGGGGCTACAGCCCAGCAGCCCCCTTGGGTGCGCCCCTGACTCCACTCATTCTTAATCTCGATACTAGATGGAGTGGTCAGCTACACGCTCCAGCCGCTTCACCTCCGGTGAAAGAACTCCCCGGTAGCTATCGAATAAGAGGCTAGTTGTGCCCCAGAGTGGGTCTGGATTTTTGGAAGAGGGAAATATATCTCTTGTCGCTGCCGGAAACCAAACCCCGGACTGTCCAGTCCGTTCCGTTTCTATGCCGACAATTAACAACATAATGAACCTTGATTTTAGGCTTCCGCCGCGATGTTGATAAGATCTGCGCTCTTCTGGGGTATTACGCGGCGTAGAGTGGTAATTGTTTACCGACGTTTCGGGACAAAATAACGGTCCCATCTTCAAGAGTCACAATCTCTCTGCTAAATTGACATCGCTCCTTTTGGCACAACATTTCTGCAAACACCTCAGCCGTCTGTTTACCAATTCAGTATATACAGGGTATACACAAAAGAATGGTGCGGTTTCAATGGTGAATAAAGGGAAACCGCACCATTCTTTTGTGTATATCCTGTATATATATACATATACAGGGTATACACAAAAGAATGGTGCGGTTTCAATGGTGAAGAAAGGGAAACCGCACCATTCTTTTGTGTATACCCTGTATATGTATATATATATATATATATACATATGTCCTTGTAACTGCAACAGTAACTTGCATTGCTGTTTTAAAACATGGAACGACTGCGTGTAGTTTGCAGTCACGTGACTAGCTGACGTGTGACGTAGCTAGTCACGTGACTACACAGAGCACAGTCCTTCTTCAGTAACTATCAGCTCCTAAACTAGCCAAGAAAGTCCCCGAATTTTATGGAAAAGGTAAGTTCATTACCGTGCTAACAACAGCCCGTCACTTATCTCTATCCTGACTCAGATCAAACCAGTCCGCACCCTTCAACTCTATTTCTTCAAAATCCATATTAATATTATCCTCCCATCTACGTCTTGGTCGGCCAAGTGGTCTCTTTCCTTAAGGTTTCCCGACCATATACTAAAACAAGCAGTTAAAATATTTGAATGGCTTCGATCTCAGGATGTTTTCAATATATGCGACTTTTGAGGTTCTGACAGGGGTATTGTTGAGGGATCTAGTTTTTGTGGCGTGTGACACTGTGCATTACAATAGTGTGGTTGCCCCAGACGCTGAAACGTTCGGGGGCAACAACCCAACGACCGTGCGTCACATGCCACAAGCATAAAATATTTATATTTGCATAAACCCTTTAAAGGCGCGAAATTAACCTGTGCTATACTTAAATATTCAGTCCGTACGCGCAGTAACACACTTACATAAACACTCAGTCCGTACCGCACAGTAAACACACTCCGTCTCAGTTATACAAACCAGTCAGTTAATGCTGTACAGTGAAATATCGCTGTTTGTTCTGAGATCCACACAAAACACATAAATACAGCTCGTACCGCGCAGTAAACACACTCCGTCTCAGTTATACAAACCAGTCAGTTAATGCTGTACAGTGAAATAATCGCTGTTTGTTCTGAGATCCACACAAAACACATAAATACAGTCCGTACCGCGCAGTAAACACACTCCGTCTCAGTTATACAAACCAGTCAGTTAATGCTGTACAGTGAAATAATCGCTGTTTGTTCTGAGATCCACACAAAACACATAAATACAGTCCGTACCGCGCAGTAAACACACTCCGTCTCAGTTATACAAACCAGTCAGTTAATGCTGTTACAGTGAAATAATCGCTGTTTGTTCTGAGATCCACACAAAACACATAAATACAGTCCGTACCGCGCAGTAAACACACTCCGTCTCAGTTATACAAACCAGTCAGTTAATGCTGTACAGTGAAATAATCGCTGTTTGTTCTGAGATCCACACAAAACACATAAATACACTGTGTGGGCAGAACGTAGAATTTCTGAATGTTGAACATAATGGTACATATAGTAACCACTGGGCTTTAGAGGGTTAAAAAACGTATAAATAAATAAATAAATAATACATAAAAAGATTGAAGTCTTCCAGGTCTGTGCAGTCAGCAGCTATTTACCCACCAACACAGCATGATATCCGAGAAGGACTGAATCTTCACCAACTCCCCTGTGAGAACCCAAAATATCGAACTAGCACGTGCAACACTCAGCAGTAGCTGTCTTCAGCAGACGAGCAGCACACTCGATATGGTGACCAAACTGCGGCTGGACGGTTCGTGGTTCAATTCCAGGTAAGGGGCAACAGGTTTCCTCATCTCAAAAACGTTCAAACAGGTTTTAGGCTGCCCCATCTTTCTATTCAATGAGGCAAAAGCTGCTGGGGCGCGAAGGTAAACCGCACATCTCCTAATGCGGATGCAAAGAATATATGGAGCGTATACGTTACGCTTGCTAGGACTAGCTCACCACGAGCACTCTCAAGCTCACCCTCACATGCAGAGCTTGCCTCATGGATTTTAGCTTATTTATTTTATTATTATTACGTCTACCCCCCCTCCATTACGCCTAATGGGGTAGACAGTTGTGTTACTGCTAGCAGGCAGTTGCATTGTCAATATGGAGAACCAGCACTGTTCTTGCCCTAAAGAACTGACTTTAGCTCTTCTGAATTTGACAGATAGGGACAATTTATTTATGTCGCCCGGAATGTGGAAATACATTTGTGCCACGGATGAAGTCACAAGAAGCTCAGATACAAATCATCGTGTCGTTTTGAAGCTGTTGAAGGTTACGGCACTCTGTGTGCAAAGATCCTCAGCCCACGTGCCGCACATCGTTCAATAACCGTACAGACGATGGCAGTAGGCCGTGACATTAAACATGGATATGGTCATTAGAGTGACGCAAATGGCGGTGACATCAAGGGCGTAGGAACCGGCGGTTCTAAATTATACAGCACGAAGGATTATTCTTAGCATTAAACAATCAATATTGATTTTGTCACTGGTTAGTTCAAATACACCCCTCAACAAACTGAATCTTTTTATCATCCGCTGAAAAGCACGAATTCTGACACAATCTACACTAGCACTAAACAATCTATATCACTTTATCTATGGTAGCTTAGACACTCATCACTTCATCTATGGTACCTTAGAGACACTCATCGCTTTATCTTTGGTTGCCTAGCGACACTCATCACTTTATCCATGGTTGCCCAGCGACACTCATCACTATCTATGGTTACCTAGCGACACTTATCACTTTATCTATGGTAGCTTAGACACATCACTTTATCTATGGTAGCTTACACACTCATCACTTCATCTATGGTACCTTAGAGACACTCATCGCTTTATCTTTGGTTGCCTAGCGACACTCATCACTTTATCCATGGTTGCCCAGCGACACTCATCACTATCTATGGTTACCTAGCGACACTTATCACTTTATCTATGGTAGCTTAGACACTCATCGCTTTATCTATGGTAGCTTAAGACACACTCATCGCTTTATCTATGGTTACTCAGAGACACTCATCACTTTATCTATGGTAGCCTAGCGACACTCATCACTTTATCTATGGCTGCCTAGCGACATTCATCACTGTATCTATGGTTGCCTAGCGACACTCATCAATTTATCCATGGTTGCCTAGCAACACTCATCACTTTATGTATGGTTGCCTAGCGACACTCATCACTTTATCTACGGTAGCTTACACACTCATCACTTTATCTATTGTAGCTTAGAGACACTCATCGCTTTATCTATGGTTGCCTAGCGACATTCATCACTTAACCATGGTTGCCTAGCGACACTCATCACTTTATCCATGGTTGCCTAGCGACACTCATCACTGTATCTATGGTTGCCTAGCGACACTCATCGCTTTATCTATGTAGCTTAGACACTCATCATTTTATCTATGGTAGGTTAGAGACACTCATCGCGTTATCTATGGTTACATAGAGACACACATCACTTTATCTATATTTGCCTAGCGACACTCATCACTGTATCTATGGTTGCCTAGCGACACTCATCACTGTATCTATGGTTGCCTAGCGACTCATCACTTCATCTATGGTTGCCTAGCATCACTCATCACTTTATCTATGGTAGCTTAGATACTCATCACTTTATATATGGTAGCTTAGAGACACTCATCGCTTTATCTATGGTTACTTAGAGACATCATCACTTTATCGATGGTTGCCTAGCGACACTCATCACTTTATCCATGGCTGCCTAGCGACACTCATCACTTTATCCATGGTTGTCTACCGACACACATCACTGTATCTATGGTTGTCTAGCGACACTCATCACTTTATCTATGGTGGCTTAGACACTCATCACTTTATCTATGGTAGCTTAGACACTCATCACTTTATCTATGGTAGCTTAGAGACACTCATCGCTTTATCTATGGTTACTACAGACAAATATCACTTATCTATGTTTGCCTAGCGACACTCATCACTGTATCTATGGTTGCCTAGCGACACTCATCACTTTATCCATGGTTGCCTAGCGACACTCATCACTGTATCTATGGTTGCCTAACGACATTCATCACTTTATCTATAGTTGCCTAGCGACACTCATCACTGTATCTATGGTTGCCTAGCGACACTCATAACCTTATCCATGGTTGCCTAGCGACACTCATCACTGTATCTATGGTTGCCTAGCGACATTCATCACTTATCTATGGTTGCCTAGCGACACTCATCACTTTATCCATGGTTGCCTAGCGACACTCATCACTGTATCTATTGTTGCCTAGCGACATTCATCACTTCATCCATGATTGCCTACCGACACTCATCACTGTATCTATGGTTGTCTAGCGACACTCATCACTTTATCTATGGTAGCTTAGACACTCATCACTTTATCTATGGTAGCTTAGAGACACTCATCGCTTTATCTATGGTTACTTAGAGACACACATCACTTTAACTATGTTTGCCTAGCGACACTCATCACTGTATCTATGATTGCCTACCGACACTCATCACTTTATCCATGGTTGCCTAGCGACACTCATCACTGTATTATGGTTGCCTAGCGACATTCATCACTTTATCTATGGTTGCCTAGCGACACTCATCACTGTATCTATGGTTGCCTAGCGACACTCATCACTTTATCCATGGTTGCCTAGCGACACCATCACTATCGATGGTTGCCTAGCGACACTCGTCACTTTATCCATGGTTGCCTAGCGACACTCATCACTGTATCTATGGTTGCCTAGCGACATTCATCACTTTATCTATGGTTGCCTAGCGACACTCATCACTGTATCCATGGTTGCCTAGCGACACTCATCACTGCATCTATGGTTGCCTAGCGACATTCATCACTGTGTCTATGGTTGCCTAGCGACATTCATCACTTTATCTATGTTGCCTAGCGACACTCATCACTGTATCTATGGTTGCCTAGCGACACTCATCACTTTATCCATGGTTGCCTAGCGACACTCATCACTATCGATGGTTGCTAGCGACACTCGTCAACTTTATCCATGGTTGCCTAGCGACACTCATCACTGTATCTATGGTTGCCTAGCGACATTCATCACTTTATCTATGGTTGCCTAGCGACACTCATCACTGTATCCATGGTTGCCTAGCGACACTCATCACTGCATCTATGGTTGCCTAGCGACATTCATCACTGTGTCTATGGTTGCCTGGCGACACTCATTACTTTATCCATGGTTGCCTAGCGACACTCATCACTGTATCTATGGTTGCCTAGCGACACTCATCACTTTATCCATGGTTGCCTATCGACACTCATCACTGTATCTATGGTTGCCTAGCGACACTCATCCACTTTATCTATGGTAGCTTAGACACTCATCACTTTATCTATGGTAGCTTAGACACTCATCACTTTATCTATGGTAGCTTAGAGACACTCATCGCTTTATCTATGGTTACTTAGAGACACTCATCACTTTATCGATGGTTGCCTAGCGACACTCATCACTTTATCTATGGTTGCTAGCGACACACATCACTGGATCTATGGTTGCCTAGCGACACTCATCACTTTATCTATGGTTGCCTAGCGACACTCATCACTTATATAAAGACTCAGTCCGTACCGCGCAGTAAACACACTTTACATAAACACTCAGTCCGTACCGCGCAGTAAACACACTCCGTCTCAGTTATACAAACCAGTCAGTTAATGCTGTACAGTGAAATAATCGCTGTTTGTTCTGAGATCCACACAAAACACATAAATACAGTCCGTACCGCGCAGTAAACACACTCCGTCTCAGTTATACAAACCAGTCAGTTAATGTTGTACAGTGAAATAATCGCTGTTTGTTCTGAGATCACACAAAACACATAAATACAGTCCGTACCGCGCAGTAAACACAACTCCGTCTCAGTTATACAAACCAGTCAGTTAATGTTGTACAGTGAAATAATCGCTGTTTGTTCTGAGATCCACACAAACACATAAATACAGTCCGTACCGCGCAGTAAACACACTCCGTCTCAGTTATACAAACCAGTCAGTTAATGCTGTACAGTGAAATAATCGCTGTTTGTTCTGAGATCCACACAAAACACATAAATACAGTCCGTACCGCGCAGTAAACACACTCCGTCTCAGTTATACAAACCAGTCAGTTAATGCTGTACAGTGAAATAATCGCTGTTTGTTCTGAGATCCACACAAAACACATAAATACACTTTGTGGGCAGAACGTAGAATTGTTGAATGTTAAACATGGTGGTACATATAGTAACCACTGGGCTTTAAGGGGTTTAAATGTTTTAATAATATTTCTCCATTTGGTCTCCTTACTCGGGGCATGTAAGCGACAATTATTTCAACACACACACACATGTATATAGTCCCGTCACTGTACTTAGACAAGCAAACTACACCTCAGACTGACATCTCGCTGTCTCAGCCACAAGCATATTCAACATCTGTTACCGCCAGGCAGCCAATGAACCCCGCTTTTCACGTACTGCTTAGCAAGAATTTATTCGCTTGCGACAAGCAACTACCCACATCAGACACAAACACTCCCTTCTATTTTATAACCGCATTTCATGCACATATGATGATTTCAATACTTACAAGCTGAAAATAAAAGGGGGCGTCCAAGGCGCGTCAAGCAGGATACGAAAACGCGTCGTTACACGTCCATCCGCCTGTCTCGGCGTCCCGCATCCTTCTGTGAAGTCAGAGGCAGCGGGTTGACATTGCGCAGGGACCAGCAGACGATCAATGTAGGCTGCGAACCCCGGCCTGATGCTGCATGCAACACAACTGTGACCCTCCCACGCAGATGCCTCGAGCGACTGCGAAACGCACCGCTAAATACAGTACAGCCTTCACCTTCCAAGACTGAATCTAACCTGATTTACATATAAACACTCAGTTCGTACCGCGCAGTAAACACACTCCATCTCAGTTATACAAACCAGTCAGTTAATGCTGTACAGCGAAATAATCGCTGTTTGTTCTGAGATCCACACAAAACACATAAACACACTCCGTCTCAGTTATACAAACCAGTCAGTTAATGTTGTACAGTGAAATAATCGCTGTTTGTTCTGAGATCCACACAAAACACATAAATACAGTCCGTACCGCGCAGTAAACACACTCCGTCTCAGTTATACAAACCAGTCAGTTAATGTTGTACAGTGAAATAATCGCTGTTTGTTCTGAGATCCACACAAAACACATAAATACAGTCCGTACCGCGCAGTAAACACACTCCGTCTCAGTTATACAAACCAGTCAGTTAATGTTGTACAGTGAAATAATCGCTGTTTGTTCTGAGATCCACACAAAACACATAAATACAGTCCGTACCGCGCAGTAAACACACTCCGTCTCAGTTATACAAACCAGTCAGTTAATGTTGTACAGTGAAATAATCGCTGTTTGTTCTGAGATCCACACAAAACACATAAATACAGTAGGTACCGCGCAGTAAACACACTCCGTCTCAGTTATACAAACCAGTCAGTTAATGTTGTACAGTGAAATAATCGCTGTTTGTTCTGAGATCCACACAAAACACATAAATACAGTCCGTACCGCGCAGTAAACACACTCCGTCTCAGTTATACAAACCAGTCAGTTAATGCTGTACAGTGAAATAATCGCTGTTTGTTCTGAGATCCACACAAAACACATAAATACAGTCCGTACCGCGCAGTAAACACACTCCGTCTCAGTTATACAAACCAGTCAGTTAATGTTGTACAGTGAAATAATAGCTGTTTGTTCTGAGATCCACACAAAACACATAAATACAGTCCGTACCGCGCAGTAAACACACTCCGTCTCAGTTATACAAACCAGTCAGTTAATGTTGTACAGTGAAATAATCGCTGTTTGTTCTGAGATCCACACAAAACACATAAATACAGTCCGTACCGCGCAGTAAACACACTCCGTCTCAGTTATACAAACCAGTCAGTTAATGCTGTACAGTGAAATAATCGCTGTTTGTTCTGAGATCCACACAAAACACATAAATACAGTCCGTACCGCGCAGTAAACACACTCCGTCTCAGTTATACAAACCAGTCAGTTAATGTTGTACAGTGAAATAATCGCTGTTTGTTCTGAGATCCACACAAAACACATAAATACAGTCCGTACCACGCAGTAAACACACTCCGTCTCAGTTATACAAACCAGTCTGTTAATGTTGTACAGTGAAATAATCGCTGTTTGTTCTGAGATCCACACAAAACACATAAATACAGTCCGTACCGCGCAGTAAACACACTCCGTCTCAGTTATACAAACCAGTCAGTTAATGTTGTACAGTGAAATAATCGCTGTTTGTTCTGAGATCCACACAAAACACATAAATACAGTCCGTACCACGCAGTAAACACACTCCGTCTCAGTTATACAAACCAGTCTGTTAATGTTGTACAGTGAAATAATCGCTGTTTGTTCTGAGATCCACACAAAACACATAAATACAGTCCGTACCGCGCAGTAAACACACTCCGTCTCAGTTATACAAACCAGTCTGTTAATGTTGTACAGTGAAATAATCGCTGTTTGTTCTGAGATCCACACAAAACACATAAATACAGTCCGTACCGCGCAGTAAACACACTCCGTCTCAGTTATACAAACCAGTCAGTTAATGCTGTACAGTGAAATAATCGCTGTTTGTTCTGAGATCCACACAAAACACATAAATACAGTCCGTACCACGCAGTAAACACACTCCGTCTCAGTTATACAAACCAGTCTGTTAATGTTGTACAGTGAAATAATCGCTGTTTGTTCTGAGATCCACACAAAACACATAAATACAGTCCGTACCGCGCAGTAAACACACTCCGTCTCAGTTATACAAACCAGTCAGTTAATGCTGTACAGTGAAATAATCGCTGTTTGTTCTGAGATCCACACAAAACACATAAATACAGTCCGTACCACGCAGTAAACACACTCCGTCTCAGTTATACAAACCAGTCTGTTAATGTTGTACAGTGAAATAATCGCTGTTTGTTCTGAGATCCACACAAAACACATAAATACAGTCCGTACCGCGCAGTAAACACACTCCGTCTCAGTTATACAAACCAGTCAGTTAATGCTGTACAGTGAAATAATCGCTGTTTGTTCTGAGATCCACACAAAACACATAAATACACTGTGTGGGCAGAACGTAGAATTTCTGAATGTTAAACATGATGGTACATATAGTAACCACTGGGCTTTAGAGGGTTACGCAATCACCCCAAATTATAACCAAGACATGGTGATTACCACCACTCAATCCTCCATCCTGACAAAGGACGTCACTGTCAATAAATAACATGTCCCCCTGTATGAAATCCAAATGTTCATCACCGTGCTTACAAAACCCGCCACTGGCGAATCCAGTCCGCATGTCCACGTCCTGCTTAACATCCATTTTAATATTATCCTTACATTTATGCCCAGGTCTTCCGAAATGCGTTTTGACTAAACTTGTGTATCAAAAAAGCAACCAGCCGTTCATGTTACAGACGTGTTACATATGTACCAAACTACACGGTGTTATATCCCACATCATGGCCGTTATCAAGAATGTATAGTGGTTTAAAATTTCGTCAACAGTGTTGGATTCAAAACTGCTGTCGATATCATAAAATGCTGTAAAATAGCACGCGGTCCTTACTTTATCTGACAACTGTCATTTGTCACTTTCTGCCTTTACTGTCACACTGACAGGCGGTCAGCTGAGTGGACTGCGTTCATATGGTAAACGTGCAGGCAGGAAGTGGCAGATAAAATAATGGTGAGGCTATAGTGGGATTACCGATATGATTATCTACAATCACGAGGAAACAAGAAACGCACACATAATGTTGGTTTGGAAAATTGAAGGATGTCAGACATAAGAATATGATATATGAGGATCTGATTTGGACTGAAGTACAGTACAAAGCTCACCCTAGAACAGGCCATTAAGGCCCAGAGGGGGAGTAGAGGTATAGCTCTACTGTTTCTTTAACCTCGGTGCTAGATTGGGGTGGGTGGTCAACGCCACGCCCCGGTCGCTTTACCCCCAGGAATGACCCGGTACCCATTGTACAGGGGGCTGGGTAGACCCCAGGGTCGGTCTGGACGGGTGCGGAAAATCTCGCTCCCACCGGGATTCGATCCCCGGACCGTCCAGGTCGTTCTCAATAAACTGGCGAGCTTGTGTAATGCGGTGCTGAACATTCGGGTTACAATCACAAATGACTGCATGACCAGATTAACCACTATAAGCTTGTGTAATGCGGTGCTGAACATTCGGGTTACAATCACAAATGACTGCATGACCAGATGAACCACTATAAGCTTGTGTAATGCGGTGCTGAACATTCGGGTTACAATCACAAATGACTGCATGACCAGATGAACCACTATAAGCTTGTGTAATGCGGTGCTGAACATTCGGGTTGCAATCACAAATGACTGCATGACCAGATGAACCACTATAAGCTTGTGTAATGCGGTGCTGAACATTCGGGTTGCAATCACAAATGACTGCATGACCAGATGAACCACTATAAGCTTGTGTAATGCGGTGCTGAACATTCGGGTTGCAATCACAAATGACTGCATGACCAGATTAACCACTATAAGCTTGTGTAATGCGGTGCTGAACATTCGGGTTACAATCACAAATGACTGCATGACCAGATTAACCACTATAAGCTTGTGTAATGCGGTGCTGAACATTCGGGTTACAATCACAAATGACTGCATGACCAGATTAACCACTATAAGCTTGTGTAATGCGGTGCTGAACATTCTGGTTACAATCACAAATGACTGCATGACCAGATTAACCACTATAAGCCATGATCAGTTACGATAATGAAGTTAAGGGGGGCTACTGTGTTCGTACAGGGGACAAAATAATGCATACAGAATTTTAGAGTGAAGTCTCTTGGGAAACGTTCAATTAAAACACCGAAAATAAGACGACATGATATTATTGAGATGGGTCGTGGGGTACAAAATTTTGAGGGACAGAATTCACTCTGCATCGTGTCCAAATACCGACTTTTGATATCACTGGTGCTGAAACTTACACGGCTCACACACCAAAATAAAAAAATTGATTTCAAGAAATTTATTTCATGCATCGTGAAACTAATACTCTGTAAACTTCACATACAGCCTACTACTTTCATTGTATAAGGCCATCATTTTATCTGACAACTGTCGGTTGCCAATCCCCATCAGCTAGTTCATCATACTGGTGTTGCCACTCAGACGGCTACCCACATGGAGTAGCGGCAGGAAGTAACAAACAGTATTGACCGACAAACAGTATTGCCAGACAAACAGTACTGCCTGACAAACAGTATTGCCAGACAAACAGTATTGCCCGACAAACAGTATTGCCAGACAAACAGTATTGCCAGACAAACAGTATTGCCAGACAAACAGTATTGCCTGACAAACAGTATTGCCAGACAAACAGTACTGCCCGACAAACAGTACTGCCAGACAAACAGTACTGCCTGACAAACAGTATTGCCAGACAAACAGTATTGCCTGACAAACAGTATTGCCAGACAAACAGTACTGCCTGACAAACAGTACTGCCAGACAAACAGTACTGCCAGACAAACAGTATTGCCAGACAAACAGTATTGCCAGACAAACAGTATTGCCTGACAAACAGTATTGCCAGACAAACAGTATTGCCTGACAAACAGTATTGCCAGACAAACAGTATTGCCAGACAAACAGTATTGCCAGACAAACAGTATTGCCTGACAAACAGTATTGCCAGACAAACAGTATTGCCTGACAAACAGTACTGCCTGACAAACAGTACTGCCAGACAAACAGTATTGCCAGACAAACAGTATTGCCTGACAAACAGTATTGCCAGACAAACAGTATTGCCAGACAAACAGTATTGCCTGACAAACAGTATTGCCTGACAAACAGTATTGCCTGACAAACAGTATTGCCTGACAAACAGTACTGCCTGACAAACAGTACTGCCTGACAAACAGTATTGCCAGACAAACAGTATTGCCTGACAAACAGTATTGCCTGACAAACAGTATTGCCTGACAAACAGTATTGCCTGACAAACAGTACTGCCTGACAAACAGTACTGCCAGACAAACAGTACTGCCAGACAAACAGTATTGCCAGACAAACAGTATTGCCTGACAAACAGTATTGCCAGACAAACAGTATTGCCTGACAAACAGTATTGCCTGACAAACAGTATTGCCTGACAAACAGTATTGCCTGACAAACAGTATTGCCTGACAAACAGTACTGCCTGACAAACAGTACTGCCAGACAAACAGTATTGCCAGACAAACAGTATTGCCTGACAAACAGTATTGCCTGACAAACAGTATTGCCTGACAAACAGTATTGCCAGACAAACAGTATTGCCAGACAAACAGTATTGCCAGACAAACAGTATTGCCAGACAAACAGTATTGCCAGACAAACAGTATTGCCTGACAAACAGTATTGCCAGACAAACAGTATTGCCTGACAAACAGTATTGCCAGACAAACAGTATTGCCTGACAAACAGTATTGCCAGACAAACAGTATTGCCAGACAAACAGTATTGCCTGACAAACAGTATTGCCTGACAAACAGTATTGCCAGACAAACAGTATTGCTCCGACAAACAGTATTGCCAGACAAACAGTAATTGCCAGACAAACAGTATTGCCTGACAAACAGTATTGCCAGACAAACAGTATTGCCTGACAAACAGTATTGCCTGACAAACAGTATTGCCTGACAAACAGTATTGCCTGACAAACAGTACTGCCTGATAAACAGTATTGCCAGACAAACAGTATTGCCAGACAAACAGTATTGCCTGACAAACAGTATTGCCTGACAAACAGTATTGCCTGACAAACAGTATTGCCAGACAAACAGTATTGCCAGACAAACAGTATTGCCAGACAAACAGTATTGCCAGACAAACAGTATTGCCTGACAAACAGTATTGCCACACAAACAGTATTGCCTGACAAACAGTATTGCCAGACAAACAGTATTGCCTGACAAACAGTATTGCCAGACAAACAGTATTGCCAGACAAACAGTATTGCCTGACAAACAGTATTGCCTGACAAACAGTATTGCCTGACAAACAGTATTGCCAGACAAACAGTATTGCCAGACAAACAGTATTGCCAGACAAACAGTATTGCCAGACAAACAGTATTGCCTGACAAACAGTATTGCCAGACAAACAGTATTGCCTGACAAACAGTATTGCCAGACAAACAGTATTGCCTGACAAACAGTATTGCCAGACAAACAGTATTGCCAGACAAAATAATGCATATTTATAGTGGACGTTTAAAACCATTACATTTAAACACAAACAATAAAAATTCATTAATATGTATTTTTTTCCAATGGCTCGACAGCCCCTTGGGGCCACGGCCTCCTCATTATCGAGGCTTCACGATCACACTCAGACACACCACACTCGGTAGGACTCCTCTGGACGAGTGATCAGCCCGTCACACAGACCTCTACCTGACAACACACAACACTCACAACAGACAGACATCCATGCCCTCGGCGGTATTCGAACCCACAATCCCAGTAAGCGAGCGGCCGTAGACCGACGCCTTAGACCGCACGGCCACTGGGATCGGCAATAATATGTACTAGGTGCGCCCAGAAAGTAATGCAACGCATTTTTTTTCTCGGCCCAATTTTGTTGGATAAAAATGATATTTTGCGTGCTGTATCTTTAAAGTGTCCCGCGTTTATGCTCATAGGTGCAATGCTTCCCGCTGGATAGCAGCGCAGTAGTGAGCTTTCAAAATGGAGTCTGCAAGTGACGTGCGTTCTAAACAGAGATCAGTAATTGAGTTTCTTTTGGCAGAAAACGAAACGAGTGAATCAATTCACAGGCGCTTAAGAAAGGTCTATGGAGACATGGCAGTGGATAAAAGCACCGTCAGCCGTTGGGCGAAGCGATTGGCGTTATCAGAACAAGGACGGGGCACTCTGTCTGATCTCCCGCGCTCGGGCCGCCCATCAACAGCTGTGACGCCTGCAACAGTGCAACGAGCTGACAGTCTTATTCGAGACGATCGGAGAATCACAACCAGGGAACTCGCCGCTGTACTCGGTATTGGTAAGGGAAGCGTCGACAAAATCATTCACCAGTTAGGATATTCAAAGGTCTGTGCCCGATGGGTCCCTCAAAACCTAACCGAAGAGCACAAGCAACAAAGAAAAGCCATCTGCTCCGAGTTGCTTGCTCGTTACGAGGTTGAGGGTGACGATTTCTTGTCCACCATTGTCACGGGTGATGAGACATGGATTCATCACTTCGAGCCCGAGACGAAAAGGCAATCCATGGAGTGGCATCACACGACCTCTCCTCGGAAGAAAAAGTTTAAAGCAGTTCCCTCAGCCGGCAAGATCATGGCGACAGACTTTTGGTACCGCGAAGGCATACATGCTCTCGCATCTCGGTGGCGTAAGGCCAAAGATTTAGAAGGAGACTATGTCGAAAAATAGGGTCAGGTAGCCAAAGATTCATGTAATGATGTGACATATTTGAAGTTTTGATAAAATCAATTGTGAATGAGAAAAAAAATGTGTTGCATTACTTTCTGGGCGTACCTAGTACATTCATTAACAATATGTACATTCATTAACAATATGTACATTCATTAACAATTTGTACATTCTTAACATATGTACATTCTTAACAATATGTACATTCATTAACAATTTGTACATTCATTAACAATATGTACATTCATTAACAATATGTACATTCATTAACAATTTGTACATTCATTAACAATATGTACATTCATTAACAATATGTACATTCATTAACAATATGTACATTCATTAACAATATGTACATTCATTAACAATATGTACATTCATTAACAATATGTACATTCATTAACAATATGTACATTCATTAACAATATGTACATTCATTAACAATATGTACATTCAATAACAATTTGTACATTCATTAACAATATGTACATTCATTAACAATATGTACATTCATTAACAATATGTACATTCATTAACAATATGTACATTCATTAACAATATGTACATTCATTAACAATATGTACATTCATTAACAATATGTACATTCATTAACAATATGTACATTCATTAACAATATGTACATTCATTAACAATATTTTACATTCATTAACAATATGTACATTCATTAACAATATGTACATTCATTAACAATATGTACATTCATTAACAATATGTACATTCATTAACAATATGTACATTCAATAACAATATGTACATTCATTAACAATATGTACATTCATTAACAATATGTACATTCATTAACAATATGTACATTCATTAACAATATGTACATTCATTAACAATATGTACATTCATTAACAATATGTACATTCATTAACAATATGTACATTCATTAACAATATGTACATTCATTAACAATATGTACATTCATTAACAATATGTACATTCATTAACAATATGTACATTCATTAACAATATGTACATTCATTAACAATATGTACATTCATTAACAATATGTACATTCATTAACAATATGTTACATTCATTAACAATATGTACATTCATTAACAATATGTACATTCATTAACAATATGTACATTCATTAACAATATGTACATTCATTAACAATATGTACATTCATTAACAATATGTACATTCATTAACAATATGTACATTCATTAACAATATGTACATTCATTAACAATATGTACATTCATTAACAATATGTACATTCATTAACAATATGTACATTCATTAACAATATGTACATTCATTAACAATATGTACATTCATTAACAATATGTACATTCATTAACAATATGTACATTCATTAACAATATGTACATTCATTAACAATATGTACATTCATTAACAATATGTACATTCATTAACAATATGTACATTCATTAACAATATGTACATTCATTAACAATATGTACATTCATTAACAATATGTACAAATAATGATGTCCAACTCACTTCCAACACGACAGTTTGCACATTATGACGAAACCTGCCACATACTTCCAATGGTATCCACTTCAGACAGGATAACACACAGACACGTATGACTGCCGTCTTCTGGGATGTGACGCCGTGTGCTCTGGTACAAACATACTGATGTGTCAGAGGATCCTGCTGTCTCCATTAAGACGGTCGAATTCTTCTGAAATGTCGGTACACTCCTGCCAGGCAACACGGCGTCATATCCCACAACACTGCGGTCTTCATACTGAATATCCGTGTTTAGTGAGCAATATTGCTACAAAAGGAAACAACGAGAAGAAAGGGAAGGAGGTTGGAATGGGGAGAAGGACATTAAGAAGAAAAACAAAGGAATATCAATATTTATTACACTACCTCCATATTTTTAACTTTCAGTAAATATCTAACGTGATTCATTCAGTTTGAAAAGGATAGAAAAATGAGTTAAAGGTCATGTATATAAAATTGAAAGTTATTGTTTTAAGGCACCATTAATATTATATCGAAATGTCATTTATTTCCAATACTCTGGGAGTGTCAAATATAATAGATTAGTAAAAACAGCTGTATTGCATACTCTGTAACATGAAAACTTATAAAAGAATAATTCCTCTGTGATTGATTGTAAGAAGGCTAGTCAGTCAGTCAGTCAGACAGACAGACAAACACGACTTCTGGCATGGCACACTGTGTCAATGGGCAAGTAATTCCCACAGTTCTGAAGGACCATACTGTCTTCACTTTCAGGGCAAAGTAGTTTTCTTGGGCTGTTTGACTCTGAAGATGAAGATCCGCTATCTTTCGACACATCACGAACCACTCGCTGAATGACACATCGCATCCCAGAAGAATGGAATATTCAGAGAACCTGAAATTTCTCAAGGCTAGTCAGGTATATCTTGCTTCTTGCTTCTAATTCCTGAGCTGTTCTTGTACCAGCAAACCTGGCACAATATGAAGACATCTATACAAACTTGCAGTCCTCCACACAGCCAGAACTGTACGGGAGCCTCCCGCAGTAGGAAGTAGCCCGTTTTGAATGTGTCACCCATAGTCCACATTTGTACCATTTTCAAACTGCAATTAAGGACATACAATTAACAGCCGTTTTGAATGTGTCACCCATAGTCCACATTTGTACCATTTTCAAACTGCAATTAAGGACATACAATTAACAGCCGTTTTGAATGTGTCACCCATAGTCCACATTTGTACCATTTTCAAACTGCAATTAAGGATATACAATTAACAGCCGTTTTGAATGTGTCACCCATAGTCCACATTTGTACCATTTTCAAACTGCAATTAAGGATATACAATTAACAGCCGTTTTGAATGTGTCACCCATAGTCCACATTTGTACCATTTTCAAACTGCAATTAAGGACATACAATTAACAGCCGTTTTGAATGTGTCACCCATAGTCCACATTTGTACCATTTTCAAACTGCAATTAAGGATATACAATTAACAGCCGTTTTGAATGTGTCACCCATAGTCCACATTTGTACCGTTTTCAAACTGCAATTAAGGACATACAATTAACAGCCGTTTTGAATGTGTCACCCATAGTCCACATTTGTACCATTTTCAAACTGCAATTAAGGACATACAATTAACAGCCGTTTTGAATGTGTCACCCATAGTCCACATTTGTACCATTTTCAAACTGCAATTAAGGACATACAATTAACAGCCGTTTTGAATGTGTCACCCATAGTCCACATTTGTACCGTTTTCAAACTGCAATTAAGGACATACAATTAACAGCCGTTTTGAATGTGTCACCCATAGTCCACATTTGTACCATTTTCAAACTGCAATTAAGGACATACAATTAACAGCCGTTTTGAATGTGTCACCCATAGTCCACATTTGTACCATTTTCAAACTGCAATTAAGGACATACAATTAACAGCCTGTAACTTACTCTGCAAGTTCTCACAGCAGAGTAGCTGAGGATCCAAATCTTCTGAGATGTGACGCTGTATGGTTGGTCGAGTGGTTCCCAATGTTTAAAAGTATTGTGGTGTCTTTATCGCAAAGAGACAAACAGTCCAAGAAGTACTGCTTGGACTGTTTGTCTCTTGAAGACAAAGGGACTATGATCCTTCAAAACATCAGGAATCACTCACGCAATGACACAGCGTCACATGATGGAAGACTTGAAATCTTGCAGATTAGTTCTGTCCTCAATACAAGAGACCACATTTCAAAATTATACAAAATAACTATTAAAATACCGATCATAAAGCAGCAGTTATGTAGCACTCTGCTTCTCATTTGCAAAGTCCTGGGCTTGAATTGTAGCACAGCAACGAGCCATCCTAATTACAGTTTCCGTGTGTTTTCCTATAAAAAAGAAATGCTAGGCTTCTGCCTCAAAATATGGCAGCGCCACTTGCTTTCAACTGCATTATTAGGCTCGTTTAAAAGGTAAAAAAACAAAGAATGCCCTTATGTGGTATCCATCTGTCCATATGTGGATGTGGCCCAGTATCTGTGACTAACCATCTGTTGGATTTTCATGAAATTTGGTATAAGAGGGTTTTTTTTTTTTTTTTTTTTTTTTTTTTACAAAAAGTTATCAACTAAGCACAACTTGTGTAAAAATCGGCTCACTGACAGCCATACTTTACCTAAGGGTGTAAATGAATTTTTGCCCTATTTTCCATACTTCTTGGATGAAATTCGGTACAGAATATCTCCACTTAATGCTGTAAGCAATTTTGTAATTGTGAGTTTAATGAAAATCAGCACAGCGAAAGCCACACTTTGCTAAAGTGTGTAAATGAATTTCTACACATACTTTCCACTTCAATGTCTGATTTGGGTGAAATTTGCTACAAGAAATCTGGACATAATGCTGTTGAATACGTGCATGTTTCATGACAGTTAGGGCAGGTAAGGATGTACTTTTCTTATGGGTGTAAATGAAATTAAATTTATAGTGTACAAGCAATGGATATGGCATTTTGCAAACAGAGAATGCCTCGATACAGTCTGTGTACTGCACAACAGTGTACATCGCCTTCAGTGCTGCTCGTAACTCACTTGCTATTGATACTACACATTCATGTAATCATACAGAATAACCACAGACAGTTTTCTCACCTCATCCCCTCTGTGGACTTATTGCGGTAATTACGGAGCACTTGTGGTACACCCAGAAGAGCTTCAGTGAAAACAGCAAAAAATCCTACGAGCTCCACAAATGGCATGAAGTCAATAAATAGATACATCAGTACGGAACAAATGATTGTGAACAGCAGCATAAAATCCACATATGATACAAAATCTGTCCACGCCCAAAAGTACCGACTGTCAAAATCTGCAAGAAAAAAATAAATTTAAGAGCTTAAGTATGAATCATATAAACATCAGATTAAAAAAAACTGCAGTAACGCAGAACTGTAAGTTCTCAAATACAAAAGGAAAACTGCAGTAACGCAGAACTGTAAGTTCTCAAATACAAAAGGAAAACTGCAGTAACGCAGAACTGTAAGTTCTCAAATACAAAAGGAAAACTGCAGTAACGCAGAACTGTAAGTTCTCAAATACAAAAGGAAAACTGCAGTAACGCAGAACTGTAAGTTCTCAAATACAAAAGGAAAACTGCAGTAACGCAGAACTGTAAGTTCTCAAATACAAAAGCAAAACTGCAGTAACGCAGAACTGTAAGTTCTCAAATACAAAACGAAAATAGCTTTACCCCTTTCACTGTTACACTTGTAACCTCTGACAAGTTTGGCAAATCAGATTCTCTTTCGAAAATTGACAACATTGTGGGATCTTCTCAGTGTCAACACAAACAACCGTATCATAAGTGAATATAATGAATACTTCTGTTAAATTCATTCCACATGTTAATAATATACAACAAAAATTGCAGAGTGTATGTGAAGATAATGCGAAGAATTATTATTAAGCACCTAGAAACAAACGTACAGGTTTAGTGCAACAGGTAACAGGCACAGTTACTGTTGAATGGGGTTAAGAAACGTTCTAATGAGTCAAAGGCATGTGTTGGGGTTTCAACGTATCACTGGCCGCCAAACAGCCAACCAGATCGGTGACTGGTTGCAGCACTACGGCGCGTCATCTGGAAGGTTATGACCATCCTCCCTTCAGTCCCGATCTTGCACCGACTGATTTCCATCTCTTCAGACTCCTTAAGAAACACCTAGCTGGCAATGATTTGCGACAGATGCTGACATGAAGCAAGCTGTCACCTCCTGTCTACAGACACTGGACACCATTTTCTTCTATGCTGGGATACAAGCCTTGGTGCCACGGTAGCACAAATGCTTAAATGTCAAAGGTGACCACGTGGAGGTCCAACGTACAGTATCTGCTGCACGTGTGCCGTGTGTACTTCATAGCAATCCCATTACAGGCCTTGACAGGCCCTGACGGTTCCAGGAGGTTGAGGCTCCCAGATTTCCAATCAGCTCATGAAGGTGGTAAGGTTGTCAGCCCTACGCACCAGCTGCCTTTACACCCCAGGAAATATTCCTAGTAGCCACTTCTGTTAGATGCTGAGTCGACCCCAGGGCCATAGTGTGGCTGGAATGACACCATTGGCAATCGAACCTGCTGCCGTCCAGTTTGTAGCGCAGTGCTTCAGACAACTGCGCCACTGCGTGCCCCATGTGTACGTGCTTCAAAGTTAAAATAAAGGTCTTGGCATTACAGAGTTTGTTACATTATGTTTTAAACTCCTGTGGACCGCGATAGCTCAGTCGGTATAGCGACTCGCTACGGGTTGGACGGTCCGGGGATCGAATCCCGGTGGGGGCGAGATTTTTCGCAGCCGTCCAGACTGGCCCTGGGGCCTACCCAGCCTCCTATACAATGGGTACCGGGTCTCTTTCCCGGGGTAAAGCGGCCGGGGCGTGGAGTTGACCACCCACCCCTATCTAGTGCCATGGTTAAAGAAAGAGTAGAGCTATACCTCTACTCCCCCTCTGGGCCTTCATGGCGTGTTCTAGGGAGAACTTTACCTTTACCTTTATCTCTGTTATTTCAGGACAAATACTCTCTAATGAACCATAAAGAGTGGCATACCCATACTGCCTAAGGTTCAGTTTCCTAGGCCACTACACACTGGAATCACAGGTTCAGTGCCCATTTGAGACACTGTTCATCAGTGCTTTTGTTTGCTGTTCTGTGACAGCAGAGGCAAAGGTCTGATCCTCCATTTAAAGAGTCCTACTGCTCGTCTGAATATAATTTGTAAAGCTTCAACAATCAGAGGAGGCTACATTTCAAATACAGCAATATCATAAAAGAATAACAACAATAAGCAGTGGAATATCTCCTTGGTAATATTAATATTTACTACAAACTATTTTACAGTATCAGAAATACGAACAAGCACCAAAAATACCAACTATTGACCCAAGAAATGTATATAATAAAAAACTGCATGCATTAGTAGGCAAAGTGAAGCAGTTTTCATAAATATAATGATGTTTTATGTACAGCCACTAGCAGTGCTATCAGACGGCCATCTTACTGTCATGTAAGTTCCAATATCAGGGCACACACAATTACTTGTGGGCCTGCTAAAGCAAAGAAACTCCACTGTGCAGGACATGGATGAGTTTACAATATAGTATCAGGTGTTTTACATGACTCTGATACCAAGCATTAACTCCACTAGGAAAAATCAAGAGGAAATTCAGAAATAAGTTTCCTGGATTTATGCACGTTCATCATGTAAATAGATGTATAACATTTCAATAAGACAGTAACATGGTACATGCACTTTCTGGCCCACAACAAACTTACTGTTCCTCCTATGTGTTTTGGCCACTTTTCAGAAAGACATAACACACTACAAATACCAAATATACTATCGCCGTTTTAATATTCCATCACTTCTTCATGAACTTTAAATACCAAGTACTACAACAAATGTATATCTCAAACTTATCTCATCCTTTATGTAATGTGATAATGTTCACAGTAACCACTACATGGATGTAGGAACCAAGTGCCTCACAGCAGTGTAGCTGAGGACTCAGCTCCTCTGGGATGTGATGCTCGCTGTGACACTTGGTCAGCGACTGCTGACATTCAGAAGGAATGTACCACCTTTATGTTCAAGGGTCAAGTAGGCAAAGAAGATTTCTTCTTGGTCGGCCAGCGGTTTCTAGTGTTTCAAAGGAGGGCCGGGAACCATTCACTAACACAACATCAAATCCCAGAAGAACTGAATCCTGTACTAAATAGGTTCTGGGCCTCGTAATTAAGTTTTTAAGTAAGTTTCGTAATAGGGCAGTTGATTGACAGTAAATTCTGATTTAACACTTAAGTAATTTCCACTTTGTATTCTGAAGGAGCTGCCTGATGGTGGCCACATGTGGCAGAAACATGTAAGTAGAATCGGCAAGTTTGTTGCAGATCAGAATTTAACAGTGCTGTGCTAGGTCCTTATGCAGAGTTTCCTGGAGTCTGAGTTATCGAGGGATACAACATCCACAATTCTGTGAGTGTTAACAGATAGGAGAAGAGAATGTCAACACCATGTATTAACAGAAGAAACTGTGGATGAAATTACAACTCAGCTAGAACATTTGCTCTTAAGACCCATGCACAAAAAACCAACCAACTCCAAGGAGCAGGATACTTCTTCAGAAGCTAACAGTTCTTCAGTTCATCAAGAAATTCCATGCATTTTATAGAATTCAAAGGTTCATTACTGTGTTAATAAAAGCCTGCCATTTGTCTCTATCCTGAGCCACATCAATCCACCCCATGCCCTGCCATTCTATTTGCCTCATGTTAATATTAACCTCCCTTCCAAATGGTCTCCTTCCTTCAGGCTTTCCTCACAAAACCATATAGCCTATGCATTTCTCTTCTTCCCCCACACATGCCACATGTCCCACCCATCCCATCCTCCTTAATTTGATTACCCTAATAATATTTCTTGAGCAGCACAAATTGTGAAGCTCCTCATTATGCAATTTTCTCCAGTCTCCTGTTACCTCATCCCTCTCAGACCCAAATATCCCCCTCAGCACCCTATTCTCGAACACCCTCAGTCCATGCTCCTCCCTTAATGTGACAGACCAAGTTTCACACCCAAATAAAACAACAGACAAAATTATAGTTCTGTATATTTTAACCTTTACCTATATTCTTAGCTAGAAAATGGGAAGACGAAAGATTATGGGCCAAATGGTAGCAGGCATTCCCTGAGTTCAATCTGCTCTGAGTTTCTTCATGCACACAATTTTGGTTTGTTAGTGCTGTTGCAAAATATCTGAACTTTGCCACATTTTAAAATTGGATGTGAAACAGGCGTGTCAAAAGGGACAGCCAGAATTGCTACTGCCTCACAAACGGTTTGTTGGGGCACGCACAGGCATGTCAAAAGGGACAGCCAGGACTGCTACTGCCTCACAAACGGTTTGTTGGGGCACGCACAGGCATGTCAAAAGGGACAGCCAGGACTGCTACTGCCTCACAAACAGTTTGTTGGGGCATGCACAGGCATGTCAAAAGGGACAGCCAGGACTGCTACTGCCTCACAAACAGTTTGTTGGGGCATGCACAGGCATGTCAAAAGGGACAGCCAGGACTGCTACTGCCTCACAAACAGTTTGTTGGGGCATGCACAGGCATGTCAAAAGGGACAGCCAGAACTGCTACTGCCTCACAAACAGTTTGTTGGGGCATGCACAGGCATGTCAAAAGGGACAGCCAGGACTGCTACTGCCTCACAAACAGTTTGTTGGGGCACGCACAGGCATGTCAAAAGGGACAGCCAGGACTGCTACTGCCTCACAAACAGTTTGTTGGGGCATGCACAGGCATGTCAAAAGGGACAGCCAGGACTGCTACTGCCTCACAAACAGTTTGTTGGGGCATGCACAGGCATGTCAAAAGGGACAGCCAGGACTGCTACTGCCTCACAAACAGTTTGTTGGGGCATGCACAGGCATGTCAAAAGGGACAGCCAGGACTGCTACTGCCTCACAAACAGTTTGTTGGGGCATGCACAGGCATGTCAAAAGGGACAGCCAGAACTGCTACTGCCTCACAAACAGTTTGTTGGGGCACGCACAGGCATGTCAAAAAGGACAGCCAGAAGTGCTACTGCCTCACAAACGGTTTGTTGGGGCACGCACAGGCATGTCAAAAGGGACAGCCAGGACTGCTACTGCCTCACAAACAGTTTGTTGGGGCATGCACAGGCATGTCAAAAGGGACAGCCAGGACTGCTACTGCCTCACAAACAGTTTGTTGGGGCACGCACAGGCGTGTCAAAAGGGACAGCCAGAACTGCTACTGCCTCACAAACGGTTTGTTGGTGCACGCACAGGCATGTCAAAAGGGACAGCCAGGACTGCTACTGCCTCACAAATAGTTTGTTGGGGCACGCACAACAGCTCCTTCTACATTCAATCTTTCAAATAAAAAAGACACTGCACATCACATCTGAAAATGCAAGACGTGAGGTTCTCACAGCAGTGTTTCAGAGGTTCAGGTCTTCTGGGATGTGATGCCGTGTCATTGGGCGAGTGGTTCCCGAAACTTCAAGGAAACGTAAAGAAATCTGGGACCTCTCGACCCTAAAGACGATTGCACAGCAATCCTTCACGTCACAAACTAACTCACCCAACATCGTGTCATGCCCCGGAAGACCTGAATCCTCACATTTGAACACGTTTAATTCTGTTAAATACTAGAGATATAATATAATGTACAGTCCATTTTTGGGGGAAGTATCTAGAGGAAAGGAAGTATGCTTATATATTTGGACAAAAACAGTACAAGAATGCGTCATTATTGAACTACACTACCTAACAATATTGCTGACTGTATGTTATTCGGTTATATAAACTCTTAGAACACTGTACATTCCTACTTTCCAAGCAAGCTATCTCTATTCAAACAAATTTACGCTCTTGAAAAAGCCAACAGGTACCAAAGTAGCAGAGTAAATGAAAACACAAGAAAGGAGTATGAATCTTGAGACACCTTGACAGTTCCAGATACATAAAGCACATTTTGTCAAGCAATGAAACATGGCAGGATGTACAGGTTTTGCACCACATACCACAGAAAGTGTGGCCAACATGGAACTGCTTAGAGGTCCTTTTAGACAAGTCTCCTCTCAGATGGATAATCTCACGGCCCTCAGCTGTCAGACAGAAGGTACATATAGTCAGCAGGCTGATAAGAACTCCCACAGTGAGGATATTATGATTGGGTCTATAAAGATGTGAGGTTCTCACAGCAGTGTTGCTGATGATTCCATTCTTCTGGGATGTGATGCTGTGTTGTTGGGTGAGAGGTTACCCACATTAAGGAAGGGTCAAGAAGTCCAGTTCATGGATTTCTTGAACCTTGAAAATGGGACTGATATGTTGTCCCGAAACGTCGGTAAAGAATTACAACTTGACGCTGCGTAATATCCCAGAAAAGCGCAGGTCTCATGGCCCTCACTGTGCTGATTTTCATGAAAGTCATGAAATTATGTCAGATCTTCTGTACGAGATTTAACTTAAACCAGACAATAAATATAGCAAGAACAAACAGAAATTCATTTATGCCCGCAAGTAAAGTATGACTTTCACATCACAGATTTTCATGAAACACATGTTCATACTCAATAAGTTATTGTCGACACTTCTTTTAATGAACAATGTCCAAATTGGATGTACAATGTAGAAAACAGAGCAATATTTTATTTACACCCTTGAGTGCAGTATGCCGTTCATTGCACCTATTTTCATACACCTTCAGCACCATCATGTGGAGATCTAAATCAAATTTCACCCAACGTGGTCCAGAAATATGGAACTTATGGTAGGACATTCATTTGCACTCTTAAGTAAACTATGACTGACACTGTGCCGATTTTCACGAAACTCATGCCTGCTCGACAACTATCTGCAAAGAACTCCTATAACGGATTTCATGAAAATCAAACAAATGGTTTAGTTGCTGATACAAGCTCATGGACTGATGGAGGGCAGACATCATCTCCACACAAGGGATTATTTTCTTACTTTGTAAACATGTCTAAAAATGAAAATATAGTGTGTCCACAAAGCTGTAGTAGAATTTGGAAGTGATGCCATTTCATAAACATATATGCTAGAAACATGAATCAAACAGCAATCAAAGGAGAGACTCTTACTGGATTACATCTGCAGTCACTAAAGCTAAAAGTGGGCTCTGTACACATCTTACCAGTACAAAGTCCTTGTTTAGCACTCGGTTTATGTTCCTAAACATCGCAATGACAGCAAAACAACACACCACAGAACATTCTTGCCCATTAAAATTAACTGAAATATCAGACAGTCTTGCCACTGAAGATTCCGCCAGCTACCAGCAAAAAAGAACGTTAATACAAGTCTGGGCAATGTTCATCGTATTTTTGGTTATTAAAACCTGTTAACATGAAAGTGAAACAGTGCAGTTTAGAGCAATATTAAACAAATGTCCGTATAACAGTTCTTGCTAAACACGAGCCAAAACATTTGGAAAGACGACTGTTCAGTCAGATGTGTTCCGAAGAACAGAGGGCACACACACTGACTGTTAACGAATACATGGGTGGAACTAAAACAGGTTCTTGAAGACTGAATGTTCTTACAGTAGTGCTGCTGCTGAAGATTCAAGTCTTCTGGGTTGTTACACCATCTCAACTGGAAACTACTTACTGATGTTTCAAAGCAGCACAGTGCCTTCATCTTCAGGGTCAAGCAGTCAAAGCACTCTTCTTGGATCTGCTTGAGCCTCAAGACAAAGGAACCTGACTCTTGTGAAATGTGGGCACCTATTTACCAGTCAACACAACATACCATCCCAGGAGACCTAAATTCATATAATATGTTCACCTTCAATTCCTATTTTGTGCACGTCTCTAGTATATCTGGTTATAAAACAACAATGCAACAAAATCCCAACATGACTTCCTGGACATGTTATTTACACACAACCATTTTGCCCATAGATATTGGACAGATCATCCAGGGAGCACTGGAAAACAAAGCACGTATTTTAAAATAGGGAATATGTAACAGTGAAGTGGATAAAAACACACAATAAACAGCATCACGATTTGCACTGTCCCTCAGACACTATTATGGGAAACAGTTCACAGAAGAAACAGGCAGGAGATGAATGTGGTGATAATAAACGCATACAGAATCACTATTTACATACACCAACTGGATGCAACTCTATTTAAAAAACCGTATAGTTTTTTAAAACATATTTAAAAACTTTATAAAACCCGACATATGTTTCGGCTCCTATAGAGCCATCTTCAGGGGTTTATTGTCGTTAAAACTGCATATATTAAAACGTCTTTTTTATTGGTTCACTTTTAGGCAAGGTTTTTTTTTAACCTTGCCTAAAAGTGAACCAATGAAAAAGACGTTTTAATATATGCAGTTTTAACGACAATAAACCCCTGGAGATGGCTCTATAGGAGCCGAAACATATGTCGGGTTTTATAAAGTTTTTAAATATGTTTTAAAAAATTATACAGTTTTTTAAATAAAGTTGCATCCAGTTGGTGTATGTAAATAGTGACTGTGAAAAGATGCACGGTGATTACAGAATAAAGCATACAGAATGTTGGTAAAAAAAACTTAAATCAATACTGGATATTATTTATTTATTTATCTATTTGTTTGATAGGTTGGGTTGGGTTGGTTAGGCATTGCCAGCTTGCACTGAGTAATGTTTGGTTATGTTAGATGGGGTTAGATTGGGTTAGGTTAGGTTGGCTTGGGTTATGGTAGGCTCGGTTAGGTTAGGTCAGGTTGGCTTAGGTTAGCTTAGGTTTGGTTAGATTACGTTGGGTTAGATTATGTGGGGTTGTTTGGGTTACGTTAGGGTATGTTAGGTTTGTTTAGGTTAGGTTATTTATTTATTTAACGATACTGTCAGCAGCTCACACGATGCAGTGTTGAATAAAAAGAGGATTTAATGAATACTAAATTGGGAACGGCTGTGGAAGGAAACAATCTTGGCCTAATCTGATTTACTATCCTCATATTACCCTGAGGAATATCATCCAAACCTTAAGTGCAACACAGGTGTCCTGATCAAGATTCAAACATGAAACCTTCTGAATAAAATTCAGAAGTGTTACCACTCGAGCTACAGGCCACAATGTACAAAAGTCTGTCAGAAAATAAGTTCACAATCCATACGGAAGGTGTTCTTTATTTTAAATTCTAATAAGTATGCTGCCCATTTAACTGTACTGCTTTCCCACTACTTTTCCACATGGTCGTGGCCACAAACAAAGCATTTATCATATCAGTGGACGACCTTTTCTGTATCCTGTTGATACCAGTCTGTGTCCCACTTTATCAGCCATTGTGTCGCAACTGTTTCCAGCTCGCGATGGCCTTTATATTTGTGGGCGTCAAGAACTTGCTTCAGCACCGTAAACAGGTACTAATTACTCAGCGATAAATTCCACCTGCAAGTGGGCCCGTCACCGCAGCATGACACACTGTCAGGCTGTGGAAAGAAAAGACAGCCTACGTATATGGAGGGCAGCTCGACTACACTGAATAAGCAGTCTCCAAAAGCCAACAAGGGATGGTCCTCCAGCTTGAGGTTGGGCAAGGGTCTAACTTAACATGCTACAAACTGTTCCAAAAAAGTCTCAGACTTGGAGAGATCCTGTGGAAGGACGTAACAACTGCCAACTCAGTAGACAGGAGGATAATATTAAAATAGATCTTAAAGAAGTGGGATGAATGAAGGGCATGGACTGGATTAATCTGGCTCAGGATACTGACAAGTAGCAAGCTTTTGTGAATAAAGCAATAAGCTTTTAGGTTCCCTAAAATGCTGGGAATTTCTTGAGTAGCTGAGGAACTGTTAAAGGACTGCGTCCATGGAGTTAGTCAGTCAGATCAATTCGCCTGATATAATGACAATCAGAGTAAGTTCTTAGTTATGACAATACATGTCATGTAAACTTATTTTCTGACCGACCCTTCATTCATTTTTATCTTATTCTTTACATAGAAGTGACAGTGAGTGACTGCCACAAGTTTCGTGTTAAAAACAGACACATTTAGCCTTTGGAGTTTGTAGTTATGAAATAAACACAACAAAGCTAACAAAGTGTACTAATTAAGGCCAAAGAAGCATGGAAATAATAATACTGCTTCAGAATTCTTACAAAAATTTGAATCGTGTGATTGAGGAAGTAACTGTGATGAATTAGGTACATTACCGACAGAATTATATTACATTTATTGAACTCTACAAATGTTAAAGACACTTCACTTCCTTTCGTTTGGATGATGGCAAGAAACTTCAAAGACTACATTATTTTACCTGTAAAAACTCTCTCCCTGCCCCGAATTATTTGGTTCTTGCTTCGAACACGTACGCAAAGATGAATCATAGCAAGCATCGTCACATTCATTATAATACTTTGAATAAGAAGAGGTATCTCATAGCGTTTCCCAAACCTGTAAGAAAATTCAAGAATGAACTCATGTCTTTATGGTACGTTCACACTTATGACTGAGTATTGTATATTTTATGTTTACAGAAATATAAGATGAGAATTTTTCTATGTTCAATAATGCATGCAGCATGTAGATATGGGTATGTGCATGAACTGCAGGCTCATGGGAATTTATTAACGAAATGATGCGGCTTATGAGTGAGGACACTAAGCACTCCTTACCAGAACAAAATCCTGAGCGTATTTGCTACAAGAAGGGCAAGACACACGAAAAGAGAAAATCCTTCTGTGTCCTCTGTCCTTTTAATTTCTTTGTATTGGGGAATGTAAGGAACCATGCCCCCAAATATCATGGCTATACAACTGACCCATCTGACCACCTTTGTCACTGATATGTCTGATAATTCTTCTAGTAAAGAATCCATTGCACAGAACTACAACACTGTCACTGCTGCAAGTACAGCATGTTGGAAGATATCCTGAAACAAAAGCATACACAAGCAAATAATTTCAAAATGTACATGCTTACAAAACAGTGACCAGTTATATATACCTGTTTGTTCACATGACGGTTTGTTGAAGGTACCTACGAGTATCTACTGAACTGCAGCACAGTACTAAACTTCATACACCTCAGCATTCAGAATTTTGAACTTTCATAATCATCCATTTTAGTGTCATTGTTTTGATGTTTCACGACAGGTTCCGACAAAAAATGATGAGAACACGTGGCTTGGAAGTTAGTTGGCTTCGACCCACTCCTCACTCTCAGTTCAGCCATGCTGTGGCTTTCATCAAGAGACAGCAATTGCTTTCGTACTTCATACAATGAGACTCTCCTTCAATTATTTAATAAATTTTACGCTTCTGAAAAATGTTGTATTTTATTAAAAATAAGAGGCCGCGATAGCTCAGTCGGTATAGCGACTCGCTACGGGCTGGACGGTCCGGGGATCGAATCCCGGTGGGGGCGAGATTTTTCGCAGCCGTCCAGACCGGCCCTGGGGCCCACCCAGCCTCCTATACAACGGGTACCGGGTCTCTTTCCCGGGGGTAAAGCGGCCGGGGCGTGGCGTTGACCACCCACCCTCATCTAGCGTCGAGATTAAAGAAAGAGTAGAGCTATACTTCTACCACCCTCTGGGCCTTCATAGTCTGTTCTAGGGAGAGCTTTACCTTTACCTTTTGTATTAAAAATAAAGTTCCAAGCTGTTCATGTGGTTGAGGTTATTTCTTATTTTTATTACTGATTCTGTAAGTTCTCAGAACCAAATAGGCATTTTACATTGAGAACAGGACCTGACATTTGTGATGGTTTTATTGGACTGTCACAGAGCCTGAGGCTCTACTGTGTATGGTGTCACAACCCACAGACATTAAACAATCTTCTGACTGTGGTAAGAAAGGTACCGTGCTCATCCCAAACACTGGTAACCACCTACAAAACTCATGTCACAACCAAGCAAACAACAAGCATAATTTAGTTTGTGAAATTCAGTTTTCTGTTTATTGATGTCCATGTAAAACCTAGTAACACAAAGTACAACGTAAAATTTGTAGGATGTCTGCTGGCGAAACACATCTAAAGACTCAAATACACAATCATCATGTTTTGAAGTCGTTCTAATATTTCAAACTGTAAAAACTTGGGAGCAACAGCGGCAAGTAACTATTAAAAGTACTTGTCCCTAGTGTGGTGCATTTTTGGGTACCAAATGACCACTCACATTCGTTAATGTTTTTGTAACACGAAACAGCAAAAATGTTACAGGTCATTCTTCTATCCTGAAAATGGATGCAGCAAGTTCCTCTTGAACTCCATCAAGCATAGTTCTTCAGAAGCTAACAGTTCCTCAGCTACTAAATAAATTCCCTGCATTTTAAGGAACTTTAAATTCATTACTGTGTTCATTACAGCCAGCCACTTGCCCCTGTTCCCAGCCAGATTAATCCAGTCCACACCCTCCCACATCACTTCTTTAAGATCCATCTTAATATTACCCCCCCTTCTATGTTTAGGTCTTCAAGTGGTCTCTTTCCTTCATGTTTCCCCATCAAAGCATTTCTCTTCTCATACATACATGCTACATGCCCTGCCCATGTCATCCTCCTTCATTTGGTTACCCAAATAATATTTGATGGGGAGTACAGCTCAAAACATCTCCTCCATATAAAATGTTCTCCTGTCTCCTGCTCTTTCTTCCCTCTCAGACACTCTCAGCTTATGTTGTTCCCATAATGTAAGAGACCAAATTTTGCAACCATATAAAACAGCAGGCAAAATTATAATTCTGAATATTTTAATGTTTGATGTTTTTAGATAGCAAATGGCAAGACAAACAATTCTGGACAAAAGGTTAGCAGGAATTCCCTGAATTTAATCTGCTATTCATTTCCTCATGCATGTAGTTCCTCTGAAACGTATGTTAATTCATACCGGAATACAAGGCACCGCATGCCAAGAGACAAGACTAGCCAGGACAAAAGGATACATGGACCGCATAATAAAGGAAGCCATTGAAATAAAATTACATTCGGACAACATCAACAGGGATGGCGGTTACATACTGAGCTGAGCCTGGCAGCCCGCAATACGTCAGATAAGGACCTCGCAGCGAGGCGTGGGAGCACAACAGTTAACAGCCCACCCACTGACTTAACTGTTTGGGCACTACGAACCAGTCGGATTCTCCCTGCCGCGGCAGGTAGAAAAACACGGGACAGACGAGCAGTATGTTAAATCAGTTTTGCCTGAGGGAGGGATGGAGCTAGTCCCCGAAACGTTGCATTCAAACGAGTTGACGCGGCTGTGCGCCCGAGAAGACTATATTGAGACAAGTTTCTGCTTACACTGACGCAACATAATCTTAGGAACTGACAGCATTTAATAAACCACAGGTATTGTAGGTGTTTGAGAACAGAGTACTTAGAAAAGAACTGGGGCCTAAGACAGAGCACAGGTGAGGTTACACCAAGTGGAGCAAGAAAAGACAAGATCAGCCAGACTCATGTGACAGAACTGCCATCAACATCAGTCAAAATGACCCACTACAATCAGTCGCAATGAGCAGTCAACAAGGATGTGAATTTGACTGCACCAACTGCAACACTCATACAGTGACAAACATGCAGATGCCTTTTGTTCACAACATTAATTTAATTAATGAATTTCATCACCCTAATAAGGTTTGGTGAAGAGCATAAGTCATGAAGCACCTCATTATGCAATTTTCTCCAATTGTAAATGTTTATATTTGATGTTTCAAACTCTCCACGTTACTTACAGGAACATGATATCTGTATATCCATTACTCTTTGTACTCATGTTGGCTAACCCGACACACCTTCAATCAATACATTCCCCCCCCCCCCCCCCCCCCCCAGTTACGACAAGCAACAAAAATTATTTGAAGAATGATACAATGTAAAGAGTCAAGAATTCAGTAACTGAAACAACAAAAAAAGACAAGTAAAGCAAGAAGTGAAAACACATTGGAAACAAGAAGTTGGTAGGAATGCCATCCAAGTGGCACAGTGTAGTTTGTAAAAAGTTTAACTGAGAATCTCTAATAACTACATGGTTATGTACAATCAAAATACATTATGAAGTTCACAAGATCAACATCTGCTTTTGTAACATACAGCTGCATACTACATCATTTGTAACCTGAGCCCAGTATATTACACACACAGCTTCATCTAGAACAGGCATTTTATATGATACCCCAACAATGTGTAGAACACATTGAAAGTTTGTACTACAAAGTTAGGTTATCTTCTAGAAGAGTATTAATTCACTTATAGCTTCTTGGAGTTGCATCATTTTAAAGTTTAAGTTACTTTCTAACAAATGGCCCTTCAACATAATTCATTATTTATGTAAATCACAGAGATTATTACATTACCAGATTTGGCTACAACTAACGTTATGATGCACTAGTTAACCTCCCTATTCGCGAGATCCTGTGTTCGAATCTTAACCTGGAACAAGCTACTGGGTAGTTAGTGGTCTTCCTACTTTCCTCCAGGTAAACACTGGGATACTGCCGCAAAATAGGCCACGACTGCATACCTCCACATAGATTTCAACCAATATTCGTAAACCAGTGTTATACCTCATTTAATACTACATAACCTATCTAGCCAACACGGGACTACTCAGTCTGAAATCAGACTTGTATGAAAAATAAAATCGAGCGTGTTCTGAAGTCTACATATTGTGTTCTCACTAAAGGCAAAACAAGAGTTCTGTGACAAGTACGTATGGTCTGAGGCGTATTCTTTTTGTTACAACATCCGATCAGGTTTGTCACAGACGGGCACAGAATGGCATACTCTACACCCAGCTATGTCCCAATTCCAAAGATTCTTCAAACGCTAATACCATATTTTCGGAACTATAAGTGTTGAACAAAATCTGTCCACGTCGTATCTCATTTGTGACACAAGACATGTTCGGTCTAACCCACCTTCAAATTCTCTGTCACATAAAGCCACTCTTACTGATATCCTAACCTCCAAACATCAAGTGAACATATGCCATATTCTGTCTTTCCTTACCTGCAGAAAAACGCTGATGGGTCGCTATACAGAACTGCATCTACATTGTGTCCTTAACTACTAATGTTGGTACGCGAAACAAACCACCTTATCAGCAATTCAACCACCTGATAATGTTTACACTTTCTCCTCCAACACCTCCCCCTCCAAAGAGGCCTTTTCCAAAAAGCTTCGTCATCTGTCTGAAATTGAGCTCAGATTTGTTGCATTTTAATACAAGAATTAAATACAGAAGTTAACATTCCGTTAGGTTTCATTATAATGACCACACAGACGAACTACTTGCCACGACAATTATGACGTCAAACCAGTTCATGTTTTGATTGAGCGGGTTGTGGAATAGTAGTGAATTATGTTACCAACAGTAATGCCGACGTCTAGATCGTACGTTTAATTCTTGTCCTTGCTAACAGATGGTAGGGCAATAGTCGTGATGTCATAATTGCCACGTTTACTACTAACGCATACTCACACTTTCAAGTTGTATGCTTGTTTACGAAATATACGTCGTGCAATAAAGCAATCTTTATGTTCATCCAGTCAAATGCAGTACAAAATCTACTGTATGTCCCATTTCATAATTGCTATGTTCCAGATTCCTTTCAAAAAATTACTCTGAAAAACAACTCGTAAATTTGGCCCCATCAACAAACAGCTCGCCCCCATTGTAAATTTGGCAGTCAATACAAAGAACCAAATTTCTAAAGACTGCATGTGTAAGTACACTTAGACACACAAGGTTACCCTTTACAAATCTGGCATCAGGATGGGTGGGAATTTTTTTGTCAAAAGGAATCTAAAATTTAATCAGACACACATGAAGTATCACCATAACAAACAGTACACAAAAGGCTGTGCTGTGAAAATGGAATCACAATTCTCAAACATACATGTTCTAACCACACAGAGCATCTACAGCTGGTTGTCAATAATTCTTACACACATCAGAAGACCCATCTCATGGTAACACTGAACTTCCTCACAAAAACTCAGGATTACACTGCCACTGATAACGATTTCATAGAGAGAGCCAAAAAAAAATATATATATATATATATATATGTATATATACATATTGGTGTTGAACAAGCGATAAATTGGCTACCTGACCATGGTGCTGGATGGTTCATTGTAAATATACATAGAATCCATTTCCAGTAAACAGGAAATAAATAATTTCTGTGATCAAATCAAGGATGGTGAAGTGATCAGGACATATGGCACATGCATTCATTCATTCATGCATTCATTCTGTAGTCTGTCTTACGACAGGTCCATAGCCTCTTCCAAAACAAGTTCTCCTTTCTTCTTTTTATTGTACGTACGATATTCCTCTCCTCCTTCACTGTGTGTAATACTTCTTCATTTCTCACACGATCGGTCCAACTGATCTTCTCCATTCTTCTCCAGCACCACATTTCAAAACATTCCAGATACTTTGATCTATTTTCCGAAGTGTCCACATTTCAGCACCACACAAAGCAATACCCCAAATGTAGCAATTTACTAGTTTCTTCCTTAAATTTAAGTCCAGTTTTCTGGTGAAAAGATTCTTCTTCTTGTTGAATGCTGCTTTTGCCATGTTAATTCTGGATTTAACTTCACCTGTACACCTTGCATCGTTTGTTATCATGCTACCCAAATAATTGGAATATTCCACATTCTCCAATTGCTTTTGATCTATCATAATTTTCACTGGGGATGGTTGCCTTGAGATTTTCATTACTTTAGTTTTTCCCACATTCATTTCCATTCCATAGTGTCTTCCAATTCCAATCAGTCTATCAATCATGCCCTGTAGCACCTTTTCTTCCCTAGCCAGTAGCACAAGGTCATCTGCATATTTCACAGTGCCAATTACTTGTCCTCCTATTTTGAAGTCTCCAAACCCTTCAAGAGTTTCCTTGATAAGGTACTCGCTGTATAAGTTGAAGAGAATGGGCGACAAACAGCAACCTTGTCTAACTCCTCTTCCAATCTTCACACTGCTCGTCTCCCCTTGGTCCAGTCATATTTTGAAACTCTTCTCCATGTACAATTTGCTGATCAATCTTCTTTCACTCCGGTCTATCCCGATTCCTTTTAGGATCTGCATTAATTTGGTCCAGTTGACATGGTCAAATGCCTTCTGCCAGTCTATGAAGCAAGCAAATGCATGAATGGTATTAATGAGTAAACCTCAACGAAAGAGGCCACTTGGAAGACCTAAGCATAGATGGAATATGATAATATTAAACTAGATCTTAAAAGAGATAGGATGGGAGTGTGGATTGGATTCAACTGGCTCAGTATAGGTACAACAGGTGGGTTCTTTTGAACATGGAAATGAACTTTCGGGTTCCATAAAATGACAGGAGTTTGACTAGCTGAGAAAGTACTATTAGCTTTCGAGAAGGACTCTGCTCCACGGAGAGAGTGACAGGAAACAAACCAGACTAATAATGACACTATTAACCAATTTAAAACCTATCTAGTAATGAGAGCTGGCAATCAGTAACCAATTACCCGGATGGTGAGTCAAAGTTTAGTACACTGCTAATTCAGAGGCCATTATGTGAAGAGTCTGATACTGATGTCCAACGATTGACAAAAACCGTAAAGGGTCAACAGATGTTCTCTAAATTCACTAATGTTTTGTTCCATGCATGCTGAGAAATGATCTGGAAAATTTTGAGAGGCAATCCACATGGATGTGAACATGCCTTAAAAAACACACTGGCAGACAACAGTACTGTTTTTTGTTAGAAAACAAGAAATGTGCATTAAAACAGCTCATTTCAGTAAGTCTTCTATTAGTCACATGGAAGATCTCCAAACAGAAAAGGAATTATACAGTTTTTAAGCAAAAATCACGTTTATTATTCATGTACATAACTAGGAGTATAGCAATGAAGATTTGACATCTTGTTCCTCTTTGGTAACAATATAATACTCTGCATGTCTTATTCACTTTAACCATAACCTGATGGCAACGTTGGTTGTCCCTGAAGCAGGGAACCAATAAACTTAAAACGCTGCAATTCTCTATAGCATCTCATCTGCGAGCGAACGCTTGTGTGCACAATTTTAAATATTATTAACAAACAGACATTATTAAGGAGGTACTTAAAGTGCAGCTATGACAATGGGTATTTTAAATCTTTCTCCTCTTCAATATCAACAAAATCCGTGCCCTCTTTCAATTTGACCCGTAATCTTATTGCAGCGCCACTCCTTGTCCCTGCAGTTGGCAACTCAGACAATCTGACAGTGCTGCCATTTCCTATGATACCACGTTCATGAGCTGCAGCAAGTCGATTAACTACTTGTCGCTCTACCTCGTACTTTATGGAGCGAGCGCCATAATGAATGTCATAGCCATCTGCAAGGACTGCCAGCACGGAATGGTCCCATACTAACTTTATTTTGTGTTTCTCCAAAGCCTGAAATACAACACAAAAATACAAAGTGACAAATCACTTCAATATCGTTGCTTTCTTTAGAGTGCATAAAATGAATGTATAATGGCAAGGCTGTATGTGTCCATGTGCAACCTCAAATACTCACATTCTAATAAACTTTATGAGGCAATGTATGCACAAAAAAAAAAAAAAAAAAAAACACACCACCACCACCACCACCCCCCCCCCCGAAAGCTGTCCACGGAATTTAATTTTGGTTCAGAATGGTCCAGTATAACCTCAAACTTACATGACATTCAAACCAAACTTTATCAGGTCCCTGCTTTGTGCAAGAGTGCAATTAATTTTTCAAGCGTAGGAAGCGTAAAAGGTGCTACAGGGCATGATTGATAGACTAATTGAAATTGGAAGATGCTATGGAATGGAAATGAATGTGGGAAAAACTAAAGTAATGAAAATCTCAAGGCAACCATCCCAATGAAAATTATGATAGATCAAAAACAATTGGAGAATGTGGAATATTTAAATTATTTGGGTAGCATGATAACAAGTGATGCAAGGTGTACATGTGACATTAAATACAGAATTGCTATGGCAAAAACAGCATTCAACAAGAAGAAAAATCTTTTCACCAGCAAACTGGAATTAAATTTAAGGAAGAAACTAGTAAAGTGCTACATTTGGAGCATAGCTTTGTATGGTGCTGAAACGTGGACACTTCGGAAAGTAGATCAGAAGTATCTGGAAAGTGCTGAAATGTGGTGCTGGAGAAGAATGGAGATCAGTTGGACCGATCGTGTGAGAAATGAAGAAGTATTACACAGAGTCAAGGAGGAGAGGAATATCCTACATACAATAAAAAGAAGAAAGGCTAACTGGATTGGTCACATCTTGCGTAGAAACTGCCTTCTGAAACACGTGATTGAAGGAAAGTTAGAAGGAAGGATAGAAATGACGGGACGATGAGGGAGAAGACGTAAGCAGCTACTGGATGACCTTAAGGAAACGAAAAGATACTGGAAATTGAAAGCGGAAGCACTAGATCGCACCTGTGGAGAACTCGCTTTGGAAGAGGCTACGGACCTGTCGTAAGACAGACTGCAGAATGAATGAATGAGAAAGTATAAGGGTCTCATTTTACAAAGACAGTTTTATACAGAAGAGAAGTGGAAAGATATGGACTATATAAGACTAGGCCAAAGTGTGGGAAGCAAGGTAGTGAAAATGACAGCAAATTTGGTAGGTGGCTGGGAGGGGAATGTGTTGGTAGCAGTGACTGTAGGGTGACAGTCACGGTAACAGGTACAGAGCATAATACAAGTTTCAATACATCTGCTTACATTAAAAGGTACAAGCAACGTTATTGGTCTGCATGCCCTGAAGGCATACAGGGACAAGAGAGGTAGAGCTCTATTCACTCTCAAACATGGCACTAGATGGAGGTGAAGGGTCAGTTGCACGCCACTGCCACTTTACGCACAGGGACAGAGCTCCCAGCACCCACTGAACAGGAGGCTTGGTGGGCCCCACAGCCAGTCGACATTTCTTTGGAGAAGAGAAAAAGCTTCTGCCCCTGCCAGGAATCAAACCCCCGATCGTACAACCCATAGCCTAGACACTATACTGACTGAACTATGCCGGCTCTCCCTGATACGAAAGTGCTTTTTAAACTACCAGATGTGAAGTCTGACAATTAAATGACTGGACTGTTACAGTAAATGGAAACAAATAAACCGCCTCTTAAACATCAGTGGTTGTGTCAAACATATGTAGGTGAATTTTTTTAAGTTGTCTATTCCATGCATTTTTCAGATCAATGTATTCAGTTTACTGTACCAACCAAATGCACATTATTAATTACATATGCGTATTAAAGACACAGCTCCGACATGTTTCAGTACAAGCGTACATCTTCAAGGAGCACAATATGCCAGGTTTAAAACCAATTTCCAACGATAAGCTATTACTTACAAGGTTCCACAGGCTGTAGTAGGCTCTGCTGCTGATGTCACTTATGTATAAAATGTACAACTTGTACTGTTTTTAAAAATGTTATGGTTAAAACATTATTAAAACATTTCTCACATAACAGATATCATTTACACAAATTAAAATTATTGTTGCAGCTGGCAGTGGAAACTTCTAGTTTGTGGCGTTATATGTTCAGGTCTGTAGTGCGTATATCAAAACGAGATCGATCAGGTCCTGTAAATATATGATATATACAAAGAATATTTAGTTTTTAACTGTAATTATTGAGCTCTTAAATTTGGAATTTAGAATAAGTAAACCATTAAAGGCATCGTATTATAAGCGTGGGTTATAAGAAGGACTCACCCTCTGCTTATGCCGTGTTGTGTACTGGAGCCAGTAGAATACCGGCCGGTCTGTTTGTGGTAGCAAGCGTGTATCCTGTATTGCACTTGCACGTTATAACAGACGCATATAATACCGGTCTGTTTGTGGTAGCAAGCGTGTATCCTGTATTGCACTTGCACGTTATAACAGACGCATATAATACCGGTCTGTTTGTGGTAGCAAGCGTGCATCCTGTATTGCACTTGCACGTTATAACAGACGCATATAATACCGGTCTGTTTGTGGTAGCAAGCGTGCATCCTGTATTGCACTTGCACGTTATAACAGACGCATATAATACCGGTCTGTTTGTGGTAGCAAGTGTGCATCCTGTATTGCACTTGCACGTTATAACAGACGCATATAATACCGGTCTGTTTGTGGTAGCAAGCGTGCATCCTGTATTGCACTAAAACGTTATAACAGACGCATATAATACCGGTCTGTTTGTGGTAGCAAGCGTGCATCCTGTATTGCACTAAAACGTTATAACAGACGCATATAATACCGGTCTGTTTGTGGTAGCAAGCGTGCATCCTGTATTGCACTAAAACGTTATAACAGACGCATATAATACAACACCTTATTGGTTTACTGATTCTAAATTCCAAATTTAAGGCCTCAATAGTTACAGTTAAAAACTACATATTCTTTGCATATATCATATATTTACAGGATCTGATCCACCTTGGATTGAGATACGCACTACAGACCAGAACACACAATGCCACAAACTAGAAGTTTCCACTACCAGCTGCAACAATAATTTTAATTTGTATAAATCATATCTATTATGTAAGAAATGTTTTAATCATATTTTAACCATAAGATTTTTAAAAACAGTATAATTTGTACCTTTACACCTACATGACATCAACAACAGAGCCTACTACAGACTGTGGAACGTTGTAAATAATAGCTTATCACTGGCAGTTGGTTTTAAACCTGGCATATTGTGCTCCCTGAAGATGTACGCTTGTACTGAAACATGTCGGAGCTATTTCCTTAATACGCATATGTACCGTATATTCTCGAATCTAATCCGCACCTTTTTTACAGTTTTAGAGGGCTAAAAAATCAGATGCGGATTAGATTCGCGTGCGGATTAGATTCGCGTGCGGATTAGATTCGCGTGCGGATTAGATTCGCGGTCTAGAGCTGGATTTTGGAAAAATTATTGAGCTGCTGTACAATATAACAATAACGTAATTAATAAACAACGTAAGAACAATACAATACAATAATCTATTATTTTATTATATTATTTACACAAAAATGACAACATAAAATTCAAATTCACAAGAACATGAAATTGCATTTTGTTTATTTAGGCAGTAAGGATACATGCTGAATTTCTAAAGTGCTCTGCTAAAAGCGTGTTCCATTTTCTACAAAATGGAAGTAATTCCACCATTTTATCTCTTCCAGATAAAATAATATTAAAGTTTTTCTAACGACAGCGCAAAAGTTTAAACGGCCAACGCGGGGACCGCAGACCCGATCACACAGGGCTTGTGCCGTAAAGTAGGCCACTTATCTCGATTTAAAGGGCAAAGCTGAGAAATAAGTCCGGCCGCTAAAGGTTAACGCATTGGTAACATCCAATATTATTCAATCAGTCGCCCCGTGGGCAAGGGGTGGTTGAAGGAAAGGTGCGGATTAGAATCGCGAACTAACTTTTTTTTTCGTTTAAGAAGTCGCCAAAAACTGGGTGCGGATTAGATTCGGGTGCGGATTAGATTCGAGAATATACGGTAATTAACAATGTGCATTTGGTTGGTACAGTAAACTGAATACATTGATATGTAGAACCTTAAACATTTTCACCAGCTAACTTAGCGCAGACACGTTCAGTACAACCTGGTCACTTCCAGGCATGCTCACAAAGTTGTGAAAAGCAACTACTAGCTTTGTCATGTCTGTCCATCCATCTGCCCATCCACATGCATGGACTCGACTCCAACTAAACAGATTTTCTCGAAATTCTACAGTGTGGGCTTTTATTACAATAGGCCAAAAAAAAATTCAAGTTTGATTAAAATCAGACAAAAATATCAAGCATGTTAAGGCATATAATATTCATTTATGTTCGTAATTGTTGATAACAAGATCTCAATGCATCACGATGTTATGTTACATGTACACTACCTATCTTATTCAACACAGTCCCAGATCTACCTTACACAGTACAAGCTTCCAGCCCACGGTGATGACTTGCTGTGCCTACAGTTTTTTGCAGTGTTACGGTTTTCATTTGACTCGCCCTTCTAATGTACTTTCCTTGACTTTATACATGCATAGCAAATCTGCTGGGCATGGACACATTGCTACACATCATTTTCTGAATGATCACTTCGGTACTGCTGTGAAGTTCCTGTACATGTAGAAGGTAAAATTGTCCCCATCCACACCATGAAGGCATATGGGGGGGAGGAGGGTGTAGAGGTACAGGCCCACTCATTCTTAACCTTGCCACTAGATAGACGTGAGTAACCAAATTCATGCCTCGGCCGCTTTATTCCCGGGAAATAATCGTAGTGCCCATTAAAGAAGAGGCTCGGTGGGCTTCAGAGCCAGTCTAGATGTACTGTAGAAGAGAAATATCTCTTGCTCCTGCTTGAAGTGACATGTTATTAAAAACAGACCATTCCAAAGAGAAACACAGTTTGGTAGATGTTCCACTAATGGTATTTATTTTTTGCCTCAAACTTCCTGCAGCAAAAGTGCAAATGCAACTTGCCCAGCCAAAGATCTAATCACCATATCCAACTATACAATGACAATTTTCCTCATTTATCATCTGAGAAATGGAGGGTCACCTTACAATATGGGTACTTGTTGAAAACTGAAGATTGTGACAATTGGGGGGGGGGGGGGGGGGGGGTCAGCTTATATGTGGGCTCATACAGTGTTCCAAAAGAGCTGTCACTATCTTTCCAAAACCTGGAAGGTGGAATGCTTGTTTGACTACTTCAGATACAAAAATTCATAATAAATAATTTATTTGGTGTCAAATAAGCAAACCAATTCATTTTCGGTCTCTGATTTTGTTACACTTTCCTCAGTTCCAAAGACTCCAGACTTTTCCACTGTAAACTTCAGTCAGGAAGACACACATCTCACAGTGAGTTACTACTTTCTTGAAACAATCTGGCCAAAGGACCTGACCAGTTTATTTGCATTGCTACTGAGAAATTTTTTGGCACAAAGTTTCTTCATGATCAAATTTTGGCAACAATAAATGACGAATGTCTGACGGAGAGTCATGTGCCTAAACCATGAAAGCAGTCAACCTCACTTAACAAAAGACAGAGCTTGACAACTAACAGTGATCTGCACAACAGCGGAAGAGTCGGGGAGGCCGATTTGCCAGCCACATAGTTTGTATTGTGTTGTATTTCATCCTAGAAATCATTACAGAATGATATTGGACACATCCAGAGAGTAGTTACAGTAAACAGTATAAGAAAAAAGTAAAAGCAAACAAACACGTAAATCTGATATAATTACATACATGTACAGGACCTCACAAGACCCTGATTAAAATAATACACAGAAGAAGTTTCATTCTGACTAGTTGGAACCAATCATGAAAGGTCAAAACATTTGTACTAAAATGGGTTATCACAAAACGTTGAAGTCCCAACATCGAAGACACCACTGTACTTGAATTTTAAATTTACTTCTACTGTGTTAAGATAAGCAAACTGTTCAGTTATTTCATACATTCTTCATACCTTTTGGGCCCAAAAATCCAGTTCCTTGGTAACAAGCTGGAGAAGCTCTGCCTGAGAAAATGGTAGGAAGTACACAATCTCATTGATTCGACCAAGAAATTCATCTCGCCGGAAATGCCGTTTCAGGATCGGCTGCACGACATTTTCCTTGAAATTCCGAGAGATGGTGATATTCTCCGGTGCTGCATCAGCATCTTTATGGAACACAGAAACAATCCGCTAAGCTTTTTGTCTCTCCCAGAGTTATACTCTTGAATTCAATTCCACTTTTATCAATGTATAAGGTTACATGGAGTTTGTGCACTTTTAAAAGCCATTTTCCCAGTCTGTCCTGATGAAAGTTGTAATCATACCTCAAACACACCATGACCATCTTTTTCAAATCCTTACCTGGGATGTCACACATCTTAAGATAGGGCAACATTCATGGATGAAACTTTCTGTGCACTACACCTCTGTAAAAAATTACGTTTATTACAAATGCACACCTTCATGAAGACCTCACATACAAACTAATTAGTACCTATTCTGCCTTCCAGTCTCTGATCTGTGATGAGTTTCGCTTCCCGGCGTAACTGTAAGCCGTGCTGTGCTATCTCTTCACTAGCAAGGTTCGAAGTCATTATGAAGATAGCGCCCTTACATTCAATCGTTTTCCCTTTCCCATCTGTGAGGCGTCCCTGTTAAGAATCAGAACATCATAACACTCATTCAACCAGCATCGAGGCATACACACTGAAAAATTACAACTGAAAGAAATTATATGAATTTAATTTCAGAGCTACCCCAAGTAGTAACACTTCTGACTTGTGACCAGATGTCTCAGGCAAATGCTGGTTTATCGCTTTAAGTTATGCCGACACTGCACAACATTCTACAGACTGCGAGTGTCTTCCCACAGGCAACTGACAGAAGTTAACACTGAATATATCTGACTGTGGCTCCAAAAACAGCAAGAGCGTAAAGTACAAGTAAATCTGTACTTGTGTGCACCATGAAGGCATATGGAGGAATAGAAGTATAGCTCCATTCATTAACATCAACATTGGATGGGGTAAATGGTCAGTGTCACACCCTGGTCACTTTACACCCAGTGATACAGCCCTTGGCACACACTTAACAGGAGGCTGGGTGGGTCCCAGAGCTGATCGGTAAGCTCTTACCCATGCCAGGAATCAAACCACAAATCCACAGCTGTCCAACCAATATCCTACTCACTATACTGACTGACTTAACCCAGCTCCTACTAAAGACATAACAACTCACATTCCTTAATGTTTCGTTCTACAATGTGATACTGCTGAGTCTCAGGATATGGTACATCTCATCTTGCAAGCAAAATTTAATTCCACCGTGTTGTATTCTGTTACACACGGCAAAGGGTTAAAAAGAGGTTACCTGTGAGATTTAAGGTGTCCACAGCAGTGTTGCTGAGAATTCAGGTCTTCTGGGATGTGATGCTGTGTCATTGGGCGAGTGGTTCCTGATATTTCGAAGAAACATAGTGCCTTCACCTTCAAGGGTCATGAAGTCCAAGCAGTCAGGAACCACTCACATGTCACAGCGTCACATCCCAAACGATCTAAATCCTCAAGAAACTAATAGTAATATTCAATGTAAAACCACAACTTTACCTCATCAAATAATTGCAGAAGGACAGTCAAAAACTCGGGATGTGCTTTATCAACTTCGTCAAACAAGACAACCGCATTTGGAAATTTTGCAAGTCTCTTGGTCAACTGACCACCATCTTCATGTCCAACATAACCAGGTGGAGCTCCAATCAGCTTTGCAACCTGAAGTCAATAAATATGTTGTTTCACACTACATAAACACAGAAAGCTCTAGTGACTGTCCATGTAACACTTGAAAATTGTTACTCTGTCCATTCAGTGTTCTGCACACACACACATCAATCATAGCGGTTAACATGTTAACACACTTGTGAACGAACAAGATTCGCTTTCTGACTCCCCCCCCACATACACATACACACAAGAGAACAGATCTGTATGCATGTTCTGCCCACCCACAAAGTACATTAACACTTCGACTATCACTAGAAGAGATGTGACAGACACCCGAACAATCACTCGACACATACGACAGACTATCATTATATAAATATTGTAAACCGTCTTCACTCTTCTGTGTTGTTACAGAGCATATGCTGGTAGTTCTTCATGCACTGCTTAACCCTTGAAGATGGGACCAACAGGATGTCCCAAAAGTCACTAAACAAAGACCTCATCTCACCGTGCATGCTTTGCTGTTTATGCTGTGCCACGCTGTCACCAATTTGTACAGAAGAGGAAGGTGGTGGCCAATAAATACTTACAACGTCACAATGGAGGGAAAGAAAAAGAAAAAATTTGTATCTTACACATCTATACAGCTTCTACTCCAAGCCTGACTACTCAGCTCGAAATTACACCAAAATATAAATTCATGCAGCCTGTCACCTACAGGCAACCTTTTAAACTAAACAGCCCATCAACGTGTTAACACTCGCCTGCCGCTATTCAGAGTGCAACCCCAGACTTTAATCCAATATTTCATCAGAATAATTATCTTATAGTATTTAATATTAAATCAAATAATTCAGGAGAAGAAAATACTACTCCACATAGCGCCCACCTCCTAACATATATCACCAGCAAACAGGAAGACAACACAACTCTTCTCACATGCTAATGCAAAGAACAATTTGTACGTGAATATTTTCAAGCATTTAGGCTTACATCATGCAGAATCCACATTCATACTGTCATAAAGCATCTAAGGTGTGGACAGTCACTTCTGTTTATGTTGTAATTCCTTCCCTCATGTCCTCGTTGGTAACCCTGTCTAATTAAGGACATAACAATGACACCAAGCAAGAATAGTCTACCCTGCAACCATTTTCCATACATGGAGGCACATCCATTTCCTCATATCAATGTAAAACGCAATTTCTTACTTTTAAAACTAGAACTCATATTGCAGAAGTTTAAAACTTAAGGAAATATCTGACCTCAGACACATGAAGTACAGCACTTCTCTAACTTTTCACCCCGGGACCCAGAATCACAAATCAAATTGGCCTTGATACCCTAACAGTACCACCACATCCTCAGCACGCAATCTGGGACATGAAGTTCGCATGATTACTTCACGAGTTCATGATCCACTAGATGATCCTCATAACTTAGCTTTGGACCACAATCCTGGGTTTGAGAATCCCTGCAACTGAGGATATAAGATAGACTTCGTTAATGAAGTAGAACACTAAGTATTGATAGTTATGCCGTGGAAGTTAAGATAGACAGGAAAACGAGGACATAAGAAATTAATACAGAATTTTGATGCAGAAAATCAATGAAACCAGCACTTGACAAAGAAGGAAATAGCAGAATATGTAACAATAAGAAAACAGGCTGTGAGAATGTGAAATGCACCCAGTGATAGCCTCTGGCAAGGACTGGCATTAGGTTACAGTACCAGGGTGCTGATTCATTGGTTACTACGTTACTCAGCTAGTTATATAAAGGGACATTATTTTATCTGACAACTCACAGGACGCAGTTCAGCACTTGCCACTATTCCAATTTCCCTCAAGTTGGGGTCCACAGGTTTGAGATCAGTGTATTACAGTTAACAATATGTTTTTACTCATCATATTTAAAGACGATGCTGGAAAATTTTAGTTCAACGCACTGCAGTTAATACTGGGTTTTTACTCACCACACTTACAGTTAGTGCTGAAAATATCTTTCTTTGGTTTGCAGACACATGTCACATTTAACAAACACATTGTTCATGACACATCAAGTTTTATAAAGTAAGCGAGCTGACAGGAAGCGACTAGCGATAGCTGTCAAGCAAAATGACGCCCAGTAGATAGACACGTACCTCATGTTTTTCCTGGTACTCCGACATGTCAATGCGTATGAAGGCATTGTCCTTCTTCTTGTGCAGATACTTGGCAAGTTGTTTGGCTAATTCAGTTTTACCAATACCAGACGATCCCAAGAAGAGGAAAACCAGGGGATGTTGCTCATCTATCCACCCATTCTCCTTCCTGCGGATAGCTGGAAGGAAAGAGGCAGAGTACAACAAAAATATTACAAAGTAAGGAGACTACTTCACGCTGATAAATTCTAATTCACTCTAATTAACAATACTAACATGTTGCCACTTCACACGTATAAGGTGAGGAAACTTGCATTGCAGTCAATGTAGGCCCCAAAATGTCTTTGGAAAATACGGTTTGTTTTTGTAGGAATATGGAAAATAAGAATTATATATGTTGACTCACTGACAACAGCTGGTTAATCAATCACTGAAATGGACATGGGAAATTTGTACAGTACAATACAAATGGATATTCAAGTAGTGCAGTGAAATGCGTTATTTAACAATTCTGTCAAATGATAAGATTACACAGCAATAGGGACAGAAGAATGACTCAGCATGGAGCATTAATGGAATGATACTGACAGGGGAAACTGAAGTACTCTGAGATAAACTTGTCCCAGTTCCACTTTGCCCACCAAAAATGTCACAAGGACTGGTCTGGCATTGAATCCAGGCCTCCACTGTGACAGTTCAGTGATTAATAGACTGAGCCATGATACAGCTATCTTCAAGTAGTATTGATGGTTTTAAAATTTATTCAATTGTTGTTATCCAAAATCACACCACACCAGTGATAAATGTTTCACTGCTTGTTCTTGTAACATCCAGCTACTCAACAGATCGCCACTTACTCGACGCTACAGTTGTAACCGCACCCTCTTGTCCAACAATGTACTGTTTCAGTCGCTGTTCCAACGGAAACCTACGCCTCTCCTCAGCCTCTTTCCTCAGCTGCATCTCCTTGAACTACAAAGACAAAAATTCATATGACAGAACATTCCCTCATCATTTTCAAGTAATTTCACCTTTTTGACACTTACATACTGATTCAAGGCCACACATTGTGCCACTTAAGAAACAGCAGATTCACTTAAAGTTTCTCAACTTTAATTGCCATGGTCCAAGCACCATTCTCTCTGTTGAACTGCCCCCATTTAAGGTTTTTCTCAATTCAAGCAGTCCACAAATTCTTCTTGGACTGCCTGACCCTAAAGAAGAAGGCATTACATTCCTTCAAACCATCACAGCAGAAGACTTCAATATTCAGCCACATTGCTCCAACAACCTCAAAACGTACAAATTTAAAATACAAATATACAAGGCTAAACAAACAAAATGTAGATGCCATTATGACCTGGAGCATCTGAACTGCCCAGTCCTGATATCATCGCATTATACAAACTACAGGGTCCTACGGAATATACATTGTACAACAGACATACGAAATATGAAGAGAGTACCTCCGTGGATGCCTTGACCAGCACGTCTTTCATCGCTGGAGAAAGTTGTGCAAAATCAACAGGAAGATATCCTGCAGCAGTCTTGATGGTCGGGTCTGCCCCTCCTTCAAGCAGGGCCTTCACAACATCAATGTCATCAATTATTACAGCATAGTGCAGTGCTGTGAAGCCACGGAACGACGCTCGATTGCTTAGCGCATCGCTGAACTCATGTTCCCGTCTCACAATAACTTCAAAAAAATTAAAAAGGATTACAATCCATGATAGGCTAAAAAAAGACTCTCTTCATGAATAAATACCCAGAATTCTAATTTCTTCAACTGTCTTACATGTTTCACACTTGTCTGCTCAAAAGAAACCACTAAATTACATCTAGTTTTTGAATATTGTGAAATGCACTACAATTAAGTAAAAGAGACTATAAAATCTTACTTATTACTTTGTAAATTCTTATTGCAACACTGCATTGTACTCCCTATAGTAAATTATGAGTTAACAATCATTTACAGACCAGCTACACCCCATCTATGACAGGGTTACCATAATATTCATTTGCTAATCTAAAGCATGTGTAACTACCATTTGCAGAGATAACTCTTACAATCTGAAAGGAACATTAGCAGCCAATAACTGGTGCCCCAAGAAATTTTAAACCCCCAACAACTGCAAGTTCAAAACTCTGACACATTCTCTGGCCAGTTTTTCCAACAGTGCACTGCCCAAAACTCAGCAACACAGAAAAGAAGAAAATTTTCTCTAGAAATGCATTAAATGCAAAATGAAATTTATGACCTTTTCAGGACTGTTACCATTTTATGACAGATGCTGTTCACAACCAGGCACCATACTAGCTCAACTTCTTTTGCAACTGGACTGGATGTCAGCATTTTTTACACATTCATGTGCTGAGTGACACACAGAACACTACTTTCTCCACACGTAAATGTCTCAATGCTGTACCAGTACACAGGGCAGCACACCAATATGTTATTCACGTTGCACATCTTAACCCTTTGGCACCGAATTTTATACAACGATGACACATCTTGTACACCCGTTTAAATTCCGGTGTGCTGCAGATCACACCAGGCATTTAATGCCGGCACCAACCACTCACGTAAATGTGTAGTGCCACGATGGTATCGCAATACATATTTTTACATATTTCACACTTACATTGTTCTTAATGTTTTTAATAATTCAAAGAAGATTGTAAATGTAAGATATGCAACAGTTTTTTCAATCTTTGTTACTAGGCACAAAACTGACATTTCCTGACCTTGGTTGGCAGAAGCCCAAGTGATTCTTACATCCGCCCCAAAAAGGTATAGAAATGGCACACAAATGGTCAAGTTTCACCATGTTCCCTTTCACTTTGAGCCTAACTAACTACCTAACTAACTAACTAACTCCATGGAGCAAAGTCCTTCTTGAGAGGGTAACGGTTCCTCAGCTACTTGAGAAATGCCCTTACTGAGCCCAGAAGTCCATTAAAGAATTCACAAAAACCTGCCACTTGTTGCATTCCCCAACCAGATGAATCCTGTCCATGTCCTTCCATTCTATTTTTTTAAGATCCATTTTAATATTATCCTCCCACCTATGCATATATCTTGCAAGTGGTCTTCTCCCTTCACATTCCTCACCAGAGCACTGCATACATGTCTCTTCTCCCCAGTATGTGCCACACACACTTCCCACCTTATCCTCCTTGATTTGATCACCCTAAGAATATGTGGCAGGGAGGAAAAATCAGGATTCCCTCATTATGCAACTTTCTCTGTCTCCTGTAACATCATGCCTCTTAGGCCCAAATATCTTCCTCATCACTCTCAGGTGATATTCTTCCCTTTGTGTGAGAGACCAAGCTTCACATGCATAAAAAGCAAAGGCTGTCGATATTCTCAGATAGCAAACAGAAACACAAAACGTTCTGTCTGACAAAGTAGCAAGAATTCCCTGAATTTAAGTTCCTTTTAATTTATTCATGTACACAATTTTGCTTTGTTACTGTCATTCCCAAATACAGTAAAACCCCAATTTTAAATTTTTGTGGGGACCACCCAAAATTGCGTAAAATTCGGGGAAGTGTAAAATCCTGGAAGCATTGCTCTTACTGGCAGTTGGATGCGACCATAAAAAAAAGTGTTAAATCATGGAAAATGCAAAATGCAAGAATGTAAAACCTGGGTTATACTGTATTTGAACTTTGCCATATTTTCAAAGGACTCTGGCACAATTTAAAGACGGGAATTATCTGAAATCCTTACGTTAACATCTTATTTATTACCATCAACGGCATGAAGATCCATTTCAATTCCAGTTCTGTGACCACTTATAAATTCATCACCTACGTTTGGATCAGCTCCTGCCTTCAGCAGTGCTTTCACAGCCTCTACATTTCTATTAACTGCTGCCACCTGCAGGGCTGTCCAACCAAGAGGATGGCGTATGTTCACATCAAAACCTTCAGCATTCAACCTGGTGAAGAAACATGTTTATCAGTCAGCACAAAATAGTTACTCAAATGGTACAAAGCCTGTTCCACGAGATGCATTAACCAATACTGTAAAGTGACAGTATGTGCGGTGTGACAGTATGTGCGGTGTGACAGTATGTGTGGTGTGACAGTATGTGCAGTGTGACAGTATGTGTGGTGTGACAGTATGTGCAGTGACAGTATGTGTGGTGTGACAGTATGTGCAGTGTGACAGTATGTGTGGTGTGACAGTATGTGCAGTGTGACAGTATGTGCAGTGTGACAGTATGTGCGGTGTGACAGTACAGACGAGATGGAAAATGCATGCGACATAATGTAAGAACCACTCACGTCTCTAAGGTGCCAAGAATATGGGTAACATCACTTCACGTGGTTATTTAACTGAAATTTGCACATCACAGCAGTACTTCCAAGGTAAGCCCATCTTATTATCCTCGATTTGATCACCTTAATAGTACTTCGCGAGTGGTACAACTTACGCTTTAATGAAGCAGCAGGTCTTCTCCAGGGACAACACTGTCAATTTAATATGACTGCCTCACTCCCAACTTGGGCCCCCATAAATAGGGCTTCTCCCCTTCAAAATTCCCAACTTATGTGCCCCTAGAAGGGCTTTTATTTCCTCCCTTTGTGTCCTTCCTGGACACTTCCACTTCCCATCGACTGTGATCCCTTCACACTTTTCCATGTTACTCCTGCACAGGCATTATGGAATTTCTGTCTCTAGTTTCAAATTTTCTGTTCCCAATTCCTGGTTGCCTGGCCCATGTTCTATCTGCTACTGCCCTTTCCACTTTCCTGATTGGCCTCCTTCCTTGTAACCTGCCTATGTAACAATTCCGCATCCTTACTCCACTCACTGTCAACCTGAAAATGGGTGAAGCATGTTGCTCTATGACATTGGTATTCACCTACAACCCAGAAGATTACATCTGAACTCTAAGCAGTATTTAACAGTTATCTGTGTTAACAGAAACTACATACCTTTTAATCTCTTCTACATTTCCATATTTTGCTGCACGGAATAAGCGTTTCTCTGAAAAAGAAATAGAACCAGAAAATGTAACCTATGTTTATGTTTTTGGTTTATTTAATAGAACTTTATAAAAATTACAAGTACATGTAATATACAACTGTACACCACAGGCTGATGATGGGAAGATGTGTGAATGATAAAGGTTTATTTCAACATATGAATCCATAATTTTCTTTAAGGACAAGAGGATAATCACTAAAGAAATCCTCAGTCAAGAGACTGAATCATTTCCATAAGATATGAACCTGTTAACTCTGAAGTATAGAGCAGCAGTGCTAACTGCTACATCAGAAGATTAATTAATTTCCATTTGATCGAAACTTGAAACATTAATGGTCCCTTTAACAATGTATAAACACTGTGGCATTTGGCTTGAGGCACTGAGGAAAACAATGACATACATGAAGAATCCCACTCTGGAGACCCAAATTTTAAACTGGCCATTTTCTGAATATGAAGCAAAGCTTATTCCCCTCCAACATTGTAGAAATAAAAAGATATGTCTCATGCTCCTTTCCACGAAGCAAGATGTAATGCATAAAGTGGTGATAATGGTTTTGGTCTCACACAACACATTCACTGTGACAACGGGATGAAAATACCGCTCAAATTAATACGGCAGATTGAAATCCCCTACATATTCTCCTTCCTGACAGGGTCATAGTGTTCAACTACTTTATTCCACTTTGCGTTCTTTGTATCTAATCACTTTGGCTGGCATTTCACTCCAGAGCGCGAGTGGCTCTCAATCTGGGAAGGGGTTTCCACACCTTATAAACAAGAGTTTTACCTGGATGACAGAATGTCGTGCTTTGAAAAAAAATTGCGATGAGTACAAATGATTAATTACTCACCGCTATACACATGCTTAAATGAAAGACAAATGGCCTAGAATATTGTTACCACCACCAAACGTGTGAACATACCGTCTTGTCGCTCCGAGCACAATGCCAGAACAGCCAGGCCACTTGATAATAACAATAATGTTACATTTCGCTTCCGTAACTCTTCTGAATATTTACTGGAGTCTGTGTTAGAAACAAATGTTACATTTCTTAGCGAATGCACTGGTAACATGCGGTGACATGCGTTTTCACATGCTAAACGACAAATGACATTATACAATCCGCCATCAATTTTCCCCCTTCTCCTAGCAATGACAAATAAAAATTTAAAATCGTTTCTTGCACACCGTCCAAATTTATACATAACTAAAAGATTTTGTTAGTACATAACAAAACTTCTTCACCAAGGCTGAATTAACCTACACACACCACCACTCCACCAACCATATTCACGCTGTACAACGGAGGTCAGTGGTTACAATAATGACAATTGACACGTGCGTCTTATTGTCAGTGACCACAGACTATCTCTCAGTGACGGCGCTGTTCTCATTCCACGGAAATATGAAAATTCAACTTTACTGGCAGATTTACGTCGGCTATCATACCGTGACGCTTAAATTACCGTTACCATCATGCTCTTGAAACCAAATCCTCGTTAACACAAGTGTGAACATCCGAAACCACGGCTCATTCCTTGCTACACTGTGACAGATCCGACTGCTCTTATAAAATGACACGCCGCTTCCCACGATACATGATCTGTCATTACGCGCCTGCCACCTTGTTTCAACAGTTGGCTGCACAAGAAAGAGAATATGGGATTGCCGTTAATTGGCACGAATGTTAGTTCCTCGATGTCGAAAAGTTACATTAAAGGGTTCCTAGGTGTAAGTTGTAGAAATGCATATCCCACACTTCGACATCACGGTCGAACTTGCAAATTACCACACTACAGTGAGAGCAAGTTAGAAAAGCTTAAAATAAAAAAGGGAAGCTCCAACAGCTAACCGTCAGTCACACAAATTATGATCTCTTTTATTCATGACATTAGGGAGTTACGATAATGATGATAATATCTTTGCTGGCTCCTACAGCAAAGTATGTAGTACACTCAGCATATACAGAGTGACTGAAAAGTTCTCTGTGGTGGTAATATATTCGCTATGGAAAAACTTCTCAATCACCTTTCATAACAACAATTTGCACTGTCCCAGTAGCGTGAAGTTCCACTTCATCTGATTTTTACCACCATGTATTCCTCTCAGACTAGACTGTGCAAAATGTGCCAATTATACATCCTTCTAAAGAAGACTATAATGTTACAGGAAACATCTATAAAACAACATGCTCTGAGGCTTGGCTTTGGGGTACAGTACATTTTGCATCAAGTTCAAAAACTTCTGTCAATAAATAACAGCAATATGCTAAAACGCATACATATGAAGAAAGTTACAAAAAAGTACAAAGTGTGTCATTTTTCTACAGTCTCCCCCCTTTCAATGCACCTGATCCATTATTCAACCAACTTTGTGATTCTGTTGGGAAAAAATGTTTTGGTTTGCATGCGCAACCACGAATGCACCACATTTTTCACTTCATCATTTGAAACATATTGAATCTTTTAAAGGTCCGAACATGTGGAAATCACTAGGCGCAAGGTCCAGAATGTAAGGAGAATGTTCCAGAGTTCAAATTTCAAATCTTGCATGGTCTCAAGTGTCTTGTTAGCCATATGCAACGAGCAATGTCATGCTACAAAATTAGGGTTTACAACAATCGTCCTCCTCGCTTCGTGTGGATAGCCAGCTACAGTTCATCGGTTAAAAGGGCACAGTAGTGCCTACTATTCACTATTTCACTTTTCGCCTGGTAATGTTCAAGTACAGGCCCTTCCGAGTCTGTGGGCTGGCAGGATGCTGTTCATCCACTACACTTCTTCAATTTCTGAATAATTCCACCCACTAGTACACTTTTCTTTGTGCAAGACAACTGTCGCCATACTGAAGGAGCATTCTGTGATAAATTTCTGCAGTCTTCAATCCTTCTGACCACAAGAATCTGACTAACAGCATGCTCTTCTTCTCTGGTGCACTGCAACAATGAAGCCGCCATGCAAGAAACAGCCTTTCTTGCTTAATGCGAGTGATTCCCTGATGTGGACCGTATCGTATCAGCATGTGCGCCAAAAGTGACGCTAACACTGCTACCAGCCGCATCACCCAAAATAAGTTCCATCGGAAGTAACGTGCATATTGCCGTTATTTATTGACTGTCCCTCGTACATTTGGAAACAAAAGTAGCTCATATATCACTGTCAAGATCTTCCTGAATCCAACTGAGCTTCTATGATATATAGAAGTTGATATTACAGGAGATTCTGACAAAAGAGAAACATCTTACCTGTAACAGGAATAAAGGAACATCGCACTATGTAACAAATGATGACACTAACACATATTTGGGTAATGCAGGTCGAGATCTGCGCTCTTCTGGGATATTACGCAGCGTCGAGTCCAAGAAGTCTTCTTGGACTTCTTGACCCTTGAAGATGGGACCGATACCTTTTCCCGGAACGTCAGTAAAGGATTACCACTCAACGCTGCGTAATATCCCAGAAGAGCCCAGATCTCATCAACATCACAGTGGAAGCCTGAAATAATGCAGCTTTCCACAACATATGCATTGGTATCTTCAAAAAAAATATTCTGACTCAACAATTTATTACACACATCACATGAATATGGAAACAAACCACTACATATGCACTCATGTATCTCTAAAGACCACTGGTAATGGAATAACTTATTACATACACCACAGATACATGGCACAGACCAGACCAGTACATATATACCAACATTCCTTGAGACTACTGTGTGAAATTAATAATTCATTAGATGCACACACATTATGGACATTCACCAGTATGCATGCGCTTATGTTTCTTCAAAAGAACTCTGCTGTCTGAATGAGCTCTTACTTACATCACAGGTATACGGGTGGTCACTAGCATGTACCTGTTGATGTTACTTCAAACTACCCTGCTGACTGAAAGAGCTGTTACATCACCACAGTTATAAAGATGCCACCATTATGTATGCGTTCATGCCTCTTCACATTACTCTGCTCATTAAACGACTCACCTCATACAACACAGGCATACGGATGCTTACGTGTATATATGCGTTTATCTCTCTTCACACTCCTCTTCTCAATGAACGATTCATTACACACACCACAGGTTTACCGACAATCACCAGTATGTACACACTGATGTAGCTTCAAATTACTCTGCTTATTGAAATACAAACACAATTAATAACTTGTGGCATACGTTGACACAAAGACTCTATTAAAACAGATCTGCAGAGAACCCTGTGCACAGGCAATATGAACTCACGACAATGGGGCAGTAAGTGCTGTCACTTAATACTACCATACACTGCACAAAATACTGCAGGGGCGTGCCATTCTCCTACCAGGGGATGTTCCTGAAGAAAACCACACTAAACCCAGGCTCATTCTGTAAGACATCAGGTCCACTAATTTCTCAGTATCCTTACTCAAAACTGCCCTCCTCAATCCAGTCATTTCTTATGTCACCAGGTAACATGTAACCTACAACTGATGCTATAATTCAAATATTTCATAGCTAAAACTACCACTGGTTTCACATCAACAAAATGTGAACCTTGACAGTGCCTGATATCTAGCAGCCTAGAACAAACATCAACTTAATATTATCCACACCGTGCATGTTTTAACACTAGTAAAAATACCAACACATGCACTAATTAATGAAACCTTATAGTTTTAAAAAATTGGGCCAATTTTTTAAAACTATAAGGTTTTATTAATTAGTGCATGTGTTGGTATTTTTACTAGTGTTAAAACATGCACGGTGTGGATAATATTAAGTATATGAATGCCCAACAGGCAAAACTAACTCACAAATACCACAACATCAAACAGAAACTACAAAGAGCTAACGCGTCCATTTGGTTTAATAAGGTGTGCAGGGCAGAATAACTACAGCCCATATACGTAAACATCCGGATAAATGGGGACAATAAAAGAAATCATCAAACCAAACTAGCAGCAATAAAATACAGGATAAAAGGGCCAATTTTTAAAACTATAAGGTTTTACTAATTAGTGCATGTGTTGGTATTTTTACTAGTAGTAAACATCAACTTGTTCAAGAGAAGATTCTTGCAATGAGAGTTCCATAGGGTGACTCATAAAAATCCCACCTTCCATTTTTCAACCAATGCACAATCTAAACAAGGGCCACAACAGTTGGCTCATTCAAAAAATGAACCCGTGTCTTAACATCAAAGGTCAAATTGTTATTAAAGCCACAGAAAACCTTACCAATTACGGGCTGCGTCTTATAACTTGTAGTATCTTATGGGGCAGGAAATACAGTATATGCACAACTCCTCTTCATCAGTCAATGCGTGGCAAACACACACACAAAAACATAGACCAACACTTAACACAAATTTAATACTACCCATGTTCCATGCAATAAGATCATTTTACAGAGTTTTTCCAACAACTGCACAGCACAAAAATTAGATAAAAAGAATACAATGACAAAGTAAACCTCCTACAAGTTTCGGCCTTTTTCGGCCATCCAGGGAGGTATTCGACAAAGAAAGACACAACACTGGCTAATTGTATCACAGATGTGCAATTGTAGTTAAAAAAACTGATCTTAAAATTGCATAAAATGATTAAGAAGTATAGTGCAATTTGCGCTACACTTCTACTACTACTTAGTACATGATTGTATTCTTTTGTATCTAATTATTGTGTGGTTCTTTGAATAAGCACTGTCAAAAATCACCATAAAAATCATCCGAAAACATGGCCCACCTTGGGTTCATAGGTTTCTATGAAAAAAGCTGATGGCATGTAAACATCACTCGTTTCCATGCTAAAGAAATTCCCTCCACTTCAAACACACACCTCTGTTTCTGCTTTTACTGCTATCAACTTTCCATTGTAGAAATATAAATTACATTTAATCTAATGTCGAGGCAAAGTCCTGTTTAGCAAGCGTCTCATTTTCACTACCCACGCGACACTTTCTTTTTTAACAATAGTTCTTAAACTACAATCATGTAGTTGATTATACAAAATGCACATATACATACATTTATACAGCTGTGGCAGGAGGCACAGAGCAGTGGTCATCACACAAAGAACAACAAAAACAGACAATGCTCTATAAACTGACATATGTTCACACATGCAAATGTCTGAATTCTGATCACATAGACTGCATATATTGTGACTTGGTAAGTGGCAACAGGCAGGATACTGAAGCAGCTAAATGCTAACAATGAGCTTCCTTAACCTTCAGTGGACAGAGTTCAAACGTGCAGGCTTTACTTCATGGCCTGGAATTTTAAGATGCTTCAAATACGGACAGGTGGCGGGCTTGTGCGAGTGCGGTAATGAACCTTCGGGTTCCATAAAACGCGGGGAATTTCTTGATTAGCCGACGACCTACTAGCTTCTCAAGAAGGAATCTGCTCCGTGGAGTTAGTTATTCAAAGTCTACAATGAAAATACGTTGTATTTAGTGCATTTTTAAAGGTCTAGGATACAAATACAAACCCATTTCTAAACAAAAAATATTCATGCAGGTTTGAAAGTCAACACACAGATATTGCCATTATTTTCACACGTTTCACTTCTGCATATAAAAATTACATCCAGATTTGAACTGTTTCAGAAAATTTTGATGACAACTGTTAAAAGCAGTCCTTAAGGTCCTAATGATCATGCATGCTTATGAGGACTAACAGACTATCACTAACAGACTGATCCTCCCATTATCACAATAGCTGAGGCAGTTTCTCTCATCACTTTTCATTACAGAGGATACATTTAAGGTTCGCATTTCACTCCCTTTGCAGCTATAAACACAAGCAATTCAAGTTTCTCCCTCAACTCTTTTACCCCACAAGACAGAATGGGACATGACTTTATATGTATAACCCTTTGGCACCACAAATCACATACTCCTGCCACGCAGTGTGATGCTCAAAATGCCAAACTTGAGGTACTGCCAAAGGCCAATTATGGCCACTCTTATGCAGCCACATTTAAATTGCGGTCTGCTGCACATCACACCGCGCGTTTAATCCTGGCACCAAACGAATAATGAGCTACAGGACAAAGCAACTGAACTACGGCAGTTTCAACTGATGCTGTACAGAAAATCAGAGGCAAATGGATGATTGGAGGATGACATGACAGTAAAACCTTAGGTTACACCTGACAAGGGGTGCTCAAGTGGGGCCTATCAATGGGCGAGATGATCAGGACTGTCCATTAACACAACACAGATGGAAATTCTGTTGATGAAAAGATGATTCCACCCACATGTGTACCACAGGTATATGAAGGTGGGAATGAGTCGTGGGTGGGACAAACAGAAATATGCATCAGTTCATTGGTTATATGACTTGTGAAAGACAAACTGTGGCACCCCACATCAAGACCTGAGTCCATGCTGTCATGTTGCCTTTACAACTGTTAATACCCTGCTGTTCGAAGAGGTAAGGTAAAGGTAAAGTTCACCCTAGATCAGGTCATGAATGCCCAAAGGGGGAGTAGAAGTATAGCTCTACTCTTTCTTTAACCTCGGCGCTAGATGCGGGTGGGTGGTCAACGCCACGCCCCGGCCGCTTTAACCCGGGGAACGACCTGGTACTCCTTGTACAGGAGGCTGGGTACGCCCCAAGGCCGGTCTGGATGGGTGATGAAAATCTCGCCCCCACCGGGATTTGATCCCCGGACCGTCCAGCCCGTAGCAAGTTGCTATACCGACTACGCTATCCCGGCCCACTGCTGTTGGAGGAGACTGATCAATACTACCAACAGTAATTGGACAAAACAGATGACGCATCCTTCTCAGTATCGGATGTCAGTGAACCTGAAATGTTCTTTTTAAACACAATTATTCATACAGGACATGACAGCCTGAAAAAATACTGGATATACATGTCACACATGTCTGAAAATTTAAAACTGCATAACTTGTAACTAACCTTAAAAATCAGTGCACTCATTTGGACTTTACTGTACTGGATGAACATTTGGCTTTAAACAGTTAACATTTCTACACAATCAAGAAATAATATAACAAAATGCAACTTGTACAGGTTAAGCTACTATGAAACAATTTTACAATTAACTAATAAACACAAGTTAGATGTAACATAAAAAAGTACATATGTAAGTTTACACTTTCAGTTTAATTATAAGTATCTATATACAAAGCCTGATGATGGTCCAGAAGGACTGAAACATGTAGCTTGCTTATAGTACACAAATACATAGTTGTGTTACAGAGTTATTTAACTGATTATCTATTAATCCATACTACACTTTGACATCACGGTCGGTAACGGAATGGAGAATTTAAACTTCCATCAATTGCTCTGCTCTTACAAGAGGTTAGAAAGGCAGAAACATAAGACAGCAAACACATATAACAAGGAAGTTATCAAAGTTGCACAAGTTGAAACTTCACTTACAACATTTAAATTTTGAAAGACGTAACCACTTATTTTTCACTGGCTCCTAGAACCGTGTATGTAGTATAAAAACAAATGACACTGTACCAGCAGTGTGCAAGTTCCACTTCATCTCACTTTTACCACAATGCATTCATTTCAGAGTGGACTGTGCACATTATTCCAATTATACATCCTTTCAAAAGAATCCTCTGACGTTACACAATCTAAAGTTTTCATGGCAACTGAATTCAATAACAATTTCTTGGGCTTGCATCTGCATTACATGGTTGAACTGTGAGTAAACCAGCATTTAAAGAACTACCTCTGTTCTTGTCATCAGTTCCCTGCTGATGGCTGCTAGCCTGAGAAAGAGTATTGAGATTTTCTGATGCTTCGCTTTGTGGCACACTACATTTTGCATTATGTTTAAGAAACTCAAAACTCTTATTGCATTTGGGTGCAAACATGCATCACAAAGTACTGTCAAGATTCTCCTCAACACAACCTAAGCTTCTGTGATACACAGAAGTTCATATTAAGCGAGATGCCCACAAAAGAGGAACATGCGACAGGAATAGAAAAACTCAACAAATGATGACACTAACACATATTAGGGTAACTGAAGGTCTTGGATATTACACAATGCAGCTTTCCACTACATATGCATTGGTATCTTCAAAAAAAAAAATCTGACTGAAAAATTTATTTCACGTTGCATAAATATGAACACTAACCACTATATATGCACTCATGACTCCCTGAAGTACGCTGGTGATGGAATAATTATTGCATACTCCACAGGTATATAGACGCAGACCAGCACATATATACTGATGTTCCTTCAGACTAATAATAACTCAAAAGATGCAAAGGAATGTTATGGATGGTCACCAGTTGTGTGTGCGCTGATGTTTCTTCAAACTACCCTGCTGACTGAATGACTTATTACATAAGCCACAGGTGTAAGGACGTTCACCAGTATGTATCAATTGGTGTCTCTTCAGAGTATCCTTCGCACTAAAAGACTTATTACATACACCACAAGAATAAGGACGCTCACCAGTATGTATGCGCTGATGTAGCTTCAAATTACTCTGTTTACTGAATGACTTATTACATACGCCACAATTATATGGACGATCACCAGTATGTATCTTTTCATGTTCCCTCAAATTACTGTGCTGAGTGAACGACTTATTACACACAACACAGGCATATGGACGTTCACCAGTATGTATGCGCTGATGTCCCTCGAGGTAACGGAGGTGATTGAAAGACTTATTACACACACCACAGGTATATGGACGCTCACCAGCATGTATGCACTCATGTTTCTTCAAAGTACTGTGCTGACTGAATGACTTATTACATACACCACAGGTATAAGGACGCTCACCAGTATGTATGCGCAGGTGTTTCTTCAGGTAATCTTGCTCTCCAAACAACTTATTACATACATTACAGGCATATGGACGCTCGGCAGTATGTATGCGCTGATGTTTCTTTAGGTAGCTCTGCTGATTGAATGAACTATTACATATACTACAGGTATAAGGATGCTCACCAGTATGTATTAACTGATGTCTCTTCAGAATAGCCAAGGTACTGAAAGGCTTTTTACATACACCACAGGTATATGGCCGTTCACCAGAATGTACGAGTTGGTGTCTCTTCAAATTATTCTGTTGTCTGAATGACTTACTACATACACCACAATTATACGGACGCTCACCAGTATGTATGCTTTGATGTTGCTTCAAATGACTGTGATGACTGAATGACTTATTACATACATCACAGTTATATGGACGCTCACCAGTATGTATGATCTGATGTTTCTTCAGATCACTCTGATAAGTGAAAGATTTATTACACACAACACAGGAAAATGGTGGTGCCTGAGTATGAATGTGCTTGTTTTTACTGATACTACTCTGGTTAGAGTACAACTTATTAGACACGCCACACGAATATGGATGCTCCTCACTGTGTATGAGTTGATGTTCATTGACTATATTCTGGAAAAAAAGAAAATGACAACAAATACTTTGAAGACTTGGAATAAATATGGATAATAACTACAAGATCCGTAATCATGTGGGAATTTGACTGCACACCTACGAACTTATCAGGTTCTGTGTTGCAAAAGATGCAAGATTCAAGGACCCATGAAGGACTATGAAGCAGTTCACCAGTTTCATGTGATGTGATCTGGAATGTATCACTGCAAGTGTAGCACTGACAGTCCACCGACAATTATTTGTGCTACAGCGATCTTCATAAAGAACTGTTTATCACTCGCAGCTGCTACTGCATATCACCAGGACACAGGCAGTTACAAGTGATACAATAAGGTTTGGCGATATAAGACGCAGTTTGTACAGTTATACGCGTTCACAATATCACTTATGTAACGATGATGCAATTCTGACTGTCCCACACACCAATAATCCCAGAAAATATATAAAATTTGAGTCCAGATTCCACTTCACCCTGATATTGGCAAGATTTTTTCTCTCTGCTAAGCACACATTACTTGCTATTTTGCAGGTTACCAGTTTGAAGTTACACTGTTGATAACACGGTTGACAGTGACACTGATGATGGTGTATTAACATAATGATCATGATTACAGTGGAAAAAATAAACATTATGCTTACATATTTAAGATAAACACCACAAATGCACAAATTATAAGGTGCAAATTAGCTCCTTATATCATATTTTACCCTACGCGTTTCAGCTCTTCGTGAGCCATCATCAGGGGTTTTTTACTCTTATAAAGTGCTTTACAAATGCTGCATCTGTTGATGACACTTTTTAAATTTTGGAGCATAAAACACTTGTTCATAAGTTAAAAAACACACGAGTCATAAGTCACAGTTAAAATGATGGTTTGTTAAAAATAATAGCTTGTTAAAAAACACTGTTCACTGCGTCTATTATATAAAAATTTTTTTATATTTTTTATATAATAGACTGTTCACTGCGTCTATTATATAAAAAAATTTTTATATTTTTTATATAATAGACGCAGTGAACAGTGTTTTTTAACAAGCTATTATTTTTAACAAACCATCATTTTAACTGTGACTTATGACTCGTGTGTTTTTTAACTTATGAACAAGTGTTTTATGCTCCAAAATTTAAAAAGTGTCATCAACAGATGCAGCATTTGTAAAGCACTTTATAAGAGTAAAAAACCCCTGATGATGGTTCACGAAGAGCTGAAACGTGTAGGGTAAAATATGATATAAGGAGCTAATTTGCACCTTATAATTTGTGCATTTGTTGGTGTTTATCTTAAATAATAAAAATGCACGGTGAGTTAAGATTAAAGATTATGCTTACAGTAACACATTTTTCATCAGAAGAAAATACCTGCCCACAAAAATAATTGCACATCAGATAAAATGTGTCAACATGAGCTCAATCTAACAACGCAGCTTACTCTAGTGTGTACATGATTAATGCCAAATCTTTACACAGAACATCTATTTGTGACACACACAGTAAACTGGGAAGCAAGGACAGTCGATAACATCCATTTGTGACACACACTCGGTAAACTGGGAAGCAAGGACAGTCGATAACAACTTTGTTTGATGATATCTTATATAAAATTTATTGCAACATGTTTCACCTTCTTTAAAATTCCATCATCAGGAAATGTAAAACACAAAAAGAGAGATTATCTCATACACCACATTAAACTCCTCATGATGAAGCACCATCATTTCCACAGCTGCACCTGTCAGAGTCACACTCACACAACTGCACCTGTCAGAGTCACACTCACACAACTGCACCTGTCAGAGTCACACTCACACAACTGCACCTGTCAGAGTCACACTCACACAACTGCACCTGTCAGAGTCACACTCACACAACTGCACCTGTCAGAGTCACACTCACACAACTGCACCTGTCAGAGTCACACTCACACAACTGCACCTGTCAGAGTCACACTCACACAACTGCACCTGTCAGAGTCACACTCACACAACTGCACCTGTCAGAGTCACACTCACACAACTGCACCTGTCAGAGTCACACTCACACAACAGCACCTGTGAGAGTCACACTCACACAACAGCACAACAGACGGGTGGGCATAAATGACAAGCAGAGGTGGTCATTTATTGGAGCAATAATCAGGCCAAAGCTGATGGGCTACATGGAACATATGAGTGTTCTTTCTGCTAGATAATGTGTCGCATTTCAGTACAGAATTGTCACTGTTCCTCTAATTCCGTGGTACTAAGCGTCGGCGATGAAACGCAAGTTTTTGGGGGTGCTGTGGATCTTCAGAAGTGCAATGGAACAGTTACGTATTCTTCATAAAAAATAACAATCTTGACAGGACACAGGTAACTGGAAGGATGCATACGGGAATTAGCAGAAAAAATTCCTGAGAACTACAGAGGCCCAGAGGGGAAACAGAGGAACAGCTCTACTCTTTCTTCAACCTCAGCTCTAGACAGGGGTGGGCAGTCAACGCCACGCCCCGGCTGCTTTACCACCAGGAAAGAGCCCCAGTACCCATTATACAGGAGGCTGGGTGGGCCCCAGGGCAGGACTGGACAAGTGCGCCATGAGAATCAGTATCCAACATTATTTACCTCAATGAAACCTGTGATGGTTAACTATCTATAACACGAGTTACATTGCTGAATATTGTTCCGAGAATGTGTGTTCACGTGCACACAAGTCGTGCAATCATTGTTACACTTTGGACACCTGTCGTAGGTACTGCTTCAACATAGTTTTTTCCAACAAAGAATGTGTGGCAACATGGCACTGCAAATCAACTTCAGCCATTCCACAGGATATGCTTCAAACTCACACATTTCTGCTACAAAAATTCTATTACTCTGTTACTGGATAAGTGTATATGGGATCAATAACCCATCACACAAAAGCAAATGTTGCACTCTGCCTCATTCTAAGTGTTTTAAATCCACCGGTCACAGAGAAACAAACTGTTCTTAATCACTTATCTCTAAACATGCAGTCAGTTGCTGCATTCAGAGCTCAGCTAAACTGTATTTTGTAACACCAATCACCATCGCCTTCAAGTGTGAGGAAAGGGAACAGCTTACACAGGACATCCAGATTCAATCCTGACTGCTGCCACTAATTGTTCAAAAAATAACAAAAACAAACACTCAGCACAATCATCTTCCATCAACAAAAGCTGAAAGCACAGCCCAGTACCAAAATGTCATGCATATTAAATATATTTTAGAAACAGACAATTTCTCTTACAATATACTAAACACTTCATTCAGAAACACATGAGCTATATCACCAGCAATGTGTCATATCATCAAACACACTGCAAAGATTTAAAACAACCACTCACCACAGGGGACTTGTTGCATGGGGACAGACACAATTGGGTTAACTGCGAAATGCATCTACCAGTTGACACACAGACAGACAACTGACATGTTCGTATTATAACCGCCTCAGTTATTCCACCATTTAGATTTGTGGCTCGGTACCAAGGTATCAGAGGAACATAAGGCCTCCAACTTCTGGCAGACATGATACCAACAAACCGCAATTCACTCTCCCACAACGCAAGACACAACATGTATCGCTACTTATATAAATAACAATTAAATAATGTATCACCAGTGTTGTAGCACTTACATGTTATATACACATTACTCACCTCTTGTTCAGCTTTTACTGCTGCTAATGTTACTGCCAAAGGGTCCTTCTCATCTGGTATATCTGAGTCCTCCTCAACTTTTATGTCAGAAGCTGTCAGATGCATCTCAGTACACAAACCAGATACAGTTTCCAGGATATCTGTGCAGTTCTGTAAACCACGGTACACTTATCAGTCATAAATGTACGCTCTCAATACATGAACCAAGATACACTTGCCTGTTACACATCTCATATAACATACAGAGACCTCTAATGGCCTCAGCACACTTACTTCTTGTATATCTCATATAACACATATAGACCTCTACCTCAGCACACTTACACAACTATTAGGTGAACAGAGTGTTCATTTGAAATACTCTAGTAAGGCAAGTGTGTATCACGGACAACATTCTGACAGATCTTCTCAAAAAAAAAATACGCCGCAGCAACAGTGCCATGTAAAAAGAACAAAACACCGAAGAGTGGAAGAATGAGTTTCAGTGCCTGACAACTACACAATACAAAAACTCACATTTTTCTCGGCCGAGGCATGTCCTACATCAAGTAGGAATGTGAATAAACAAAATAACAGATACCATTACTGTACGTATACCGATCTAGTTCATGAAATGGTACACGACCTTGAAGTTAGGGTCTCCTGGAGCAAGTTCTTACAAAACCGTTTGGCCTATCAACATTTCAAACAACATTTTCACAAACTGCAAAGTGTGCATACTCTGAGGCTAAAAGTCGGCTCTTTGAGCATGTTCTTCAGAGTAATGGGAGCTGAACTGCACCCCCCCACCCTAAAAAAATGCAAAATTACCAGCAGATACAGGCTTCCTATGCTATTACGTTCCCATTACAGCTGCCATGCTCAGATATGATAACATTTACTCGTAATTTGGACACTGCAGTGTAAAATGAAGTAGCTACCACACATTTGTATTTTGGACACTGCAGTGTAAACTGAAGTAGCTACCATACATTTGTATTTTGGACACTGCAGTGTAAACTGAAGTAGCTACCACACATTTGTATTTTGGACACTGCAGTGTAAACTGAAGTAGCTACCATACATTTGTATTTTGGACACTGCAGCATTAACTGAAGTAGCTACCATACATTTGTATTTTGAACACTGCAGTGTAAACTGAAGTAGCTACCACACATTTGTATTTTGGACACTGCAGTGTAAACTCATGTAGCTACCATACATTTGTAATTTGGACACTGCAGTGTAAACTCAAGTAGCTACCATACATTTCCAGTATTCAGTTACAAGGTACTGTTATCAAGATGGTGATGTTCCAAACAATGCACTCTAACTCGCTCTCACAAGCGTGTAAATATTATGTAACTCATATTATTAATGCTGCTGGCTGTGACACTGACGGGCCATGCGTTCACACAAAATCTATTATACTGACTATATCATGTCAGCTGGTCACTGGAATAGACTAAAAATGGCTGCTTTAAACCTGTAATAATTAAACGTATCAGCGAATACAACACACAATAACAAACACACACACACACACACATGTACATCAATAACCATCACAAAAACACCTCAAAATAATGCTCACCTCATATTCAGTCTTACTTATAGACAACAGCGATGGTCCATAAACCTCATCAGTTTTCATGCCTGTGCAATCCTCCTTGCCCACAACATCCAGATCTCTTTCTAATTTCACTGTATCGATGTTCTGCTGTAAAATTGTACATAAAGGTTTCAAGCCTTCATATTGGGCATCATCCAGATGACTTTCGTAGTCTTCTGGGTGTTTATGCTATGCAAAGTCACAAGATGACATCAATGTTTCGGAAAAAGTGCCTTCTCCATCTTAACTAACTCCATGGAGCACAGTCCTTCTTGAGAAGCTAACAGGTCCTCAGCTAGTCAAGAAATTCCCCGCATTTTATGGAACCCGAAGGTTCATTACCGCATTCACAACAGCCCACCACCTGTCCCTATCGTGAGCCATATCAATCCAGTCCATGCCCCCCCATCCCACTTCTTGAAGATCCATCTTGTTCCTTGTCCGTTGCTTAAGTTGTACCAAAGAATCAGTCCAGGTCCGAGGCTTTGTGATCTGTTTCGTAACATGGCAATTTTTTACAGTGAGGAGTTGTTAGCACCTCGCCCAACCCCCAATCTAGAGGACTACCCCTTGTCGGCTGTCCGCGACTGCTTATTCAATGTATTCACAGCTACCCTCCATATCCGGAGGCCGTTCCTCCATCCGCAACCCGATCTTATGGGTGACAAAATTTCGTGCATGCAGACTGTGAAATCACCTTCAAGATGGAGGCAGCATGTTCCTCTGAAACATTGGTGTCAACTACAATGTCATGATAAGTCTATGGATGTAAAAATACAACAGAGGAGAAACACAAATCAGCATAAAATACTGTATTTCACGCCACAAATGACACATATTTCCGCCCTGCTAAATTTCCCCAAAAATCACCCTGTGCCTTAATACTGGAAGGTCAAATTGTTACTAAATCCACAAAAACACCTTTCTAATTACACACTGCATCTTATGACTTGTAACACCTTATGAGGCACAAAATATGACACATGCACAACTCCTCTTCATGTGTCAATTCATGGCAAACACACACAGGAAAACAGAACTCAACATCCACCATAAAAATCATCCCAGAACACAGCTCACCTCAGGTTCATACTTTTCTATGGAAAAGGCTGACGGCATGTAAACTTCACTCGTTTCCATGCTAAAGGAATTCCCTCCACTTGGAACACACATCTCTGTTTCTGCTTTTACTGTATCAACATCCTGTTGCAGAAATACAAATGAAAATTAATCCCATTACATGACACATTCCTTATGTTCTCAAGACGTGTGCAAAACAAAAGACAGCATGCACAACAGTACATTCCACACCACAACTTCCAACGTTCTAGTATGATAAATACAGCACTGAATAGAATAAACCTGCTAGGACAAAGTCAGTTCTAGAAACCAACATCACATACAGTGTTTTCAACACAAAATGCTATCTGACAAATCCTCTTCACATAAAAATTTTTCAGAGATAAGAAAAATGACTTACAAATGTCATGTGTTGCTACACATGGTGTGTGCTACAAACATCTACTACAGCACTGGCCAAAATCTTCCATTTTCATTATGGTACACATTGCTAGATTAATCGACACCATATAGGAGCACGACACTGTAAAACCACAATGTATGCAAGACACTTACAATGAGGTGAAAAAACAATAAAATGCATCACATATGTCACAATGTCCATTTCTTTGGCCATGTATAACCAGCAGACCAGAAGACACAAACCATTTCTGTACACACAAGCACAAAACACTCACCATTCTGTCTTCACAACAAGAAATATTCCTTCAACACTGTGCTGCAGGACACGTTTTGACATTCATAACTCAGGAGTCTGCAGAAACTTCTGCATGCTCAAAAAGCATTCGTCACACTTGATGAACTGTTCGTTGTGGGTAGAAGTGACTTACAAGAATCCTACTGATATAGCTAAGGACTCTGATAAGTGTATCTAACTTGGTGAATTCAGCACACATTCTGAAAGGAAACATACTGGTTATGTTAGTACATTTTAAATTTATTAAAAATTTTTGCTGCTCTAGGTGAAGTTTAGGCTTGCTGACCCCACTATTACAGCAAAAATTATAACATATAATAATAATAATAATAATAATAATAATAATAATAATAATAACAACAACAACAACAACAATAATGATGACGAATTTTGTCGTCAGTTTTCTGAACGAAACGTAAATGCAAAGTATGAAGTTTCACCTACTGTACACTTCTAGTTACAGCTGAAAGAACCACAGGGCAATGGATAATTAAAGGTTCAGATACGTCTAAAGAAAAAGCACACTTCACTACATACCGCCAAAGCAATTGACAGTTTTAATATACTGCACCTTATGCAGGATCACTAAATGAGAACTAGGATTAACATCATCTAATAGTGTCAGAAATGATGTGCAATTATTATTCTTCCAATGTTGCTGGTGACTGATATTTGTCAGAGAACACTTGAACAGTTTAGTTATATTAATATCAAGCAGCTAACGTTTACCTGCCCTTAACTGCTCAACTCCAAACTAGGAGGTAAAGCACTGTTTAAAACACCAACAAAATGCACTTCACTTTCACTTTTATTATGTATTAATCGACCCCTACATATGTTTCGGTTTTATGTAAATCCATCTTCAGGAGGTTCAAAAACTACGTTCATTCCACATCCAAAGTTAATTCTGGCATTATACTGTGCAATATCTTTGTATGCCAGTTACAATCACTTATAAAATCGGAATTTAAAACATATATAAAAAACACAGAGTAAAAAATCCTTAAAAATTCGTCAGAGGACTTGTTTAAGGATTGTATACTCTGTGTTTTTTATATATGTTTTAAATTCCGATTTTATAAGTGACTGTAACTGGCATACAAAGATATTGCACAGTATAATGCCAGAATTAACATTGGATGTGGAATGAACGTAGTTTTTGAACCCCCTGAAAATGGGTTTATATAAAACCGAAACATATGTGGGGGTCGATTAATACATAATAAAAATTGAAGTGAAGTGCATTTTGTTGTTTTAAACAGTGCATTATAAAAATGCACGGTGAGACTAATATAAAATTTAGGAGGTAAATGTTCAAGGTACCCACAAAAATTCTGCCAATTCTTACTGTTCCTTATCACTATATACGTCCTACTTTAAAATAGATAACAATATTGCAATGACGAACAATTAAATCTACTCATACATCTACCAACAGTATCAATCAATCCAGCTCCATGGATCAGCTTCTTCAGAAGGTGACAGTTGCTCAGTGGGGCACGAAACTGCGTTGCATTTGTAGGTCTGGAAGCTTATCTAATGTCCACAACAGCGTACGATTAGACCTTCTTATGAACTGAACTAATCCAGGTCGCTGATACCATATACATTATATATTAAACTATTAACAAGCATAGTTCATGTATATACAAAACTCCTATGCTACTCATACACACGCAGAAACGACACAATTTTCACCTTACATAACCTGCATCACAATTCCCCTTTGTACACCTTTCACTCGCTACCAACCAAAGGTACAATAGCAACTTGTAGTAGATAAACTGTGACTTGTGTGTTCCGAAAAGCAATGGTTCTTGGGGAAGGTATGTCAATAAATTCGTATCATGTATATACCCTTTTAGCACGAATCTTACAATCTTCTTCACTGCTAGGTGTTAAAAGCCTATTGTTACATACGGACCCTCGTACCTTCCCGGTGCGGTGACCTAATGAGAACACGAGCTTCAAATTCTAAAAAAGAAACAAAGTTGTTCCTGTATATGTCATTAACGCATATTACGAAAAAGGGGGTGTTCAGGTATAGCTCTAAACCCTCTTAACCTCTGCAGTACATGGAGGTGTATGGACAGCCCCAAAGATAATCGAATAGGAGTAGGGCGGGCCGCTGAGCCGCTTTGGAAACTTCGCAAAACAGAAAAAATGTTTTACCATACCGGGTACCGAACCACGATTCCTTGTTTGTCCAGGCCTAGCCAAATCACTTCAATAACTACGAGATAGGTCACTTTTTCAAATACCATTACAAAACATTTTAAACGGAAGCATATACGCGACTGAAATTATACAGTTTCCTTTAAAAACAAATTGCTGTCACATGCATTCGTGCAAACACTCTACTGAAGATTTGCACGATGTTTATTATTACATTTTCAGTCCAGCTTGCTATTATGTTAACATGTGTTCGTAATTGGTTTAGGAATTGAGTTGTATGTCTTACCTTTTGTGTTTGCTACGTCTGTGGTTGTATGGGTGGCAATTCGTGATTTCCTCAGGTGCTCCAACTGACACCAAAATACCGCAGATAGGGGTTGGCCACTTTTTATACATATTTCCCCCAACTCATTATCCAATAAGCATAATAAGCTATGGGCTGGATGACCGGGAATTTATCAGCATAGCCAGACCAGCTCTGGCAACAAGTACCATGCCTCTTCCCAGAGTTTACAGCAGATGAGATGTGAAAGTAAAACAGCTGGCCATATTGTTGTCTTTTTTGTTTAGCAGCAGGTAGGTTGGTACTTGCTGCTGACATGCAATTATTGTTACACTCTGCAGGGTAGTAGTGAGAGTAGTGTAGGTAGTGTGTGATAAGTAGTTGGACTGGGAGGAAAAGGGCCCATGTGGGACAGGAGTTGGCAATCGTATTGTGCTTGTGGTCAGTGGGAAATGCAGACCCTGGACAAGGGCACTGATCCAGGGCGAAAGTAAGAATTGATATGATGGAGTAAGAGACCCTCATTAAGTAATCATAGAATGGCCATCTTTAAGATCCATAAATGAAGGAAAACCAAGTCAAACCTTGTCCTTTGAAGGAGTTCTGTTGTCTTTATTCAGGAAGATATAAGGGACTTCCATGTTCTGATCTGGGAAAGATCTTTCCTCTTCAGGCTGGTGAGACAGAACTCAGTAGCTGGCCACTTCACTGCAGTAAATACAGTTTCCAGAGCATTCCATTTCTATTATCTAATCCCACTCATACATTTTTGTTGTGGTATAAAACATGTCTGAATGTCATAATTACTGAGAAACTGCAATTTAAAATCATTCGGTTCTGATTTTAGAAAACAGCCACACTTTCAAACGTCTGTTCCTAGTTTCAAAGTTCCTTTACCAATCAAATCCCGTGTAATTTATCGGGAATTACACACAGTATAACTGAATTACATACATTGCAAGTAGAAGTGAGCAGAGTTACGAGGGTAGCTGCCAACATTTACTAAATGGGCATAACTGTCTCATGATGTTACTGCAACAAGTGTGGTGCTTTCTGCTGCAGTTCAAACGCCTTCTGCCTTTCTTGTCTGCACTGTTTTTGCTTCCTTCCAGACACCACACAGTAACACCTGCTGCCATGTGACTGTCAGTGTGTCATACAGATGTAAAAGGCAGACAGTGAAAAATTGTGCGAGAAATTATTTTGTTGCCTGCACCAAAATGTTGCTGTTGGGAACAACCAACTGCACATCATCACCAACATCACATGCATACATACTGCACATAAAAGCTCTGTCATTTGAGGATTCCATTGCTACTCGTGTTTATTAACTAAGGAGATTCAGAGGGGGTGATGGACCATGTATGGCATGGAAAATAGATGCACAATTGTGGTCAGAACGTCTAAAGCGAGGGGGCTGCTTGGAGAAATGACTGAAAGTGGAATGATAACTTTACAATTATGTTTACAGAACTGTCAGAGAATGAGGTCATACTAACAAACCATTTGAGCTGGGTTTGATAACAGGTAATGTATTGGTCAGCTGAGGGACCAGCAGATTCTTCAAAACGGCTATGCCACATGAAGTGGGTAATTAATATTTCTATTTAAGAATTCTCTGTATAATGTAGAAATTTAAATAAAAATAAAGAACAACAGTTTGCCATAATATAAAACTGAATAATGTCATGTCTCCCATACTTATAGTCTTATACCCTAATTACTGTACACTCAGAATGTATTACCACATTTTCTATAAACCAGATGAAATGCCTTCCTCCTGACAAGAAGGTGGAAAGGGTGAAGAGGCAAATATGTCTTTAGAAATGAAAACGCTACACACGACTTCAATACCTCTATTTATATAGGGACATATATTACTCCAATACCAGAAACTACTGTTGCACATACCAGATATTACAGCATTTAACAAAGCCTTACACTTTAATACTACAGAATTAACAACCGCAGAGTACACACTTGTAATACGGTTTCCAACAGTTCTGTAACAGACAGTACTACAGACAGAAATTAATGTGATAGCTCTGCCAGCAGCTATGGTTCAAAAGACTCACATTTGCAGGGTGAAAATGAATAACAATGACAAACTTTCAAGGATGGCAGATCGGGTCAAAGTAAGGATTTTGAGATAGGACACTTACATCTGAAACTGTGCTGCTCAACTGTTCATTCAAGTCGAAGCGCACACTGGAATGCGAGTATACCAGGATATCAGGTCTCAGCCAAACCTTTATTGATGTGTTTACAAGTCACAGAAGCTGTAACACAACCAGACGAAGTGTCAGTTCTGAAACAAACTGATCAAAATGAGAACCACCAGTTTTGATGCACAAGGTGCAGTGTCAGCGCACTGACTGGCACATCCTCTCAAGACACCCCTGGCATGTTGGCAGTACTGTCAAATGCAGTGATTACTCTCAACAGCAACTCCTCTTCAGTTTCCATGAGTATTTCATACACAACAGTTTTAACATGTAAATTCTAAGAGGATCTGACGACGTTATGTAACATTGAGAACTAATTGGTTTGTGGACTTTGTACATCGTCTGGATATCTAAAGTAACTACATAACACAACGTTATTTATTTAGTATATAAATTCTAAAACGTTCTGACGACGGTATGTAACATTGAGAACTAAAAGGTTTCTGGACTTTGTCAATCGTCCGGAAATCTAAAATAACTAGATAACACGACGTTCTGGAAATTGGATCTGCTTCCGTCCTCAGGTGCAGGGGGAGGGAGACACCTACTCTGTTGGGTCCCTTAAATAGAGCTAACCTCAATTAATATGGAAACTCAATCCAGTGATTGAGATTAGCTCTATCTAAGGGACCCAACACAGTAGTTGTCTCCCTCCCCCTTCATCTGAGGACGGAAGCAGATCCAGTTTCCAGAACATAGTGTTATCTAGTTATTTTAGATTTCTGGACGATGGACGTAGTCCAGAAACCCATTAGTTCTCAAAGTTTTAACATGGATACACAGAAAGAAATGTGGGGGCATTAAGTCTGAAGAACAAGCTGGGCAGAAAGCAGGGCCAACACAACCAATCGAAAGGCCTAGAAATTTTCTCTTGTTGTACTCCAGGGCATCTCTACCGAAATTAGCAGAAGCCCCATTGTGTTGATACCACATTTTCCACACTTCACCTGCCACAAAAAATTTATGGCAGCATCCTGTATTTATTCAACTCAGTGGCAGAACATAATTTTAAAGGTATGAAATATATCTGATTGCTGCAAGCATGTTCAAGGTCTGGAGCAAATCTGAGTTGGCACCAAAGACACTGAAGCAGTAAATATACAGCTTAGATAATTATAAGGATCCAATGGTAGGAACAGTTGTGGTTGCATCAAACCAAAGAGCATATATACTTAACTAAAAACAATTAGAATCCTCAAAAAATATAGAGTAGACCATCCTTCAATTGGCATACACAGACACAAAGTTAGATAGGCAGAGATGTAAAGAAGGGAAGCACATACCATAAGCAAGAATAAAAGCCACATACATTATGATTTCCTTATTACGTTAAATTTAGTTACATGCATTTCTTACAATTATACTGGTTATTAAAACCAAGTATATCATTCTATCAATATGTAAAATAAAATCCATATACACTGTACCAAATGTGCACACACACCATATCATCTTACTCTTAACAGACTGTATTCATTTCACACTGGACTCTGCACTTTGTTCTAATTTTACAACCTTCCAAAGAAAACTGATGTTAGATGAAACATTTTAACAATGATATACCCTAAAGCTGTGCCTGCTATAGTACTTTTTCCCTTAAGTTGAGACAAATGTCAGGACTCCTATTATTACATATGAACACAAAAAACAGGTCACTAATTAGTGTCAAGATTTGATAAACACATGTCAGGTTATGTAATATATATATATTTTTTAATGGCTCCACAGCCCCTTGGGGGCCTAGGCCGCCTCATTTTACGACGCTTCACGATCACACTCAGACACACCACACTCGGTAGGACTCCTCTGGACGAGTTATAAGCCCGTCGCAGAGACCTCTACCTGACAACACACAACACTCACAACAGACAGACATACATGCCCTAGGTGGGATTCGAACCCACAATCCTAGCAAGCAAGCGGCCGTAGACCCACACCTTAGACCGCACGGCCACTGGGATCAGCTATGTAATATATAGCAATTGATATTAAATGAGATTAAGATGGGGAAGAAGAAATGTTACACATCATCAGCCTAGAACATTTTTTAGGTTCCCACAGCACTGACGATGAGCATTTGGGTCTTCCAGGTTGCTACGCTCTGTAGCTACTCAGCTTAACAAGCCAGAACACCTGAATCATCAGGACTTTGGAAAATATGCAACATGTACAGATCAATAAAACCTGACACACTGCCGCCACACACGGATCCTCATCGGTAAGTACATGCTGATGTCTCTTCATAAAACTCTGATCACTGAATGACACAATACATACACAACAGTACAAAAAAATTTCATCAGTATCTGTCCAAATTCAACTAAATTCTATTTCTTATATAGAACTATAGTTCTATATAATAAATTAGCTCTATATAATAAACAGACTTCAGTTATGTTTGGACATATACTGATGAAATATTTTGTACTATTATCAACAAAATGGGATGACATTCTTTAAAAAAAAAAACATGCACCAGAGTTTTATGGACGCTCATCAGTGTGTGTGCGCAGATGTTTCTTCAGACTACCCTGCTGACTGAATGATACATTACACATGTCACAGGCATAAGGACGCTCACCACTATGAACGCGCTTGTGTCTCTTCAGACTACTCTGTTCTCTGAATGACTCATTACATACACCACAAACATACGGACGCTCACCGGTATGTACGCGTTGATGTTGCTTCAGATTACTCTGCTCACTGAAAGACTTATCACATACACCACACGTATATGGACGCTCACCGGTATGTATGCGCTGATGTCTCTTCAGACTACTCTGTTGACTGAATGACTCATTACACATACCACATTTATATGGCCGCTCACCAGTATGAACATGTTGATGTAGCTTCAAATTACTCTGCTTAGTGAATGACTTATTACATACATCACAGGTATACGGACGCTCACCGGTATGCATGCTCTGATGTTCCTTCAAATTTCTGTGCTGACTGAATGACCTATTACATATGCCACACGTATATGGACGTTCACCAGTATGTATGCGCTGATGTCCTTTCAGATGACCCTGCTCAGTGAATGACTTATTACATACACCACAAGAATATGGACGTTCACCAGTATGTATGCGTTGGTGTTTCTTCAGATCACTCTGATAAATGAACGGTTTATTACACATATCACAGAGAAATGGTAACTTTCCTCTATGTATATGTTTATGTTTATTCAGACCACTGAAACTAGTGTATGATTTATCACATATAATACACAAATACAGACGCTCCTCACTGTCTATGAGTTGACGTTCACTGACTACACTCTAAAAAGATATGATAAAAAATAAAAGAAAATGGAATGTGTTGAAAAATAAGACACAAGGTTAATAAATGCAAGGCATGCACTCCAGATGAAATTCTATAACATAACTAACAATTTACAGCATCTTGTACTGCAGAAATGTAAGAACCATATGTCAAACACTCTTCCATAATGCACATAACCAGTTCTATGGTATATGATCCAGGTCAGAATCCCTTCAACACTACAGTGCTGGCAGTCTGCAAATACTTCCATGTTTCACAGCAAAAAAGAGGGAATGTTTAAAACATGATATTACTTAACTTGAAACATAAAAGTAATGACCCTGAAACAAAAATTACTCTATTTTTGATACAGCAATCACCATGACCTTCAACAGTGGAAGAAAGGGCAGAGGTTAAAAAAGACTCCTATATGCAAATCTGACTGCTGACACTCATGTTGAAAAAATAACAAAAAATAATCAGGACAATAATCCTCCATTATTGAAACATGACAGCACACCCCAGTACCAAAACGTCATGCATATTAAATATACTTTGGAAAATAAACTATTTCTGTTTCAGGATACTAAATGCAGTAAGTAATTCATTTCAAATATCAATGGGTACTTCACAAACAATGTGTGACTACATCAGACATACTGGAAACACTTCTAAAAAATCCAATCACGACTCTGGACTTGTTTCGTGTGGCCAGAAGGACACAGAGAGATGACACAACATATGCTACTGGGTTCGCTGCAAAATCAGTCCAACAGCAAACACACGAAGAAAACGTATATTATGACCACCCCGGTTATTCCACCATTTAGCTGTGTGGCTCAGTACCAAGTTATCAGAGGAACATAAGGCCTCCAACTTCTGGCAGACATGATACCAACACATCGCACGTCACTCTCCCACAACATGTATCACCACTGTTGTAGCACACAGTCACACGTTATATACCCATTACTCACCTCTTGTTCAGCCTTTATTGCTGGTGATATTACTGCCAAAGGATCCTCCTCCTCTGGTATATCTGAGTCCTCCTCAACTTTTATGTCAGAAGGTGACAGACATGTCTCAGTGCAAAAACCAGGTACAGGTTCCAGGACATCTGTGCAGTTCTGTAAACCATGGTACACCTATCGGTCATAACTTATACATACATTACTTTTGCAGGTGGGTACAAAATGTAATGAAGAATCATAAGGTCTCCAACTACTGGCACACATGATACCAACACAGCGCACTTCACTCTACCACAACACAAAAGACAACACTTATCACCACTGTTGTAGCACACACTCACATATTATACACACATAACTCACCTCTTGTTCAGCTTTTACTGCTGGTAATGTTACTGCAAAAGGATCCTCCTCCTCTGGTATATCTGAGTCCTCCTCAACTTCTATGTCAGAAGCCGTTACACACGTCTGAGTACACAAACCAGGTACAGCTTCCAGGATATCTGTGCAGTTCTGTAAACCACGGTACACTTATCAGTCATAAATGTACTCTCACAGTACATGAAACAAGATACACTCTCATAATTACCATTTTGTACTGAACGAACCTCTCTTCCAGGACAGAATCCTGGATGGAGAAAGAAACTAACATTCCAAAAACTATAATATTCATAGTGAAATGATGCAATACATAAATGTATGAAGTTTCTTGCACAGTTATAAATTTCATAACAATTATTCTTATTATATGCTTCAAATATAATGGTCATCTTCTCACACTGTAAAGAAACATGCATCTATATTTCTATCAGGCAAGAGGATCATTAATGACCTACAACAGTTCCATTAAAATAAAGGTTTTCAAATACTGGTACAACAAAATTGTGAAACACAAAATTAAAGCCCCACACTTGTAATACACCAAACGTCAGGATAAACCTACCGTGTGGTTTACACATACACGTTTCAGTGCCTGAAAAGGGATAACAACCACCATATCTAATTCTCTTGTACTAACGTTTGACACCCCATTGAGAACGTGCCTTAACCTCCAACTTGTCACAGCACTTAAAACCGTTGGCAAAAGTATGAAAAAAAAAATCACAAGCTACTTATATACTTTTCTCACCATCAATTCTTGTGTAACAATTTCATGAACCACAGTTTTCGCGAGTCCCAATTCCTCTGCGATCATTCTGACACTTAACCGTCTGTCACGGTTCAGTACAGACATCACTGCATCCACATTCCGTTGCGTTTTTGATGAAGAGACGCGTCCTGATCGTTGTTCATCTTCCACACTCTCGCGTCCATCCTTGAAAGCTTTGTGCCATCGGTAGACCTGTGCAGACGAGAGGGTAGCTTGTCCATAAGCTTTCCTCAACATTTCGAGGGTTTCCGATGCGCTGTTACCCATTTTCACACAAAATTTTATCGCATACCGTTGTTCCAAACTCGCTTGCATTTTTCTCACGACGAGGCACTCGAACAGGGTGATACAACAATAACTTACACGACTCTGTGAAGGCCAGAATGAGACTGAAATGGGTTCTAACCTATACCTGGCCCCCCCAGCCCGTAAATGACCTAGACTTGCCCTTCCCCTCCCATGGCCGTAGGAATTCCCATACTAGATAATCTGTGGGAATTCCATTCTCATTACTTTCCGGACAGACCTCGTACGTCTGCCAGTAACAACGTACTTACATATTGGAATATATACACAGATCACCTACTCATTGTGTTCGGTGTCAAAACGTGATACGACAAAAACCAAATATTCAGCTTTCGCAACATGCCACGATTCTCCACACATTCTCAACAGTGTCACGGATTAGAGGTATTAACCACATAAAAACAACCATAACTACCACAGACTGTAATCCTTTGCCCCCGACGCTGCTAACCACGGATTACTGTTTTACGGGGGAAGAAAAACTAGCTTCTTACACTACATCTAGATAATCTGTGCACTACATATTGCAAAGCAGGGCGGCAGCAATGGGTGGCAAATGTGCCGCATTCGATGGGAACATCCTCCCTGCCATGAACAAATGACAATATACATACTTTAAGAATACAATATACGATACTGTATTGTAAACAGGTAGGTTCGTACACGGACCAGGCGTAAACATACCGTCGAAGCATATTACTTCCAGTACGTACAGTGGAACCTCGTTACATCGTTCCCGCTACTTTCGTTTTCCCGCACATATCGTCTGCCTTATTTGGTCCCGGAAATAGTCCCATACAAATAACACTATTTTTTCCTGCCTCCATCGCTCCTCGAACTGTCGTTTTATCACATCGATCGTTAAAAAATCACGGTCCTGACTTTTTCCCAAACGAATAGTTTTTTTTAAATTTGAAACGATTTAGTGCGTTCCGCGCGCATATATTGCTATCTTAGTGCCGCCTGGATTGCCTGCTGCGTGTTGAATCAAATGAGAAAATTGCCTTCATTTCTATCATTTTGGGTTTCTGCGAGATTGAAATGCATGTACTCGTATATTCTTATACAACATCTTCGAAAGACTCGGGAAAAGTTAGTTTTACTTTGTGTTAACAGTGATGGAAGTGACAAATAAGTGCCGATTGTTATCGGAAAAACTCCGAAACCGCGATGTTTCAAGAATGTAAAAAAATTACCCACCAAGTACCACGCGAACAATAAAGCGTGGATGACCACAGACATTTTTTCTTCATTTCTGCGTTCATTAGACACAAGTATGGGTGCGCAAAACAGGAACATTCTCCTCTTTGTGGACAATTGTGCCACACATCCAAAGCATACATCGTTTCTAAGAAATGTAAAAGTCATGCGGTACCCGGCAAACTGTACAAGTATGCTCCAGTCCCTTGATTTAGGGGCAATAAAGTGTTATAAGCAGCTTTATAGAAAACGCCTCGTGCAAAAAACTGTTTGCTTAATGGATGCAGGTAAAGATACGAAAGAGAAGATAAAGGTGTTGGAGGCTTTGCACTACACTGTGGCATCCTTGCAACAAGTAACCCAGCAGACAATAGAAAATTGTTTTCGGAAAGCTGGTTACGTGCAGGAACAATGTTCAGGCGATAGTGACGTCGTATTGACCAACGATGACGATTTCCGCCAAGACTGGGAAAAGTTCAGTGGCATGAACAAAGATAAATTCGAGGACTACGTCTCTGTGGACAGTCACGTGGCAACCTGTCGTGTAGAAACAGTGCAGGAGCTGTGCGTGAGCCTCGTGGCGTCCGGGAGTGTGGACGGGGAAGGAGGAGAAATGAAGATGTCGAACCCGAAGTTGTGCCGAACTTTGCCGAGACGCATGAAGCGCTGATGAAAGTAGTCTTTCGTTTATGCGCACAGCACGAGTGACAGTGATCGTGAAAGTGTTCTAGGCCTTGAAAAATCGTACTTTGAGTTGAGGAGTAAAGTTTGCACAAAACAAACGTCAATGAAATATTTTTCAGCAAGAAGTAATAATAATCATTAAATTGTTCTTTTCTATAATTTTTAATGGTTTCCCGGTACTATCGTTTTCCCGTATGTATCATTTTTGTTTTCCATCCCCCTGAAAAATGATGCATAGAGGTTTCACTGTATTGTGCTGCCATCTACTCTTGCACTGCAGGAACACGGCTCATGTTCTAACTTAAAAAATTAGGTGTTGCATATTTCGAAGCCACACCCCAAAACACATAGTCCACTACAAATTCTATTAATTCTACACAAATACTAATTTTCCTTGTATTTAACACAACTTTGTGTACCTACTACACAGTATATGACATATTTCAGCCCTCAGTTCTGGCCAGTGCTCAGTTTAATGAGTACATTAGGTACAGCAGGTCCAGTAACACCAAATCAGCATATGCTTTACATATTTTGAACAACCGGCATGAATATGGCCCCACAGATACTACTATGGACCTCATGAAACCGTGCGAGAGGTAAAAGGCTAAATTAGCTGGCAGAATTACTACTTACAGGAATACCAAATGAGGGGACAGCTAATGGACAAAAAATACACAAGAGGCAAACCCGCTCTTCCAGTTGTCCAGACCTACACACTACATATCTGGACCAACAGACACACCAGTGTAATTGATCTTGCCAGTACTGGCTTCACATAATAACCACACACAAATCAACACACACCACAAGTCTGGAATATGCCAGTCCATCCGACCAAGCCAGTATGCATCTACCAGTCATCACTTAAAAACACACATATCAATGCATACCACATGTCTTGAACATTACCGCCTACACACAACAGTGCCACCAGGCTATTTGTGCATGCCAGGAAGAAGAGCTGCCTACCACCTCCATGCACCATCCACGTGGCCCGTTAACTTCAACACCTATCGTCTACAATGCCCTATCTGATAAGTAGTGTGAATGGGACTTTCGCAGCGCGTATACAGTACCTACCGTGCTTTGTGCATGAATTTCTGTGAAGTGACTCTGGCAATGTGTACATAACAAGAAGGACTTTACCTTACCACTGGTGTTCCAGCTTCTGGAGTAACTTTCTCCCTAATGATGGTGGTACACATGCCACTGAAATGTGTCAGGGTTAAAATGATCCTCTAGCAACCCTGTGTTATATTAAATTTGGGCAATATTGTTGGTACTTTCTAGTTAATAATACAATTGGTCCCATATTCAAGGGTCAAGCAGATCTTGGACTTTATGACACCGCAGACGTCTAATATCACGCAATTCCTGGCATTTTATAAAACCCAACAGCTCATTAGCACATTCACAAGGGCTCACCAAATCCCCCAATCCCAAGACAAATTAATCCATTCCACATTCTCCCAGTCTCTTTCATTAACAACCATTTTAAAGTCTGCCAAAGTCTTCCAATTGATCTCTTTAAATCAGGCTTCTCCCCAGAACTCTCTATGTACTTCTCTTTTCCTCCACACATCCTACACAGCACATTATTTTCTCAACAACACATGTTAGTGTTTCTGCCTGAGATAATGAAGCCAATTTTTATTTTAATTTGCTCTGTTAATAATATGTAATGAACAAAACATTTCAACAAAAGCAACAACTTTCAACACAACACTCTTGAATTTTAAAACATAAATATTACACGGTAGACTTTGGGATTTTAAAATGCCAATATCAGTAAGTTTAAAGTGCTTCTACAAGCTGATGTCTACACAAACATGGCTTGCTCCGTTAATGTTGGAAGAACCGAGTGTTTACTGTGGCCAAGCAGGATGGGTAGCACCATCCATTTCAGTAGCCACACTGTTGCTTGCCAGAAGCCTGTGGTTGCCACCTCCTATTGCCTCTCCACACTCATAACATCATGTTTTCTCCATTGCCCCTAAACACTCTGTTATTACACATATATGCTCATTAGGACACTTATACCAGTGTCTCTTCAGGCACCCCATCACACATACTATGCCTTTCCTCTCTGCATCTTTTACCTCACCAGTACTACTCACTATGTCACTCAAATTCTCTATTGCATTCTTTAGTTTCCTGTCGAACTCCCCAGAATATTTCTCTATGCTATATGCAATTCTGTGTGCTTGTCTCATAGCATTTCTTCACCTCAGGATTATTACAACTCATTCTGTAATTCGGCTCACTCTTCAACCTGTGCAGCTGACACACTCTGTGAAAACGCTGGATCTCCATGTTGATGTTGTCAATCTCCTGTCCACTGATCTTTCTTCCCCGTTTGCTCACAACACGTAACAGCATATCCATGTGAGCAATTATTTTATCCCTTGATTCTCCAACCAAATAAGTGTATGTACTTCTACAGCACTCAACTACCTGGCTGAATACCTCTGTCTGAACTCTGAGTGTAGCGGTATCTGTAGCGCTCAGCATATTTACTTTCTTCCATCGAACAGGCTGTAGGTCAGTCGACAGCTTTTATACAGGATTCTGAATTCTGTAGACTCTGAAATGCAAATGATCATACAAAATAAGACATAAATAAATTAGAGAACTCTGGTCTTCTGGGATGATGATACCGCATCAGTGGGTGATGGGTTCCGATGTCCTGAAAGAACAGTGCCTTCCTTTCTAAGTACGATGGAGTTCGATCGGAATGCCATTCTTCATGAACTGCTTGACACTTGAAGATACAGGCACTATATTCCCACAAAATGTCACGAACCAGTCACCCAATGATGCAGCGTCATGTACCAGAAAACTGGAATCCTAAACTACACTACCAGCTCAAATGTTACAACATTTTCCACAGTGTCAGTATAGTCGAAATGTCATGATCCCACCCACAGGGCAGGTGACATCACTACACTGAAATTCAGAGTTCCACGGAGTGCCACCAGACGGTACGAGATGCCAATACAGACAATTCAGTCTCATAGATGGAAGCCCAGATGACATACGAGAAACCACTAACTGAGGTTTCCACGGTAACTATGTAAACGAGTGTGCCTTGCCTGCACAGGTCGCTGGGCACTACAACTACAGTAAGCGAAGGAAGTGAATTGAGGTCATTAAGAGTTACAGTGAAGTGTGGGCTGTTAACTCTCTAAAAGGGGTCATTACTTGCAGTCTGCGCCAACACCACAGGACACGGGCCACTTCCACGACCAAACAGAACTCCACATAATATATGTATATATACAAAACAGCACACAATTTCAACATAATGATAAGGTAAGTTTCCATGCCCTGCAAAAGCAACTAAAATCTAAAATGGGATGAAGAAACTGAAGTACAGCACAAAAGATGATAAGCTAATAAAAGCAAAGATACGTCTTCAATCAACGTGGAGCTACGCCAGCAAGCACACGCTGAAAAGAAAGTCTGAACATGTTGTAACTCAAGATCCTGATGAAGAAACAAAGGAAAAGACCCTTCACAGCGTCCAAGCAAAATATCCATCAGTGATAAAGAATCAAGAATGCAAAGAAGGCAAGAACAGTATTGGACACGTGTTGCATGAACAAGTGCAATGCTTATCTGAACAAGATTGTCAGCACATTTGAGAACAGGATGAAGAGTGAAAAACAAGGCACTGAACCCAGCTACAAGATGAAGTTTCGCGGAACTTTGTCTACAAGCCATGTTCACTGTTGCCTGCCCACGCCACCAGACAAAAACTATGAAGCAGCAATCATCATGGCCTTCAACTGTGGAAGAAAGGGCGGAGTTAACAGAGGACACCCAGATTCAAACCACTGCAGCCAGTCACGTTGAAACAATAAAAAAAAACTTCATCAAATATGAAAAAGTAGTCCAGTACCAAAATGTCATGCAAATCAAATATACTTTGGAAAATAAACTATTTCTGTTTCAGGATACTAAATACAGTAAGTAATTCATTTAAAATCTCAATGGGTACTTCACAAGCGTTGTGTGACGACATGAGACATAGTGGAAAGACTTCTAAAAATCCACTCATCAAAATAGACTTGTTCCGTGAGGCCAGAAGGATATAGAGAGATGACACACCATATGCTATTGTGTTAGCTGTAAAATGTGTCCAACAGTAAAACACACAAAGAACTCACGTATACATATCGTGACCACCTTGGTTAGTCTACCATTTAGGTTTGTGGCACGGTATTAACGTAACGAAGAAATATACGGCCTCCAACTTCTGGCAGACATAATACTAACACACCGAACTTTACTGTGCCAGAACGCAAGACACAACACATATCAGTACTGTTCTTGCACTCGTGTGTTATGATCTGACAATACATGGAATCTAGCAGCTTGGAACAAACTTCTGCTGGATCAATACAAGATCCTTCCAATGAGGATTCAATGGGAGTGCCTTGTAAAAATCCCATATTTTGCTTGTCATCTGATGCACTTTCTAAATATGGGACACAACAGTTTGCTCATTCACAAACTATTTCCCTATAAATACTAAACACACTAACCAAACCACAGAAAATGACAAGCACAAACCAACATGAATGTTAAAGCCATTGGAACAAACTGTTCAACTGGTTTAATCCCAATTTTCACTACAGCTTTCAGCTGCCAACAATCACTTATGCTTCCTTACAGAAATATAACATTCTGTACAGCCGATGAAGACTGACTTCCGTTTTGTGGTACTTGTGATTTTACACAATCTATATGGTTCAAGAATGAACAATTATAGCTGTATATGGTTTCTTACCAATACCTACTGCTTACTTCCATTTATATTTGGTCATTTTCAATGTTCAGTTGACACCCTCAATTTTTGCAGTTTTCAATTAGTTTTTATATTTTCCTTTTTCCATTTTCCTCCCCCCCCCCCCCCACACACACACACACATTACACTTGCAGGTGGGTACCAATATAATGAAGAATCATAAGGCCTCCAACTACTGGCAGACATGACACCAACACAGCGCCCTTCACTCTACCACAGCGCAAGACATATAACCGAACTTTGCTGGTTACTTTTTGTAAATTAATATAGTACATCAATTTACAGGACTGTTCTTTTCAAAGGTTTTAACTTTATTTCCATTATAACAACATAAACGTTAACACAATACCATCCGTTCAGTCCATTCCTTTACTGAGCACCAACTGACACGGGACACCTGGTCCCTTGTCCTTCCTGCTATATTTAGAAGAGTGGAGAGGGGGAGCCAAACTGCTCCAACAATACTAGTATATAAATGCTCCAATAATGTTCGGCTACAATTTCTCCCCCCCAAGATGTGACTTGAAGAGTTTTCGGTCCAGACTATTCAAGTCTGCATCTTGCTTCTTTGTAATAATACCAATTCAGCCAAATCTAAAATATAAATACCTAAACATATACATTGTTCAAACAATCTCAAACATACTTAACCCTTTTATCTTTTCTTATACAACTTAAACGTTTACATTCTTGAATGTCATACAACTTTCTTTTAACCACAACTTTACTGAATTCACAACAATACTATTCCATAAATTTATAACTATCAGCAGCTTACTCTATTTGTTATCATCTTGTTTGAAATGATCATTTTTTTGCACAGAATCAAAGTACATTTATATTCTATAACTACATGCATCATTCATTCACTATGCATTTTCACGTCTGAGCCAAACAAAGTGTTCCTAGTCTTATTTGTTTCCTCACTAATGGGCGTAATATAAAGGGAATAGGCCGGGAATGACCAACGACTGGAGCTGAGCTATTTACTTCGAATTTATATTCAAAACTTTTACAGATTCCTGGTTTGGTTGTCAAATTATTTAAGTACTTTAACAACAGCTGGACTAGTTGCCGTTTCTCATTAGATGTCAAATTTTCGTTTTCCTCAATCAGTGAAACTACCCTTTCCGCGGTCATAAAACATGGATCTGGTGACACAGGCTTAAGACTGTCCACCCGGGCTCCATTCATTTGTCTGCTTTGCATTTCATCATAATCACCTCCACTGCCCTTTGCATTTTCATTTAACTTAACGTTATTGTTACATCCTCATCAATGTTATCATTTTCATCATCACTCAAGCTTAGAGCATCCTCACTTATAAGGGTTCGTTTACCCTTTCCAATCCCTTTCTTCATATCTTTACAATATAAATCAACATTACTCATGCTTTCCCTATCTTCATAACTTCCACTAAGGGCATTATCATAATTTGAAATTTCTCGCCTAACTTCGCAGACTTCCTGTAGGTATACTGGTATGGGGCAACTCGCTCTAGGCGTATCCTCTAGCAACGGTGCCACATTTGTGTGGCCTGTATGCCGGACAACACAATCCTTAGCAAACCCTGTATTAGCGGCCTCGGAATTCGTTTCCTGAAATTTTTCAAAGGGGCGTTTCCTCACCCCTCCCCCCATGTCATAGCACAGGCATTGTTCCTTAAAATCAAGTACAATTCCATATTCGTTAAAGAAATTGGCACCCAAAATTACAGGCCCAATTAGTTGCGAACAAACCAGGAAATTCTGTTCAAAACTGTCAGTTTCTAATGAAAAATGCAGCAACACTTGCTTTTTAATTCTTTTGGAGCGCGTTCCCAACGCGGTAATCAATATAGCTCCCTCAACTGGCAATTCCAAAGTAGGCAATCCTGCTAATTTTAATTCTTCATATATCCTTTCAGAGTTGACCTCGGTGGACTAGTGGTTAGCATGCTCGCCACTGGACCCAAGGTTCGCGGGTTCGATTTTGGTGTCCGTTGCTCCTCATAAATGCAATTTTGTATTATATATTTCAAAACATGATCCCGACCGAGGTCGATGGATTTTTAAGGGTGATAAAAATCCGGAGCACCACTTCCTTCGGAGGGAAGTAAAGCCGTCGGTCCCATGTCGTAGATTTACGGCATGTAAAAGAACCTTACGGGCATGAAAAATGTTGCCAAATTGCCTCCATTTCTCACCCAAGTCTCCTGACTGCCTGCCAGATGGCTCTGGCAGACACATCAGGATCGATAGAACAGTAAGTGCGGCCAGTTGACCAGTCACCAACTGCCACGAATGCGCACGACTTAGTAACCTCGAAAAGAGGAGGCAAGAGAAGGCCCGGGCCCATATAGGGCTGTTGAGCCATGGTTATTATTATTATCCTTTCAGACATTAAGCAAACTTCTGCCCCACTGTCAACAACGGCGGTAACTTCCTTATTAGCAAACATCAACTTGACATGCGGACTAGCTGGCAATCTTAAATCATTTAAGTAATATATAGCCACTTCATCTGTTCGGGTTATACTTTCTTTTTCTTGGCCTTGAATATTCTTAACTTCTGGCTCTTTATCTTGGGGAACCAAATCATCCAATAAATTTTGACCTGGGGCACGGGTTTCATATGCGAGCGACGTATCCCCCACTACCTAGCTCATTTCTAGTTTAATGAAGCACCGTCGCGGCACCTATTACTATTAACTTGTCGGTAATGTTCATTACTATCATCCTGTTGAGGATTTCGGCTGAACGCAGGAGCGTTAGGGTCTAAGTCCAGTGCAGCTACAGGTCGTGACGACTGTAAGGGCTGTCCATATCTTTCTGCACGGTTGCCAAAATTCGATCCGTTCCTCACATTTACATTTCGGGAATTAGGCCCGTCCCTCGCGAAATTCGAAGCTCGTGAATAATAAGCCTGCCGCACAAAGCGACTATTATCCTCTGTTCTTTCATTCCCCCAAGACTGAAAGGAGCGTGAGGGATTATTTCTGAACGGAGGGACCGGGTTTGGTCTCAGAGAAGGGTCATGGTCCTCCATCATTTCCAGTCTCTTTAAGATATCCACTGCATCCTGTACAGTCTGCAATGGCGCAGTTGCCAAAATTCTCTGAATAAAGAGAGGAAAGTTTAATTGCAGAGCACTGATCAATTCACAGTCAGGAATGTTCGGCTCTAGATATGTGGCTAGTACAGCATACTTTAAAAGATGAGCGGACATTTTATCACCTGATTGTTTCGAGTATTTATCTCTATAGATGGAATATCTTGCTAGGCTCTGAGCCTCTCTACTCCAGAAGTGACGGGTAAATGCTGATTTGAAATCTTCAAAACATTTCAATGTGTGGGATATTGAAATCAGCCAGGAATGTGCCAATGGGTCTGTGATCGAACGTATGGCAATGGGTAACTGCAGGTCCTTAGGAACCGATTTCAGACGCAAATAATCGTCTAACTGTCTGAGATGAAAAATAGGGTTTATTTTAGAACAGTCACTGAAGTCAGGCAGTTTCACATCGTTTGCAGTCAGGTAGTACAATGGTGCGCACTGGCGGTTAAATGTCTGGGAAAGGTCGGGAACAGTTGACTGTGTAGCATGCGACCCAGAAGAACAATGCATATTACAATTCCTTTCATTCACACCATTCGCAATCCTTATGCTAGAGGACTCTGAAAGGTTAGTTTGGGCCAAAGGGTTCAAGTTAAGCTGATCATTTCGGTCACCAGCAGCTTGCAACTCGCCAACGTCGCAAACAGCTGATCGACCTGTTACCTCACTGGCCGCCGCTAACTTTACTTTCAAAGAGTTAATTTCTAAATTTACTTTATGGAATTCTGATTTATTTCTTTCTACTGCTACTTGAAAATCTGCAACCTTTTCTTCCATCCCTTTCATGCTACTACTAACTTTCTCAATATCTGTCCCTGCTCTAAGTTGCCATCTAGCGTGATCTACGGTTATCTCTTCACTGAACTTGCTGAAATCCTGTCTCACGCTTATTACCTCACTCTTAGTGTCATCTTTGTATTTTTGAATCTCTTCAATTAGGGATTTGGATCTAGCGTTCACTTCATCGGCAATTCTTTCAACTCCCTTTCTGGTATCTACAATGTGAGCATTATTTTCTCATGCAAATTATCACTTATACCTTCTATTGTTACTTTGACTTGTTGCAGTTCCTTATCAGTATCATTACGAGAGGCAGAAAAATCCTGCGACATGTTAGTTACCTCAATCTGAAATTTCTGCGATAATTCTTCTCTCAGATTAACTGTTTCGGACTGAAATTTCGCTGTCAATTCCTCTGCTAGTTTTTGGTTCTCTGCCCAGAATTTAGAAGTTAATTGTGAGGTCAAACTAGAAGTAATATCTGCCGCCAATTTAACACTCTCAGCCTTAAAATTGGAATTCAATGTCTCAACTGCGGTAGCAATATCCGCTTTCAGACTGCTTACAACATCTAACAATAACACCTGTAATTGCATAGTTGACATGGTTGCTTTTTCCGGTTCTATGACTGCACTATGTTCAATGCTGCCTTCCTGCCTTGTTAACAGAGTTGGAGCCGTTACTACTACGCCTTCGTCAGTTGAAGTTTCATCTTCAACACCTACCTCACTTACTTCTGCTAAACTATTTACTTGATTTTCACTCTCATCAGTCTCTGATGCTGGAACTATTCGGTTTCTCAAATTTCGTTCAGCCATTTTGTTTCAACTTTTTACACAGATATACACAAATTTTTACACTGTATATACCCGGTGACTTTCTGTAGAATCAGGCTGCACGATGTACGCCGTGCGGGCAGGATCGCTGATCCTTGATGGAGGCTCGGCTGCCGATGTAAGCTGCCGGGAGGTCGGACGTGAGGTTGCTCGCTAAGTGCACACCATCGTTAGTAGCTAGTCGGAGGCTGGCTAATACTGGTGTACACAGATCCGTTTTTCTTTCTTTGGTGCCGTGGTAACTGAAGAAGGTTTTATTCTTTATCCGGGCCCCAACGTTGATGCGCCACTTCTTATAACCGAACTTTGCTGGTCACTTTTTGTAAATTAATATACATCAATTTACAGGACTGTTCTTTTCAAAGGTTTTAACTTTATTTCCATTATAACAATATAAACGTTAACACAATACCATCCGTCCAGTCCATTCCTTTACTGAACACCAACTGACGCGGGACACCTGGTCCCTTGTCCTCCCTGCTATATTTAGAAGAGTGGAGAGGGAGAGCCGAACTGCTCCAACAATACTAGTATATAAATGCTCCAATAATGTTCGGCTACAGACAGAACATGTATCGCTACTGTTGTAGCACTCACATGTTATATACACATAACTCACCACTTGTTCAGCTTTTACTGCTGGTGATGTTACTGCCGCAGGATCCTCCTCCTCTGGTATATCTGAGTCCTCCTCAAATTTTATATCAGCTACCTTTTTTCCATCATCACAAGCTGTCAGACACGTCTCAGTACACAAACCAGGTACAGCTTCCAGGACATCTGTGCAGTTCTGTAAACCACGGTACACTTATCAGTCATAACTGTTCTCTCACAGTACATGAAGCAAGATACACTTTCATAACTACCATTTTGTAACGGATGAACGTCCCTTCCAGGAGAGAACCCTGGATGGAGAAACAGACTAACATTCCAAAAAATATAATATTCATAGTGAAATAATGCAGTACATAAATGTATGAAGTTTGTTGCACAGTTATAAATTTCATTATAATTATTCTCACCTACTACATGCTTCAAATAGTCACCTTCTTGAAGTCTTGTCAAACCATAAAGTGTACAAAACACACAATGCTGGTTTCAATTACTTTGGGGTCCCAATTTTACATAGAATTTTTAAAAGTATACAGCCATAAGTAAAAAAAGTTTAAATTATGAAACTTAAAATCTGACCACCACTACTGTGTTAATACCTGCATATTACCATTCAAACCCTTACAGCAACACATTATACTACAGGGTGCTCTATGAACTTAATCAACTTTGGTACTTTCAGTGTATAGCAATACTATAACTGTGGAAAGTGGGGCCTTTTACCTAATTTTAGTGTTGTGTGTGTGAGTCGCACACTTCATTACACCTGGGAAACACAGCCGCTCACTAACTACCATACACAAAATACAGAGAACAGTGAAAACCACAAACACAACCAGTTTGTACATAGCATGAAATCCGGCAAATACATTCTCAATTACAATTATACTTCCACTGTTACACAGTGCCAAACTAATTAAAAACCACAGTATGAACACATTAAACCAGTATATGACTGGCCTTAATGAATTTAGAAGATGGAAAACGAAAACTAACACATGGACTGTCACAGTATATTTAATGCTCTTGGACACGTACATGAAGCAAACAACATGACACTGACCATTAATGTACTAAGAATCACAAAACACTCACCATGTCCTCTCTCACTGACACTTATATATTTCTTGGACACTCTGCATTACAATGTTGGTACTGCAAGGCTACACACACACAAACACACACACACACACACACACACACACACACACACACACAAGGTGGAAACAAATACTGTATTTACTTTAATGCAACACCAGGTTTTTTCTTAAATTTGGTGCTTAAATATGCGAGGTTGTCTTACATTCACGTATTAAGTGCCGAACAGGACTGCGCCACAACAGATCTCTCTGAACCAGACCATGCCGAGCGAAACCAAGGCCTGCATCGCCAAATCATCATTTGTAGACAAAAGGAGAACACTGGATGACTAAACTTAACTGACACAAACATATTTTTATGGATTGGTCCATCGTCTAATATTTTAAAGAAGCATGACATTTCAGAACCTGACTCTAATCTAAGACGACCCTCCAAACAAAACACATCTGCCAAATCTGAGAAGACACCCCAAAAATAAAGCATCTGCTAAGAAAAAGTATTTTACTGTTAATTTCATATACTTAGTACACAAAGCATGTCACATTCTATCTACCTTTACCAGTCAGTGTCACTGTCTCCATCTTCACAGTCAGCGCCTTCGTCTTCCTCTCACCCACTGCTAATGTTCCCATCCTCTTCACTGCCATTCCACAACATATCGTTAGTCTCATCCATTGCATTGGATATACTGCACTGTTTAAAACCCTTCACAAACAGTTCTGGTGAAATGCACTGCCATGCCACTATGATCCACACTGACTAAGTAATAAATTTATATTTCCTGGCTTATAAACTTACTTGAACCCATGAAGATTCACAATTCTTTCCACAGATGCTATTAGTGGTGTTAAGAATTTAAAAAATGTGGTTTCTGAATTTCTGTCTGTAGTCTGATCAGCTTCAGTTCATGGCTCTTTTTATGGCTTTTAATTTGTGGATTCGTCCAGGTTTTATTTTTGAGTCTCTTTTTAATAGCCATTTTCCTGTTACTACACTTGGACTAGATCTTTTTCAGGTGCATATCTGAAAAAGTTTACTGCTTCTATGGTGCCCAGCGACTGAGAACAGCCTAACCTAAGGGGTCCACCAGGTAAAGGTGCTTTGCCTGAAGACAGAAACAAAGATGGCTTCCGAAACATCGTGCTTCTTCAAAAAATCAGACAAAGTCCAAGGAAATGAGATTGTGCCAGCGAACTTTACTCATGCCCTGTTCTCCCTTTTATCTATACATGATGATTTGGCGATGCAGGCCTTGGTTTCACTCGGCATGGTCTGGTTCAGAGAGATCCGATTTGGCACAGACTGGTTCAGCGCTTCATATGCAAATTTAAGATGAACTGACGTATTTAGGCAGCACATTTAAGGAAAATACCCTGTCTGGCATTCGAGAAATACGGCACATCACAGGATTATAGATGCTCCTAAGCTCCTATGAGTTGACGTTCACTGACTACACTCTAAAAAAAATATGATAAAAAGTAAAAGAAAATGGAATGTGTTGAAACATAACATATAAGGTTAATAAATACAAGGCATGCACTCCAGATGAAATTCTATAACATAACTAACAATTTACAGCATCTTGCACTGCAGAAATGTAAGAACCATATGTCAAACACTCTTCCATAATGCACGTAACCAGTTCTATGGTACATGATCCAGGTCAGAATCCCTTCAACACTACAGTGCTGGCAGTCTGCAAATACTTCCATGTTTCACAGCAAAAAAGAGGGAATGTTTAAAACATGATATTGCTTAACTGCAAACATAAAAGTAATGACCCTGAAACAAAAATTACTCTATTTTTTAAACAGAAATCACCATGACCTTCAACTGTGCAAGGAAGGGCAGAGGTTAAAAAATGCTCCCACATTCAACTCTGACTGCTGACACGCATGTTGAAAAAATAACAAAAAATAATCAGGACAATAATCCTCCATTATTGAAACATGACAGCACACCCCGTACCAAAATATACTTTGGAAAAAAAACTATTTCTGTTTCAGGGTACTAAATGCAGTAAGTAATTCATTTCAAATATCAATGGGTACTTCACAAACAATGTGTGACTACATCAGACATACTGGAAACACTTCTAAAAAATCCAATCACGACTCTGGACTTGTTTCGTGTGGCCAGAAGGACACAGAGAGATGACAGAGCATATGCTATTGGGTTCGTTGCAAAATCAGTCCAACAGCAAACACACAAAGAAAACATGTATATTATGACCACCTCAGTTATTCCACCATTTAGCCTTGTGGCTCAGTACCAAGGTATCAGAGGAACATAAGGCCTCCAACTTCTGGCAGACATGATACCAACACATCGCACGTCACTCTCCAACACGCAAGAACACAACGTGTATCGCTACTGTTGTAGCACGCACTCACATGTTGTATACACGTTACTCACCTCTTGTTCAGCCTTTATTGCTGGTGATGTTACTGCCAAAGGATCCTCCTCCGCTGGTATATCTGAGTCCTCCTCGACTTTTATGTCAGAAGATGTCAGACACGTCTCAGTACAAAAACCAGGTACAGGTTCCAGGACATCTGTGCAGTTCTGTAAACCATGGTACACCTATAAGTCCTAACTCTACTATTTCAATACATGACATAAATTACATTCTAGTTCCTATTATTCTGCAGTCAATGAACATCTCTTCCAAGAGATAATCCTCGATAATAAAACAAGCATTCATCACTGCATATGTGATGATCACAGTGAAATGATACTCTCTCTTGTTAGCTCTTTGTACTCAGCAACTCCACATACAGAAGGTCACAAGCATGATAAGTAACTTGTGGCATAATGTGACACAAACACTCTACCAAAACACATCTGCAGACAGCCTTGTGTAGACATAATATGAGAACTCACAACCCTGGGGCAGTAACTACTGTCACTTAGTACTACCATACATTGCATACAGAACTGCAGGAATGTGCAGCTCTCCAAGCAGGGGATGTTCCTGAAGAAAACCACATTAAACCCAGGCTCAAACTATAGACATCAGGTCCCTTAATTTCTCAGTTTCCTTACTCAAAAATCATCATCCTCAATCCAGTTATTTCCAATGTCACCAGGTAATAACTAATACTACTGCCACTATTTTCTTTTCCACATGATCTGACCTCGACAATGCCTGGAATCTAGCAGACTGAAACAAAATTCTGCTGGTTCAATAGGAGATCCTTCCAGTGTGGGTTCAATGGGAATGTCTTGTAGAAATCCCATCTATCATCCACTGCACGTTTTAAACAAGGGCCACAACAGTTGGCTCATTCTCAAAATATTTCAAGATAAATACTAATCACACTAATCATAACACAGAAAATGACAAGCACAAAACAACATGAATGTTAAAGGCTTGGGAACAAACTGTTTAAGTGGTTTAATCCCAATTTTCACTACAGCTTTCAACTACCAACAATCACTTATGCTTCCTCACAGAAATGTAACATTCTGTACACCTGATTAAGACTAACTTCCGTTTTGCGGTACTCATGACTTTAAAGAACCCTAGTTGTGTGCTCACTTCAGGGTACGCAGTATGTTCAGTCATCAACAACATATCTCACATAACAGACAACAATCCCATTTGTTACCTCAGTTACGTGTTTGGACATATCACGGCACCATGATCTGGCTCTGTCACTGTCCACCAGTACATGCACCATGATCTGGCTCTGTCACTGTCCACCAGTACATGCACCATGATCTGGCTCTGTCACTGTCCACCAGTACATGCACCATGATCTGGCTCTGTCACTGTCCACCAGTACAAGCACCATGATCTGGCTCTGTCACTGTCCACCAGTACATGCAATATCAACATCATTAATACTTTTGTGTTCCTAATAAAGCAGTATTGCAGAACTCTCCATTATCTCCTAAACATCATGTTAAAATATACGACTATAAACATTTGCATGCCATTTATCTATATGGTTCAAGAATGAACAATTATTGCCATGTTTACAGTTTCTTAACAATTCTTACTGCTTAATTCCGCTTATACAGGGCATACACAAAAGAATGGTGCGGTTTCAAAGGTGAATACAATTGATACCGCACCATTCTTTTGTGTATAACCTGTATTTCGTCACTTTCAATGCTCAGTTGATCAGCCTCAATTTTTGCAGTTTTCCATTAGTTTTTATATTTTCCTTCTCCTTTTTCCACTTTCCTTATTCCCCCCCCCCCCCCCCACACACACACACACACATTACACTTGCAGGTGGGTACCAATATAATGAAGAAACATAAGGCCTCCAACTTCTGGCAGACATGATACCAACAAACCGCAATTCACTCTCCCACAACGCAAGACACAACATGTATCGCTACTTATATAAATAACAATTAAATAATGTATTACCAGTGTTGTAGCACTTACATGTTATATACACATTACTCACCTCTTGTTCAGCTTTTACTGCTGGTAATGTTACTGCCAAAGGATCCTCCTCCTCTGGTATATCTGAGTCCTCCTCAACTTCTATGTCAGAAGCCGTTACACACGTCTGAGTACACAAACCAGGTACAGCTTCCAGGATATCTGTGCAGTTCTGTAAACCACGGTACACTTATCAGTCATAAATGTACTCTCACAGTACATAACCCTGGATGGAGAAAGAAACTAACATTCCCAAAACTATAATATTCACAGTAAAATAATGCAGTACATAAATGTATGAAGTTTATTGCACAGTTATAAATTTCATTATAATTATTCTCACCTACTACATGCTTCAAATAGTCACCTTCTTTGAAGTCTTGTCAAAACATAAAATGTACAAAACACACAATGCTGGTTTCAATTACTTTGGGATCCCAAATTTACATAAAATTTACAAAAGTAAAAAGAATAAATAACAAACTAAAATTATGAAACTTAAAATCTGACAAACACTACTGTGTCAATGCCTGCATATTATTATTCAAAGCCTTACAGCAGGCAGCTGCCTTCAGTCTATCATATCGGTGCACTGTGCATGAACTTCATCAACTTTGGCACTTCTATTGTATTGCCATACTATGCTAACTGTGGGTCGTGAGGGGGGCCTTTTACCTAATTTTAATGTTGTGAGTGCGTGTCAGTAACACACTTCATTACACCTGACAGCCAATGCCACTCACAAACCTCCATACAGAAATTAAAATCAGCACGACTGTAATAACATATCTAACGCCCTTGGACATGCAAATCAAGCAAACAACACAACATCGATCCTTACAGTACCGAGAATCACAAAACACTCACCATGATCTCCCTCACTGAAATAATTATTTCTTGGACATTCTGCATTTCAGTTTTGGTACTACAAGGCTGTTGTTGCCCAGCAACGCGGGCAGGCAAGAGTGAACACGAAGCCTTATAGACCAAGTATCGTGGAAATTCATCTTTTAGCTGGGCTCGATGCCTTGCCTTTCGCTCCCTGTCCAATTCTCGAATACGCTGACGATCTTGATCAGATTGCATTGCTCTTCTTCGTGCCGCCCTTGCACGATCCTGTTCTCGCTTTCTTTGCATTCTTGACTCTTCGTCACTGATGAACATTTTGCTTCTACGCTTTGAAAGAGAATCTTTCTTTGTTTCTTCATCAAGATCCTGAGCTATAACTAGTTCAAACTCTTCCTCTTCATCGTGTGCTTGCCGGCGTAGCTCTGCATTGAATCGAGATATAGCTTTCCGTTTATTAGCTTTTCGTCTCTTGCGCTGCACTTCGGTTTCTTCATCCGGTGTTAGATAGTCTTCTTCAATCTCAGCCAAAGTACGTGTTCTCCTGCGCCTTGACATTTATTATAATTGCTTTCGCAGGGCATGGAAACTTACTGTATTATCATATTGAAATTGTGTACTGTTACATATTACACATTATACATTATATGTTATATATATTATGTGCAGTTCTCGGTCATAGTAAAAGTGGCCCGTCTTCTATGCCATCAACGCAGAAAGAAGTAACCACCCGTTTAGAGAGTTAACAGCCCACACTTCACCCTAACTCTTAATGACCCCAATTCACTTCCTCTGCATACTGTGGTAGGAGTGCCGGGTGACCCACACAGGCAAGGCAAACTCATTTATGTAATGCGGGAATGTCACTTAGTGGTTTACGTTATATGTCACCTGGGCATCCGTGAGACTGAAGTCTGTGTATTGGTGACTCCTGCCATCTGGTGGCAGTCCATGCAGCTCACAAGTTCAGTCTACTGATTTTGCCTACCATGTGTGTGGGATTGTGACATTTGGATGTAGCATGATGGACAGACGGCCTGACACTACTAAAGTATGTTATAAGATCATCATATGTCTGCAGAATCTTCTATAAGCTTCAAATTCTTTCAATCATACAACATAAATTGCTATTAGTACAAAAATAACTGGCTCACAAGTGGCCTAGAAACACAGCCTGAGTTTTCATAGTCAGAGCATTTAATCAGCTCCTGCAAAGAAATATATTGCTTATATAAGTGGAGTTTCAACATATCACACTGTACAGAAACACGTATGTATATTTCGATGAGGCAAAAGGATCATTAATGATCTACAACAGTAATATTAAAATAAAAGGTTTTCAAATTATGGTACAAGAAAGAGTGTATAACACAAAATTAAATTCTCACAACCGTAATATACCAAATGTCAGGTCTAACCCACTGTGTGGTTTACACAAACACGTTTGAGCACTTGAAAAGGCATATCAAAAACCTGACTTAATTCTCTTGTACTAACTTTCGATACCCCGACCAGAACGTCCCTTAACCTCTCTCTAAATTGACACCACTTAAAACCGTAGGAACAAGTACGAAAAAAGATCGCAGGCTATTTATATACGTCTGCTAGTAACAACTTATATACCTTTCGGAATCTATATACCCAGCACCTACTAACCGTTTTCAGTGCCTAACGTGAGACACCAAAACACACACACGACTTTCGCCCCATTACACTGCTCTCCACAAAAAAAAAGTTTAGGGTGGCACGGATTAAAGACAATAAGCACATCAAAACAAATATACCCAACCACAGAAAAAAAGTCTCGTTCGTGTTGCTTTACTCGCAATCGCTCCTTACCACAGATTGTTGTCATCTAAGAAATGTGGCTAGCATCACAGAGCAAGGTGGTGGGATAGGCAATGTTCCGGAGGCGAAAGTGACATTTCCCTGTAACGGAACAAAGAAAACAATACATTTATTTTAAAAGTACAATATAATAAATTGTATTATATACTGGTTAGTCCACGGACTATGCACAAATAAACAGTGGAAATATTTAACCTGCAACACCGATTGCCCTGCCATTCTCGCGCTGCACGAACCGGTCTCCTACGTATTAATCTGTGTCTTTGTAACGTTTCGTACATTTCGAGGCTACAACCCACACCACATAGTCCACTACAATTCCTGTAATTGTACACAAATAAGATTTTTTCTCAAATCTAACACAGCCTTAATTCTGTAAATACTACACAGTACATGACATATTTCAACCCTTAGTTTTGGCCATCTTCAGGTTACATACGTACATCAATTCGAATCTTATACTGTATAACAAATGTTGACTTATTTCTTGCTTTGGAGATGAATTGTGTTTCCCTTTATAGAATTTGGGATGCTGAGCAAGCAAATGGCCATGGAAAGGCTTGATCACAGATCATGTTTTGATTGGCTACAATTTACAAGAATAATTAACAAACTTAAGTACACGTGCCTTACACACTATATACGTGACACATTGTATACAGACTTGCTTGCCTTGATTAATTACACCTCCTTTTCGCCTGCCGTTTGTACACAAGTCCAGCAGAATCTCCTGTTACTGTACAGCAATATTCCACCAGCATCGGTGAACACCATTTGCCCTGCTATGTCTTCTCCATTGCCGAGATATCATGATGAAAACATTCGCGATGCTCATCGTTCAGTGCCTCACAGTTTTCCGGGAAAACGATCTTTAAATATAGTGCAGTCTAATTTCTGATAGTACAACAATAGGTTTCCCATAAGTTCATTGTATTTGTCAGCCTTGTTATTTCCCACAAATTTGGTTGCCAAGAGTCGGCAAAAAAATTCCACGCCCTCTTCTCGTTGCAACTGAGAATTCGATGTGACTGCTCGTCTCTGAAGATTTACGGTTCTGTGGACTGACGAAAACACCCGATTTGGTTTTTGCAGCACTGATTCCTGGGAATTTCTCAGTGAGGTGCGTAAACGCTGGCCCTGTCTGATCCATAGCCTTGACAAAGTTCTTCATTACTCCCACTTTGATGTGCAGAGGAGGCAGCAAAATGTTGCTGGATTCTACCAGCGGTAGGTGCAGTACATTCTTTGTTCCCGGTTCCAGTGAGTGTCAGGAACGCCAATCCCTCTTCTTGTAATGGGGGGAAGTCTTTGCTTGACTGTCCCATTCACTCAGTAAACAGCAACACTTCGCATAGCCCTGCTACAGTCCTAGAAATATAGCAACAACTTTCAAGTTTCCACAAAATTGCCATTGGTGTTTCATGTAGTTTATGCAGTTTAGAAAAATGTTCATGCTGTCATATGATACCTTCTTATTGACTGCATATTGAACTGTAATTGACAGCAACACTTTGCTATTATGGAGCAGAAGGGCTTTTAAATTTAACTTCTAAGTCTCCACTCCTGACGATTTTGATTAATATTCAGGGCTGTCACCAGACCATGAACATTGTTACAGTCAATGAGGTTACCTTCCATCCATTCTCTTCACCCCAGTGCTACGGTGAAAGGCACTGATCACTTATTGTGACTCAAACAGCTTGTGGGTTTATGACACACTTTTGTGATGAAAAAAATGACCTCTCCACCAGCATAACAGAATTTACATTGTTCACACAATTTTGCTGCATCCTCGAGGTTTGGCCAAGAAACGACTGTATGAAATACTTACAGCATTTATAAAGACTTCACGGTGCGAAAGAAGACTTCTTAAAATGAGCAACACAAGTGTGTACGATGCAATGCCCTGGAAGGACCTGAAATGCAACAAGTTGGTTGTGGCAATACCTGGGAGCTCACTGCATCATCCATTTTGCCTGCTGCACTGCTTCATGCTTCTGATGCACAGAAAGTAGGCTAATGCAATGACTGGGTGCTCACTGTGTCATCCACTCCACGCTAAGGGTTGCCAGATTGCTGCTCAGTGCCACTCAACATAAAAAGCAGTGAAAAGTGTACAAATTGGGCCCCACCCCAGACCTTTGAAAGGAGAGCCAATTAACAATTTTACTTGTCATATTTCGTGCTCACTGCCCCAAAATTAGTAACGATTTGCTACTTTAACTTCCGAAACCTTTTGACCGTTGACCAGTGTAATAGCATGCTGTAAAGGTGCTTGGGCCTAAAACGCAGGAAGTTGGAGCCTAAGGAAAGTGCATCATGAGAAGCATCATGATTTGTACCTCTCACTGAACTTTACTGGGGTCACCAAATCAAGGAGGATATGATGGATGGGGTATGTGGCACATACAGGGTTTTGGTAAAGAAAAGCTAAAGGTACAGACCACTTGGAAGAACTAGGTGTAGATGGGATGATAACATTAAAATGCATCTCAAGGACATGACATGGGAGTGTACTCGATTCATTCATCTCAGAACGGGCCAGGGCCAGGCTCTTGTGAACAGCATAACGACACTTTTTGTTCTGCACAATGAGGGGATTCTGACTACCTCAGAAACTATAAGCCTCTCAAGACAGGCCCTGCCTCTTTGAGTTGCTTAATTACATACATATGCTTTTCAATTTGTAAATACAGAGAAGAAATTGTAGTTCAGGGAATCAGTCATCACATATGCATGGAATGATACAGAAACATATTTAACAATATCTGTATTTAATTCTGAATACACATGTCAATTCTGCACACCTTTCTTGGAGGGAAATCCAGTAATCCCTATCCTGAGCCATATCAATCCAGTCCATGCCACCCCATCCCACTTCTTGAAGATCCATTTTAATATTATCCTCCCACCTTCGCCTGGGTCTTTGAAGTGGTCTCCTTCTCTCATCTCTCCTCTCCCCCATATGTGCTACATGCCCCACCCACCTCATTCTTCTTGATTTGATCACCCAAATAATATTTGGTGATGAGTGCAGCTCAGTTAAGTTCCTCGTTATGCAGTACTAGCAACAACATTATCGATAGAAAAGCAGCACACAAAAGGACAGTACAAGTATAGATTTGTGTGTGCTACCATGAACCAGAGATGCCTGTATTGAAAGACTAAAGAACTTGATGCCTGATAGGTGCAAAGCAGTAGTCACGAGATGCACAGTTTCCTCTAAATACTCATGTTATGAAAACAGATCTGGGTGAAGGAATATGGCCTCTTTTGGCTTATTTTAGTTCTATGTCACCTTCATAACATACAGTTAAAGCAACACGTTTTTTATTGTTCCTTAACTTTCCATAAAAGTGATATTTTAGTACAGGTATACAAAAAGCTCAAAAGATAAGCATCACAAATCACAGCCTTCTTACTGCTAAAAATACTGTCAGTAAAATGTATTGTGGTCTTTGACAGTGTGTAGGACTGTGGCTTGCTCCACACAACTGTAATTACACATTCACACCTCTCTTTACAACTGTCCACAAGTACAAACAAAAGCCAGTAAGAACAAAACTCTGATACCCTAAGGTTGTTAAACGCCCTGTGCCAAGCTCTCCTGCTATTTCTATACTTGTTTGACCGTAGTAATTGTGATTGGTAAGGTCAGTTCTTACTTCTTTAAAGATTTCGCCTACCTTCTAACATGACTGACATCCACACAAGCACCTCCATGCAAAGTAACCCAATCACCCATGCACGGTATGCGGCTGAGCTATCTCATTCATTAAGGATATAGTCACTACTACCACAGTCTGTTTCATCTCTTTCCTTCAGGCTTCTCCACCAGAACTCTTATGTATTTCTCTTCTCCTACGCACATGCTACATAGCAAATTATTTTTTCAACAACACATGCTACAGTTTCTGCCATGAGAATTACAATGAAGCCAATTTTTATTTTAGTCCGCTTTGTTACTGATATAGAATGAACAAAGCATTTCAACAAAAGCACAGACATTAAACACAATACTCTGGAATTTTAAAATATAAATATTAGACAACAGACTTTGGGATTTTAAAATGCAAATATCACTAAGTCTAACATGCTTCTACAGCTGGTGTCTACAACAATATGGATTCCTCTGTGACCGTCGGAAGGACCGAGTGTTTACTGTGGCCAAGCAGGATGGGTAGCACCATCCATTTCAGTAGCCACACTGTTGCTTGCCAGAAGCCTGTGACTGCCACCTCCTATTGCCTCTCCACACTCAGGGCATCGTGCTTGCTGCATTGCTCCTTCACACTCTGTTATTATATATATGTGCCCATTAGGACACTTAAACCAGTGCCCCTGCTTGTACCCCATTGCAAGTACTATATCTTTCCTCTCTGCATCTGTTACCTTAACAGCACTATGCACAACTTTGCTCAAATTCTCTAGTGCATTCTTTAGTTTCCCGTCAAACTCCCCAGAATATTTCTCTATGCTATATGCCATTCTGTGTGCTGTCTCATAGCATTTCTTCACCTCAGGATTATTACAACTCATTCTGTAATTCGGCTCACTCTTCAACCTGTGCAGCTGACACACTCTGTGAAAACGCTGGATCTCCATGTTGATGTTGTCAATCTCCTGTCCACTGATCTTTCTTCCCCGTTTGCTCACAACACGTAACAGCATATCCATGTGAGCAATTATTTTAGCCCTTGATTCTCCAACCAAATTAGTGTATGTACTTCTACAGCACTCAACTACCTGGCTGAATATCTCAGTCTGAACTCTGAGTGTAGCGGTATCTGTAGTGCTGAGCTTTTGATACAGGTTTCTGCATTCTGTAGACTCTGAAATGCAAATGATCATACAAAACAAGACATAAATGAAACAGCGAATTCAGGTCTTTTGGGATGGTGATGCCGCATCAGTGGGCAATTGGGTCCGATAGGAATGCCATTCTTCATGAACTGCTTGACACTTGAAGATACAAGACAGTGTGTTCCGACAAAAGTTCAGGAACCACTCACCCAATGATGCAGCGTTATATATCAGAAAACCAGAATCCTTTCAACTACACCACGTGCACAAGTGCATCAATATTTTCCACACTGTTAGTAATAGCAATCAGGACACATACTGCATATCAACTCTATCAACTCCTGTTTAAAACTGTACTGTGTTGTGCTAATAAGCTGCCTGCACATTACAAGTCTGTGACCTTATGTCCACCAGCATACCTGTATAAGTGAAGATTGTCAGCTGTGTGCATGACAGTGAACTGTCAAGATCAAACTGTAAGCAATCAGTTTCACTCCACAAGACATACTAATGCATCAAATGTCAACAGACTTTACATCACACATCAGTATCTAAAGTGTTATAATTGGTTGCGTGCTGCATGTGGATATACACGCTCAGTTACAATTATTCTTATACAAAACTGCTATATTGTAAGGCTATTTGTTATAGACATTTATTTTGAAGACACACAGGTTCAAGCTTCTTGTGAACATGGTAACAAACTTCTGGATTGAACAAAAGACAACTGTAAACTTCTCAACAAGAATCCTACTTCACGGGATTGTTTGCTAGAAGCCCCAAATTTGTGGTTATGAAGGTAAAACAAAGGGTGAATACAATGCGATGGTCATGAAATGCAACAAGTATACTCCACGTTCCAAAAGCAAGCCCCACCCACTTGCAGCTACACAGGTTTCCCAAGTACAACACCTCAATATTTTTATTTTTCCCAGTAAAAGTCACTGCAAGCTGGGATAGTATAGTCAGTACAGTGACTACGCTATGGGCTGGATAATCCAGGGTTCAAATCCTAGCAGAGGCAAGAGATTTTCTTTTCTCCAAAACATTCAGACCGACTATTTGGCCAACCCAGCTTTATATTCAATGGGTACCGGGGTTCTTTCCCGGGGGTAAAGCGGCCAGAGCAAGAAGTTTATCACTCATCTCCATCTAGTGCGGAGGTTAAGAATGAGTGGAGCTATACCTCTACTCCCCTGATATGCCTTCATGGCATAGGCAGGGACAATTTTACTTTACTTTACTTTACTTTTTGCTTTTGCTTAAGACAGAACACTGCCTAGTCAACAAATTCAGTTTGTCAGGGGTAAGAATACCACCAACATTCACTGTGAGGCAACAGCTGTATGTGTGATGTCATAACGTGAGATTCTGCTGATGGAAAGTGGGTTTGCAAATTCAGGAAAAGACAGAAATGAGCCAAAATCAGAAGTGCCACTCACTTCTCGAATGTCTGAATATGTAGCCTTTGAGATGAAAATGATTATGCATCAGGTATTGCTGCACTGTGCACATCTGCGCACACACTAACGTTTCTCTCTCCTCCAACCAGGAGGATTTTAAAACAATAAAATATTAATGTACGATGTGAGGAGTGCTTTATACCTTTAAATCCCAGTGGGTACTATAGACACCACTGGATTTAACATAAAAAAATTCTATGTTCTGTGAACATAGTGCATTTATGCATTTCATATGGATCTAAAACAGCGATTATTTCCCTATACAGCATTAACTGACTGGTTTTTATAACCAAGACAGAGTGTGTTTACTGCGCGGTACGGACTGTATTTATGTGTTTTGTGTGGATCTCAGAACAAACAGCGATTATTTCACTGTACAACATTAACTGACTGGTTTGTATAACTGAGACGGAGTGTGTTTACTGCGCGGTACGAGCTGAGTCTCTCAAGATAATTCCATTAATTGTTTCTTTAAGTGCTTAACATACTTCTGCTATAATGATGCACATAAAACTGTCACTGGAATAAAATGTACAAGTACCTGTAATGCACTCACTCCAGTCCCTTCTTACCCTTAATACACACAAAGGTTCCTCCGTAACTAACTTGACACAGTACAGTCCATGTTGTGAAGTTACCAGTCACTCACCTAGTCAAGATTTTATGCAGCACAAAATTCTTTGCCAGGTTCACGACAGTTAGCCAGTGGCTCCTACAGTGAGTCACAAGAATTCACTCCACATCACACCCCATTTCTCTAATATCTATTTTAATATTATCCTCTCATCTAAATCTAGGTTTCTCAAATCTGTGCCCTTCAGAGTTTTCAATTAAATTTGGACACTTATTTCATTTATACCATTCATGAAGATTTGTCCATTTTTAAAGAATGTCATCCCACTGTGCTGTTAATAGTGAACAGTTAATAGTGAACCTGAGGATGACCTGGATAGGTCGAAACACGTAGTTCTATATAATAAATAGACCTCAGTTGTGTTTGGACAGATATTGATTTAATTTTTGTATGAAGATTTGTCCCTTATACACAGTCAGGCAATGTGCTCACACATTTTTGAACACACTGCTACAGAATGGAAAGTGGTGTGGTAGGAAATAGCGCATATACAAGCCCACCTGTACGTGTATGCAGTTTCAGTAATCACAGCAAAATGGCCAAAAGGTACCCAAAGATGGTGACAGTATGCTCCTCTGAGGCATGTGTGTGTGTGTGTGTGTGTGTCTCTCTCTACATACCAAACTGCATGGCGTCACATCCCTCAAGACTGTAATGCTCATTGTCACCAGCATGAGAATGTCATATCTCACAATTATTCTTGTTTTCATGACTGTTAACTTCAAAATGTGTCAGAAGTGCATAATCAATTTGCACAACTCACAACACTGAAAGAGGGGAATGCTGCTTGATTGAGTCTATTTCGAGGATTCAGTTCTTCTAGGTTGTGACACTGTGTCAATGGGCAAGTAGATCCTGACTTTTGAAGGCACTAGTGAAGATGAAGGCACTACATTCCTTCAAAATGTCAATAACTTGGACATGTCAAGAGCAACTCACGCAATGAGACGGTGTCATATCCCAGAAAACCTGAAACCTCAGCAACAACACTCTGAGAACCCCAAATCTTGCCAAGCTCCCTCACTCAGCCATGTAACATTTGTTTGCCTTACAAATTTCAAATGTGACCGTCCAACAAATTTTATCAAATAATTTCAGTTGCCATAATTACAAAATTCAGATTACTAAACAATGAAAGGATCAGAATAACATGATGCATCTCAATTTTAGTGCAAACATTTTTGGAAATTTTGCAAACGATGCACATGTGTCAAGTTTGTTAACAATGTCTCATGAGGCCCTCTTTCTATATTAACAAACAGAATTTCCTGTATTGGACTGAAGAACACTGCATAAACAACTATTACGTGATAGTACACTGTTGTGTGGGAGCATGAACAGGTGGACCATTACATTAAATTGCGATCAGTACATGAATGTGCTAAAAACCTGTACATTACGAGCTGCAGAGACTTGGAATTAACAACGCATATTTTCAACAAGATGGCAGCACAGTGCACACAGCAAGACAGACAAACATTCTGAGGGATGTCTCCAAGACAGCCCATTTCAAGAGTTGGATACATTACTTGGCCAGCAAGATCTCACAACTTAACCATGCCCGATTTTTCCCTTCAGTGCTCTCTCGAGTCCAAGGCACTTACAGATCATCCCCAAACAACCAAAGGGGTTAACCCATTTACTGATGGCAACAAACATTGCATAACTTGAAGGGAACCACAACGTTACACCATAACAGACAGCATTTACAGCAAACTACTTTCATGAAATGAACTGTGGACAATGAACTACATAAATTTACCTTGTTAATTAACTTCTTCATCGTTTCAGCTGACACTGAGGTCCCTACAGCCATGTCTTTCAAAATACCTAATATCAGTGGCAGACACTGTAGGTCAACAGTGACTTTACTGTACATGTGGATGTTAATACTGGTAAGACAACTTAATGTCACACAGTAATATGAGTACGAATTATTAAATTACCTCGCAGAGGGATGGTGTACGTATTCATCGAACGCAATTTTGTCCTAAGTTCATCTCGACTGGCCTCAATTTCTCTCATGTTGCCAAAAACACGTTTCTTCACATGCTGCACATCATCGTACACCTTCTTCACCATGTTCATGAAGCGTTGTGTTTTGGCAATTGGCGTCTTGCATTTCGGACAAGTCTTAAGTTTTATTTCTCCATCTGTTTGAGCCATCCACTGCTCTAAACCACTTGCTTCCAGAACATGCTTGCAATCTTCCAAGTAAATAAACCTGAAATTAAATATTGTGACTGCAGCCATATACAATGATAAACCATATTCACACATATATATGCAGGAAAAGAAAAACTATCTATGTATATTCATATTACAGATATGCAAATACCTACATTTTCAACTTAACAAAATTTTTATTGTACCCAAACCTACAAACTTTGCATCACACAAGAAGAAGTTAAGTGACTGACTGTGATGTTGATGTCTCTGACTGATATTTCACAGGGGAGAGAGAGAGAAAAAAACAAATTCCATATACACAGGTGTCCCTTTATCATGTCCCTGGGCATGGCAGCCTGTTTCTGTCCAGACATCCCATGACAGCTGTGGTGCTCAAAGAAGCAATAACAGGGACACTTTGTATAAATATCGTTATAAAAGAACAGAGATAGTATTTGTAATAACATAGAATTTTGTATGTATTAATGGATGTACTTGGGAGGCCAAGGCTCAACTATGGGCTTTAGTGCCAGAGGATGGAATGGCTGTATTAAAATAGCATTATGTTTCGTTTTTAACTGCTTTCTTGACTAGATACAAGCCAGATGACTGTAAATGCACATTTCACCTTACATATTACTGTTTGTTTTTCTTGGTTAAACAGTGGGTGAACTTCCCTGAAGACATCTTCCTTCAATTCTTGAACTGTGTGTCAGTGTGGTCTATATAAACTGTACAAATAAAACCCACAGAGACTGAGGTTAGGGGAATATTATCTGTGCTTTCACTGTACAACAAACCAACTACAGAACTTGGATATAGACACACACTACCTATGCAACAGTTAGGTTCCCAAAGTTGCAGCGCACGTGCAGAATTGAGTAAGCTGAAACTGAGTACAGTGAAACCTCTATCCATCGTTCCCGTTACCGTCGTTGGCCCGCATGTATCGTCTGCCTTATTTGGTCCCGAAATTAGCCCCATATAAATAACACTATTTTTTCCCGCCTCCATTGTTCCTCGAACTATCGTTTTCCCGCACCAATAGTTGAAAAATCACGGTCCTGACGCAACATTTTCCCGCACTGATAAGTTTTTCTTTTAATTTGAAGCGATGGTTTAGCGAGGTTTAAGGACCGGCATGGCCTAGTATACAAGAAGTTAGTCTGAGAAAGTGCGGCAGTGGACAGCGAAAGCACGGAAGCGTGCTGGAAAGACTGCCATCTTTGTTGGAGGGCTGCGAACGTGATATTTACAACGGGGCTCTTTACAACGTGCTTCCTGATAGAACCTTGGCTCTCAAAGGAGAGTCTTGTCATGGAGGGAAAAACTGTAAAGACAGACTTACTGTTTTACTTTGTGTTAACAGTGATGGAACTGACAAACAAGTGCCGATTGTTATCGGAAAATCTCCGAAACCGCGATGTTTCAAGAATGTAAAACAATTACCCACCAAGTACCACGCGAACAATAAAGTGTGCATGACCACAGACATTTTTTTCTTCATTTCTGCGTTCATTAGACGCAAGTATGGGTGCACAAAACAGGAACATTCTCCTCTTTGTGGACAATTGTGCCGCACATCCAAAGGATACATCGTTTCTAAGAAATGTAAAAGTCATACGGTACCCGGCAAATTGTACAAGTGTGCTCCAGCCCTTGATTTAGGGTAATAAAGTGTTATAAGTAGCTTTATAGAAAACGCCTCGTGCAAACAGCTGTTTGCTTAATGGATGCAGGCAAAGATACGAAAAAGAAGATAAACGTGTTGGAAGCTTTGCACTACACTGTGGTAGCCTTGCAAGAAGTAATCCAGCAGACAATCGAAAATTGTTTTCGGAAAGCTGGTTACGTGCAGGGACAATCTTCAGGCGATAGTGACGTCGTATTGACCAACGATGACGACGATTTCCGCCAAGACTGGGAAAAGTTCAGTGGCATGAACAAAGATAAATTCGAGGACTACGTCTCTGTGGACAGTCACGTGGCAACCTGTGGTGTAGAAACAGTGCAGGAGCTGTGCGTGAGCCTCGTGGCGTCCGGGAGTGTGGAGCGGGAAGAAGGAGAAGAAGAAGCTGGCGAACCCGAAGTTGTGCCGAGCTTTGCTGAGAGGCATGAAGCTCTGATGAAAGTAAGATCTTTCTTTTATGCGCACAGCACGAGTGACAGTGATCGTGAAAGTGTTCTAGGCCTTGAAAAATCGTACTTTGAATTGAGGAGGAGTAAAGTTTGCTCAAAACAAACGTCAATGAAAGATTTTCTCAGCAAGAAGTAATAATTATCATTAAATTGTTCTTATCTATAATTTTTAATGGTTTCCCGGTACTATCATTTTCCGTATGTATCGTTCAAATTTTCCGGTCCCCTGAAAAACGATGGATAGAGGTTTCACTGTAATGGTCAACTCCTACATGCCCGCACAAGTGCATGCACACATATACATACATACATACTGTATAAACTATACAATTCTTGAGGAGGCAAATGAGTTCTAAATCTATTGGCTTCCTGTTATGAGTTGGTCCTACACTACGTTTGTCACTAAAGCACTTTCTAGTCATGATTATGGCCAAAAAATAACACTTAACACAGCACAATAATGCAGCCCAAACACAAGTGTCCTGTTAGTAACAGACACAACATAGCACAACACTGCGTGAGCGCTCTCACACAGCAGTGTCAATCCACCACCTCCACCTCATTGCACTTTCATTCCTGTAAGGAAAAATTTGGCATATATTTCAAAACTTTCATTATTTTTTGCTGGAAAATTGGGTAACTTTAAGTTATGTGAGTAAGATGGTCTGCGTTAAGCTACGTACAGTTAAAAAGATAACGATCTTCCTGTGCATGCTGTGATGGCATACAGGGGAGTGCATATTTAGCTCCACTTATTCTTAACCTTGGCACTAGATGGATTTTGTGGCCATCTTCAAGCCCTGACCACTTTACCAGGTACCCACTGAACATGAGACTGGGAGTGCCCCAGAACTGGTCTGGATGTTTTGAGGAAGAGTATATTACCCTTGGGCAGCATTCAACAAGAAGAAGACACTTTTCACCAGCAAACTGGACTTAAATTTAAGGAAGAAAGTAGTAAAGTGCTACATTTGGAGCATAGCTTTGTGTGGTGCTGAAACGTGGACACTTCGGAAAGTAGATCAGAAGTATCTGGAAAGTTCTGAAATGTGGTGCTGGAGAAGAATGGAGAAGATCGGTTGGACCGATCGTGTCAGAAATGAAGAAGTATTACACAGAGTTAAGGAGGAGAGGAATGTCCTACATACAATAAAAAGAAGAAAGGCTAACTGGATTGGTCACATCTTGCGTAGAAACTGCCTTCTGAAACATGTGATTGAAGGAAAGTTAGAAGGAAGGATAGAAATGGCAAGATGACGAGGAAGAAGGCGTAAGCAGCTACTGGATGACCTCAAGGAAAAGAGAAGATACTGTAAATTGAAAGAGGAAGCACTACATCACACCCTGTGGAGAACTTGCTTTGGAAGAGGCTACGGACCGTCGTAAAACAGACTGCAGAATGAATGAATATTACCCTTGGATTGTGCTAACTGTGTACCTGCTGATATCTAAGTTTACCTCACAATGTATGACAAGAAAATAAAGTTGACAATTTCAGCATCACAAACAGATCAAAGGATCCCACCACAAATTTCACTCTTTCACACCTTGTAGCTGCAGTTCAAGAACTACTGCTGACTGATGCGGTCTCAGTTACGAGAGTTTTGTAGCAGTTCATACTGCCAGATTTGAAACCCAGAACTCTGTTCAAGGTATCTGAGGGATATCCAAAAAGACTGTTCTGAACCTCAACCCTCTTTGGCTTTTTTTTTGGGGGGGGGGGGGGGTTGTTGGTCCAGGAATGTCTCTGTCCTAATTTATTTAGAATCCTATGAATGCTTCTTCTATATGGAACTCTGACATTCTGAAATGTAAAGCCATAATCAGCAACACAGCTGTGAGAATCATCTCACAGAATCTCCTCCTCACTTTACATGCAGAAATATTTCACATGAACACTCGGTATGCTGATAAGTCAGTCACGTGGTATTATGACACATCGAATAACATGACTGCATGAACGTTTACTGCACAGGTTAAATACTCCTACAGTAGCGCGAGTCTGAGTAACATGTACAGAGCTTTGACCATATGTATGAACCAGCCCCTAAGCTCATTTCATGGTACGTGTTAAACAATTTGTTGGGGTGTTGAAAAAAATCTGCTTATAGATATCTGCAAGGTCTGCTTCTTGACGTTGATAGCTGTACTGATCAAAGTCCAAGGAGATTTGCACTTCCTCTGCACCAGACATGGAGAAACCAGGGCCCATGGAAAATGTTGGTAACCATACAGTGTCATTTCCCAGAATAACTGAACTGTTTACTTCCACAAACTATGACTAAATTTAGAGACAAAATAATTTACTCAAGTTTCACATCCAGGCTACACTGCATGAACATAATCTCAGAAGGAAAAAAGAACTAATGACATTAACCAAACAAACAATTCATTGTTTTTCACTAATAGTATCAAAAACTGAATTTAACAGGAAAACAGAAAGTTACGTAATGGGGTGACTAACAACTCAACTCTGAAGAATATTACAGAGACAGGGATAGCGACAGAAGGAAGTGTTGAAGAAAGAGGTACAAACATTTACAAAATAAAACACCTTTATCTTCTCTTATTGGAAATATGGGTTCACCCTTTGGTTCAATACCTTGCATCTGGTTCGTCTTCAGTTCCAAAGAACACTTCTGTCACCTCGTCATTATTGCACACCCTGCAGAGAGGGGGGCATGTTTCACCACAGAAACCAATGCATGGGTGTTCGCACAGTAGCAGCTTTGTACACGGCTCATTGCAAGGATTCCTGTCACACAGCTCATAGCACAACTTTCTGCAACGATGATGGATGCAAGCCCAATCGCACGGTTCCTGCAAAAAAACAGTACAAATATGGCTGGTTTTTGTGATAATATCTTGTTTCACAATTTAATGAACTGCACAAAAAGATCTGTCACTTTTAAGGCAACATCCAAAGATGTGTAGGAACTGGGAAAAATCTTGACAGGCTGTGTGACTGCAGGCTCATGCCGACACTCATGGCCTACTGAACATGAAGACGCTCAAAACACTACAGGGCAATATTAAATGTATTCATTGTGAAACATGGACTAGAAATGCAATTGTATGCAATAACACAAGATCACAGTACATAAACAAATACATATCCTTTATTAACTAATCAATCAATCAATTTATTTATTTATTTACATATCAATTTCTGACATACTTCTGTCCTACAACCATCGGTGGGGAAATCATAATTATCTCACAATTAAGGCAAAATACTAAAGGTTTTAATACATAATCATTAAAATTATAATACATAAATTTAAACTTCTAATAATATCAAAAACATTAAAATATGTATATATTAAAAATGCTTTGTGTAATTAATAACACTATACAGTAATAAAGAAGCCAAAACAGTGCAGTCAGACTGTCCCTAGACTACAGGTCACATGACACATGGCTCAACTCCTGGTCCTGGCAAGGGCAATGTTCCTCTTTTCCAAAACATCCAGACCGGCTGTGGGGCCCACCCAGCCTCCTATTCAATGGGTACCGGGGTTCCTTCCCTTGTGGTAAAGCAGTCAGGGAGTGAGAATGACCACTTACTTCCATCTAGTGCCAACGTTAAGAATGAGTGGAGCTACACCTCCACTCCCAATATAGGCATTCATGGTATGTATTGGAAAAAGTTCAGCTTTTTCACCTGTGTAATATTAATGGAATCTGATTACAGTTCATTCACTGTGGATGTTTTGTATCCCATCATGCAGCAGTGGCCACGACAGCCAATCATAGCTACAGAAGGGGAGAAGAGGGGATAGTCCTGCCTCCTCTTCCCCCCAAGTAAGCTGTGACTGGCCAAACTTCCTCAAACCTTTCTACATAACCAACACATTATCCCCCACCACATCACTTTGGCATCCACCTGAACCAATTAAATTACCCTGAAGATAGAGGCAGTACCTTCCTCCAAAACATCAGAACATTTAATCGCTGTGTGGTGTAAAAATCCCGAAAACTACTATCATTTTGAGTCAGGACTAATTAGAAGTACTATTCTGGTACTTCCTGAATGGGCAGATGTCCGAACCAAGAGCTGTACCTGGCCTGTCCAACACATGTCAGAGTAAATGTGTTCAGTTCATTCCACTAAATCACACCTTTATAAACAATGTACCAGGAAACAAGGATGAGAAATGCTGCTCCAGGCAATAGGCGCAACCAAACCAATAAACTCAATAACCATTAAGCAGAATGTGAGCGCCACTGTTTGTCAGATAACACAACCTACTGTTTCTATGCTAGACAGAACAGGCACAAAATACATTGTAATGTATCAATGTTTACAATAAGATTTAAATTTATTATCTCCTTAAACTTCCTACTAACTAACTAACTAACTAACTAACTAACTAACTAACTCCATGGAGCAGAGTCCTTCTTGAGAAGCTAACAGGTCATCAGCTAGTCAAGAAATTCCCATTTTATGGAACCCGAAGGTTCATTACCGCACTCACAAGAGCCCGCCACCTGTCCCTATCCTGAGCCCAAAGAATCAGTCCAGGTCCGAGGCTCTGTATAGTGTTTCGTAACATGGTAATTTTTTACGGTGAGGAGTTGTTAGCACCTCGCCCAACCCCCAAGCTGGAGGACCACCACTTGTCGGCTGTCCGCGACTGCATATTCACAGCTACCCTCCATATTCGGGAGGCCGTTCCTCCATTCGCAACCCGAGGACGCGCCATGCCGTGGTGACAGGGACCGACTAATCATGGCCTTAAACAGCCTACAGTTTTTTATATTTTTTACATTCTCATGTTGTATTCTCTAAAACTTCTAGCCGTAAAGGTAAAGCAATCTCTATACAGGCCTGGACAGGCCCTGAGGGTTCCAAGAGGCTGAGGCTCCCAGATTTCAAGACAATCGGCACAAGAAAGTGGGGTAAGGTTGTCAGCAATATGCACCGTCCGCCTTTACCCCCCCCCCAGGAAATATTCCTGGTACTCATTTCTGTTAGAGGCTGGGTCGACCCCAGGGCCATAGTGCGGCTCGAAGGACTATGTCAAAGAAAAATCCCAATGACACCACCAGGAATCAAACTCGCAGCCTTCTGGCTTGTGGCGCAGTGCCTCAACCAACTGTGCCACCACTTGCCCCCTCAACATCTAATAATTCATTGTAACTACACTAGTGAGCAATCACCTTGATGAATTAAGTGACTACAGCGCTTTGACAAATTTATAATTGCAATACATTGAATCACAAAGAACCCACGAATTAAAAGTTAATACTTTAACACATGTTGATCAATGTGCTTAGATTTAAAATAGAAAATCTCTGTAACTGACTTAAACATGGCTGTTTACTAGCTGAAACATGTAGTCAGGTATATATCAGTAATGAAAATAACCTGATATAGAACATGTCAATATAACAGCTTTGTACAGAGGCTTACAGAATGTCAATCATTTATATCAATAAATAATGCAGCGGAATGCATCAAGAAAATATAGACATGAAGCTTCTCATCATGCAATCTCTTCCAGTCTCCTGTCACCTCCTCCCTGTGATACCCAAATATCTTCCTTAGCATCCTACTCTCTAACACCCTCAGCCTGTGTTCGTCCCTTAATGTGAGAGACTAACAGATTGCATGATGTGCAAATTAAGCATATACTAACACTCACCTTGCATTGTATGCATGGCTGTCCACACACATTGAAACACCTTGAATGCTTGCAAGTATACGTACACTTGCGATTGCAGGGCAGACAGCTGTCAGCACAGGGTATGTTGCAACTGAAATAATTATAAGCCATCACACTCTATATATTTGGCCAAAACAAACAAACAAACAAACAAACAAACAAACATGAATCACGAAGATGGCCACATGAGTGGCCGAAACATGTAGCAGGTATACAGTGTGTATAATACACTTTTTCATACACTTATGTGCATTTGTTGGTATTAATATCATATCTTATTGCTCCACGCACGGTTATGGATCATTTAAAACATGAACCATGTTTTCTTATTGCAAAACCATCTGATATAAACAAAGTGTGACACTAAGTTCCAAGAATGTCCCAGTAAAAACTGTAATTCTCGCACCTCATGTAAGTAACCAATGCCATGCAGCAGTCCTTCTTCAGGTATTAAGGTGTGCTCAGGTGGCAAAAGGACCCCTGCCTATCATGGAACCCAAAGGTTCACAAAAACCTGCTGCTAGCCTGTGTCATAAGCCACATAAATCCAACCCAAAAGACCAAATGTCATCAAAATCTGCTGCTTCCAAGCCAGTCACTAAATATAACTTTTGAAACATAATGACAAAACTGTCCCTGTTCATACCATAAAGTTATACAGGCAGAGCAGAGGTACACCCCCACTCATTCTAAACCTCAGCAACAGATGAATGTGAGGAATGGTCAAGTTAATGTCCTGGCTGCTTATCCCCTGAGGAAAGAACCCCCAGTATCCATTTAACAGGAAGCACGGTAAGCCCCAGAGCCTGTCTACACATATTGGAGAAACCAAAAATCTCTCACCCCTACTGGGAATCGAACCTCAATTTGAGCAGGTTGTGGCCCAGTTACTACACCGACAGCTATAAATGTGACTTACACTTCAGCAATGACTGCTGGCACTACAAGGACCCCATCTCAAGTCCATTTTCTACAGCTTTCATCACTCCAGTCCACGGCCTTGTGTAATATTTCACAACATCATGTGTTTCTTATAGTGACAGGCTGTCGGTCCCCCTTCACAACCCCCCACTGTCAAAGACCACTGTCAGCGGTCCGTGACCGTTTATTCAATATATTCACTACGAACCATTACCTGTGTCCACAAATCAGTGTCTTCCCGCATTTCTCTTTGCATGCCATGTGTATACGTCCTTGCATGCATTCTCCGCATGTTCCTTGACATCGGTGGTTACAATTCAGTACGGCATCACACGACATCTGGCATCGGGACAGCAGTTCTTCTGAGTTTGGATCCAAAACTAGGACAGACCACAAACGAGCTCAGAGACTGTTTGTTGTCAAGTAAACAAGCATGCATGTTGGAAACACAAATAATGCAAGATGTGAGGTTCTCACAGCAGTGTTGCTGTACAGTCAACTCTCCTAGAATGTAATGCTATGACATTGGATAATCAACTTCCTGAAGCATCATAGTGCTTGTATCTTCAGCATCAGGTATTTCTTCTTGGACTGTTCAAGCCTTGACGATGAAGGCACTATGACCCTTCAAAAAGTTGGGAACGGCTGACCCAGTGACAGTGTCAAATCCCAGAATACCTGAATCCTCTGCAATGAACCCAACAGTAACTATAAGCGGAGATATGTGACAGAACTATTAATGGAACAGTCACTTGAAGGGACACATATGTAAAATGATACTGGTTAGTAGTCACACCTGTGAAAAGCGTCATGACAAAGACGTAACAACCTATCATATGCTCTGCACTGTCAGGTTACAGACGAATGGATTAGCATTCAGCCACCTTTGTGAAACTAAATGCAACTAAATTAAGCAAAATATAACACTGGTTGAGGGTTACTGTATGTGGTGTGACCAGTCCCTCGACCAGAATTATTTCTCCATAACAACAACACTGAACGTTCTAATCAATGCTGCCCTCAAAGTAATCTCCTTGGGAATTTATACAGTGAGCCCAGTGATAATGCCACTGTTCGAAGCATTTCCACAGGTGCATTGTCTGAACTCAGCAAGCGAGTTCCACAATTTTCTTGAATCATACTAAATCTCTTATCCTTTAAGGCCACCTTGAATTTTTGGGAAAGAATGAAGTCACACAGCGCTAAATCTTGTGAGTAAGAAGGGTGTGGAATGACAGTCATTTTGTCTTTAGCCAGAAATTCACGCATCAATAAGCAGACGGAACCCGAATCTGGCGGCAATTCAACACTTGTTCAGATTATCTTTTCAAATGCCCCAACTTAACAAAATGAAGTCCCCAACATGTTACCAACTCCATGGACAGTGATTCTTTTATTTTGGAGAATGAGTTCCCTTGCTGAAGCTACCTTTTCATCTGTTTTGCTCGTCAATGGGCATTCCAATCTTGGTGGCATATTCGCAGAGGTCACACCACTTTTGAGCTTAGAAAACCATTCAAGAATCTATGCTCTTCCCAATATCTGTTCTCCAAAAGCTACTTTCGACATTTCAAAAGCTCCTGTGGCATTTTTCCTCACTTTAAAGCAAAATTTTATGCAGGCCCGCTGTGCTTTCAAGTCTGCCATTTTCAAAGATACATCAGAATCGCATATGGAACAGCACACACTCGTACTCAACAGGATATTACTCGGCAATCACACGTGCTACTACTCTACTGCCAGCAGCAAATGAATCTGCAGACTCTATCTACTCCTAGCAGCAGAAGTTTGTGCTAGCAGCAGTTGTGTCGTCTTATCGGTCCAAAAATCATTTGATCACACCACGTATTTGCCAGAATATAAAACCAGACTTCTTTTCGAAATCATGAACTGAAAAACACTGCGTCACCTTGTAATAGTGAACATCGTTAAACATGTTCTATACAGGTATTTTCCTTAAAACTAAATACGCTAAAAGGCGAGGGGGGGGGGGTGAATTTTATATTTGGGTAAATACAGTATCCTTGAAAGCGGATGGACAGTACATCAAGTCATATCATTAACACCCACTCTCCAGGCCACTCCCATCTCGTCTAGTCTGGTCTAGATCTAATGTCACTGTCAAAACAAGGGCTAATTTAAAGTCTGCATGGCCAACACACACTTTTTTTTTACATAATGCTAAAAAATTACCTCAAAAAAAGTTTGGTGCTTTTCAAAGATTTATTACCATAAAAGGCTTCGCAGCCTAAACTATGTAGTGCCACAGTCACAGACACAGGAACTGCAGCTTGCGGTAAAGCACAATGCTGCCAGGTATGGGAAGTGAGCAGCAAGGATCACGAACGACCTGCTCCCCAACAAATGGCACTGCTTATTCCCACACAGCCAAGCAGTTTTCTTACTAGTATCCTTTAACTGCTGTATAATATAACATGAATTTGGGTGAATAAATACAATGCACACTGTTGTTACTGCAAGGTCTGTCCATTACTGTTTAGTGCTGCCTCAGTCTGTAGAATGTACAGCAGTGTAGACCTTACAACAATGCAGAATCAGACCAAGTTTCAGTTGCTGTGGCCATTGCTAGTGTCACTCCCACCTCACAAAACAGTGCATCTATCATGTTGGTATTACTGATTACAGATGATCTCACAAGCCTACTTCTTTAATCTTTATGTGACCTATGTTTGCATAAGCGAATGCATATAAAAACACACTTATAGAAATTTATTTCATATATTTAGACTAGAAAGAATTTTACTGCATTTTTAAGACATGCTGCATGGTCTGTTTTATAAACAAAATGTCGTTCATTTCATAATTATCTCTTTTTCTGTTCAAATAATACTCATGTTTTTTGTAAACCATGTGCTAAAATTTACGTCCCAACTTGTGATTTAAAGGGTAAGAAAGCTACTGTACATTACTGACCTCACAAATATTAAGACTGCTGCACCTTGTTAGGTGCAGTACAGTCTCAGTGCTTGTGACTGGACTGAGAATACCATCACAAACAATGGGATCTATTTTCAATACAAAATGCCTATTTAGTTCCAAGAGCTTACAAAATACCAGTAATAAGAATATAAAAAAACCTAGAAATGAAAAGAAAGCAATAAGTTTTTTCAATAAAATACACACTTTTTGGAAGCACAAAATACATTAAACAATTGAAGGAGAGACTCATTCCCTACAGGATGAATGTAATCACTCTCACTTAATGAAAGACAGAGCTTATCCGAGGTGACAGTGATCCATACAATATCAGAAGAATGGATGAAGCCACCTTGTCTGCCACGTGGTCTTGTCCAATTTTGACAGAAGCAATCAGGAAAGGTTTAAATATGGTATGAATATCAAAATGGGTGACCATAAAAGGTCAAAATATCAAACAAAAATGTTCATGGACTCAAATGACTCTATGACGACAGTGTGGACAGCAAAGAAGATTAAAAAATCTGACTTTACTAAATATGGCTAGAAGATAAAGATATGAGAACAGATCACACATTAAAATCTGTAACACTCACACTGGTTCCGCATATAGCATGGCACATCTCTCCAGTGTCCACACGCAGGTCGTACTGGACAGGGAACCAACTCCTGACACCGTTTGGTGCATACAGCAGAACAAAGAGTGGTGCACTTGTGGCCGCAGGGCAGCAACTTGTTACACGGACTCATGCACATTTTAGGATCAGGCGTCTCACAGCACTTCACATGAAGAGGGTGCCCACATGACTCTATCTGTTTCAGCACCTAAAGCAGCAGTCACCCCAACATAAATACAGCTAACTGAAGCATGTATACTGACATGGACATGCTTCAAACAGCACATTTACACAGTAAGTTCATAAATTTGGTCATGTAATGGTAACTGCATTTTGTTGCTGATCAATTTAGAGAAATGTCACACACAGAATTATGATCCTGCTCGTTGTGATGTGGGTGTGAAACTTGGTCTCTCACAGACAGGGATGAACATAGGCTGAGAGTGTTCGAGAATCAGGTGCCAAGAAAGATATCTAGGACTAATAGGGACAAAATAACAGCAGGATGGATAAAACAGTATAATGAGATACTTCATGATTTGTACTCCTCAGCAAATATTAGTCAGGTGTAGACAATGTTTTTCACCAACTAAATGCACTTGTTATAAAAACACTAAAATAGTCTAAAACTGTTTGATAAAAAGCCCCGACATGTTTCGGCTCATTAATGAGCCATCCTCAGGGGGTCACCACTGTCTGTTCTCAAAACACGTACATATGTTAATCCTCGGTTGAGGTATATGGTCAACGTCCTATCTCACCAATCTTACTTTATCACTCCGTAAACCGATATGTTTTTTAAAACACTTCGAAAGATTATGCACTAAGTGATGCAATAATATAGTGCATAAGTGTTTTAAAAAACATATCAGTTTACGGAGTGATAAAGTAAGATTGGTGAGATAGGACGTTGACCATATACCTCTACAGAGGATTAACATATGTATGTGTTTTGAGAACAGACAGTGGTGACCCCCTGAGGATGGCTCATTAATGAGCCGAAACATGTCGGGGCTTTTTATCAAACAGTTTTAGAATATTTTAGTGTTTTTATAACAAGTGCATTTAGTTGGTGAAAAACATTGTCTATATTTGAAAAATGCACGGTGAAAATAGAATAAAATGTCAGGTGATCAGCTGGGCATGTGACACAAATGGGGAGAAAAGAAACGCATACAGGGGTTTTTAGTGAGGGAACCTGAAGGAAAGATACCAATTGGGAAGACTCATATGTAGTTAGGAAGATAATATGAAAATGAATCTTAAAAAGCTCAAATGGGAGGGCACAGACAGGATTAATTTGGATCAGGATAATGATACAAGTGGCATGCTCATGTGAAAAGAGTAATGCACCTTCAAGTTCCGTAAAACGCATGGAATTTCTTAACCAACTGAGGAACAATTAGATTCTTAAGGACCCTGTTCCATGGAGTTAGTTTAGTTAGTTAGTTAGTCAGTCAGCCAGTCACATGTGTAAATGCCAACTTCATGCTTTTATTACTGCATTGTCTGAAAAGAGTACGTTTGAAATCCCTTGGCTGCTACAAGGTCGGTAGCCAAAATTTTAATCACGGCTAATGATACGGTATTGAAAAAAAAAAGGCAATGAAAATTGCAGATATGCCACTAAATAATGGCATAGGCAATAAAGTTTAAGATGTCCTTTCTTAAGTTCCACCTCGGATGTGACGCCCTCACCCCTTCCCAAATACAAAACACTGCTACAGTGTGGTAACACCTGGAGAACAGAGGATTGAAGACAGTAACAATGATAGTAACTGTGAAGAGATAATGTGACTACACGAACTTGCAGATGACACTCCACCTTGATTTGACTGGCAAAATGTGTAGCCAAGGACACTGCTAATGGAATGAAATGATGCTTATGAAGCGGCAGTCAATGGAATAAAATTTTTCTTGACACAGTATTGCATTAAATTCAGTGAACTGAATCTTCTTTTGGTTTATTTAATGATAATGTTGAGACATCGAACTCTACAGCATCAAATGGTACTATCACTGGTTAATCATGAACTGGGAAGAATTTGGAAGGAACTGCCCATGGCCCACTCATGGTATTATGCAGGAATTCAAGGGTTCAGGGGTGTGACAGTGTGTCCTTGGATGAGTGGTTCCTGGCATTTCAAAGGATCATAGTGGCTTCATCTACAAGGTCACGCAAACCTTCAAAACATTGGCACCCACTCACCCAACAACAAAGTGTCACGTCCCAGGCTTGAATCCTCAGCAAGACCACTGTGAGAACCTCAATTATCTCATGGTACTATGTGCTGGTATTTGGAAGTAAGTACCCATGATTCAATCAAGGTACTATGTTGGTATTTTCCTGATAAAGCCAGCAAAAGCCCTCAGGCAGGACAACCAATGTCCCAGTTGAAAATTGACCTAATTTCTCGTCCAAACACAACTCTAATGCATTATCATGGCACCAACCTACTCGGTGCCTTAACGTCGTTCAAAGGTATGGGTAAGGGATAGGAAAACAGGGAATAAAATGAACTTAGGACTGTACCAGAAGTGGGTAAAAGGGTTTATGAGATGAAAGTGACTAGGACAGAGTTCTAAATACTTTACAGCAAAGATGTAATCAGGTCAAATGTCCGAATTATATGTCAAGACTGAAAGGCTAAACACAAGTATCTTCTGCTATGCATTCCAAATGCAATATTAACTACTCAGCTTCATCGCAAAAGAGTATTGTGTGATCAGATGTTGGATGATCAGCGAGGAGTATTATATGGTAACAAAACCAAATTGATCATAAAGCCAGCAACAGTTGCCACACTTGGAATAGCTACTGGCATAAATTCCTTGATTTGCATTTGCTCCAAGTCGGAATTTTTTATTTTCTACTCCTTGTAACATGATCAAAATACCAAAATAAATTCTGAACCTTCCAAAAACCTCTACATGACCCAATGAAACGATAAGACACCTCATAAGGTGTGAGGTTCTCACAGCAATGTTGCTGAAGATTCAAGTCTTCTTGGATGTGACACTGTGTCGTTGGGTGGTGAGTAGTACCTCATATTCTGAAGGGGTGTGGACCCTTCACCTTCAGAGTCAAGCACTGTGGGGAACACTGCTTGCTTCGACTCATTGGCCCTGAAGATGAAGACAGTATGATCCTTCAAAACGCTGGGAATTACTCATCCAACAACACAGTATCACACCCCAAATTACTTGAACCTTCTACAAAACTACTCCCCCCACTTTTGTTTTGCATTGCATCACTCATGGTCTATGAGTGAAAGCTTTGACAAAAGTGAGCAAACATCTATCTATTCACTATTTAAAAACACCAACTGGATGCACTTTTATTTTAAAAAACTGTATAGTTCTTTAAAACATTATAATAAAACCCGACATGTTTCGGCTCCTCACTGAGCCATCCTCAGGGGTGTTTTTTGTCACTAAAACTGCATATATTTAAAACGTCTATTCATTGGTTCACTTTGTAAGCACAGTTTTACCACCTTCACTGTTAATGATGTGCAAGGTCACCTTGTATCTTGTGTTAATCTGATAAACTGGTATTTCCGTAGGTGTTAATGTACGGATTATCTATTAATAAAAAAAAATGTTTGGTTTGACTGCTCTCCTCTGTCAATGTCCACATACTCAATAAAATGGGATGTCTCGCATTAAGATTTGCTACTCACCTTCACTTGACAATTTCCACACTTATCTGAGCAATGGTTGCGGCATGGATGTTGACAAGGTAGGACCCTATTGCATCTTCTCTTACACAGATATGTTTCTGGATCTATGTGGCAAGGCATGAGTCCAGAGTGTTCACAGTGAGGCAGCTTCCTTTTGACGCGTACCACACAATCACCACATTCCTTGTAACACTGCTTAATACACATGTGGTCCTCCTTGCAGCCGGCATTCTTTCTGGTACAAGGCTTGGTACACTGGTACTGCAAACAGACCATTCTTTCTATATATCATTTTCAGGGTCCTCATTTTAACTGACAACTAACGTTTGTCCCTTACGTGTAGGGGTGGTCGGCTGAGTGAGCTATGTTTGTATGATAAATGAGCCAACAGGAAGTAGTAACCGACAGCTGTCAAATAAAGCAAATGACTCTATATAAATTATGGGTGGCCGAGGCAGCATAGCCGGTACAGCAACTCACTACGGGCTGGACAGTTTGGGGTTCAAACCCATCACGAGAAATATTTTCCGCACGCATCCAGACTGGCACTGACACCCAACCAGCCCCCCACCCCCCCCCCCCCCCCCCCCCCCCGTAAAATGGGTAACAAGTCTCTTTCATGTGGGGAAACCGGCTGGGGCATGGTGTTAATCACACACCCTCATCTAACCCCAAACTTAAAGAAAGAGTAAAGCTGTAACTCTACTCCCACTCTGGGCCCTCATGGCTGGTTATAGGGAGAAATATTTTTATGAACCAATATCTACATCTTCACTAATAGCAGCCTGGTGAAAAATACAGAATGGAAAGCACTGAAATTGTTGAAATTGGTACTCTTCACCAAACATTAACAGCATGATCAAATGAAAGCTAATAAGGTGGGTAAGGCATACAGCATGTACACATTACTGTGTCACCTGTGATACGACATGCTGCTCTCTGGAGGATCTTCTTCTTCCAAGGGCCCGTCGGCAGAAGCTCTGGATGCACTGCAGCCTTAGGCTTATTGTGCTAGCCCTAAGTATTCCAATCAGCACTGCTTTGTTCGCCCTGTGCCTCTAACGAAGAGACACAGGTCTCTTAATGAGGCCATGCCTTTATCCTTTCGTTCAGCAAACAACTTCCCAAAGATCTTATAGCATTGAAGAGCCAGCGCATCGCAACAACAATATGGTGCACAGATTCAGTGTCCGACCCGCAAAATCTGCAAATCTCCATCAAAGAGGCCCATGATATTCAGGTGCTTCCTCACAGGAGCATGTCCTGTGAGAAATGCAACTACTAGTCTTAGTTCATGGCTGCTCAGTTCAAGTGGGCCATCAGCTCTTTTCTTACACGGTCCACTAATAAAAAATTTTCCATGTCTGTGACCTGGTAAATTATTCCAGGTGGTATGATGTTGGTACTCAATCCAGTTCTTAACAGCCTCTGTTGCTGAACACCTAGGTATTCCAAGAGCCGGCTCTGGGCCGAGTAATGGCGTAGCTGCACATTGCATCTCAAGTTTATCAGTTTCATTACCAAGGATGCCACAATGCACAGGCACCCACATGAGGGTTACCTCATTGCAATTTGCCAGTGCAGAGAGAGCATCCAAGCATTCTGCAATCATTCCCGAAGTCACTTTTGGGCTACCAAGAGCCTTAAGTGCCGCCTGGCTGTCAGAAAAAATAAGGATCCGCTTATGTCTATAAGCCCTTCTTATATTCTCACGTGCACATTCTAAAATGGCATATATTTCGGTTTGAAAGACCGTGGCAAACTTACCCAAGAGAAACTGAAGCTTCTCTCTGGTCTTATGCCATGGATGCCAGACCGTCCCTGAGTCAGCCCTTGATCCGTCAGTAAACCAGATTAGGGCATCGCCAGGAAACACTGGATCTTTGTTCTTCCAAAACTCCTGGTCAATTATGACCATGAAGTTTTCAGTGTGATGATAAACTGGTATAATGTAGTCAGACCACATACCTAGTAAAGGGTCATCCACATTTCTCCAGATGTCCAGCAACCCTATCACTGTTCTAGGAACACTTGGTTGCTCAAGTATGTGCAGTCTATGGAGTGCTATCCTCACCTCCGCCATGATCAACAGATGTAGCGGAGTCAGATTCAGAAGCACTTCCAATGCTGCGGTAGGGGTCGATTTCATAGCCCCAGTAATGGCAAGACAGGCCGTTCTTTGAATTCTGCCTAATTGAGTTTTAGTGCTTCTTTGCTTAACCTTGGGCCACCAAACCAAGGCAGCATGGAAAATAGAAGGTCTGATTACCCTACTATAGAGCCAATGCACCACACTAGGTCTAAGTCCTCATCTCTTGCCATACAGACGTCTGACCACCGCAAAGGTGGTCAACGCTTTACTGATTATTTTCTGCAAATGTTGGTTCCTGTTAAGTTTGGAGTCTAGAATCACTCCAAAATACTTAACCTCCCCCAGCATTTTGAGTTCCTTACCTAGAAGTGTGAGGGGTCTTAAGTCCCTCACTTTCCTTCTATTGGTAAATGGAACTATGGTTGTTTTGTGAGGGCTAATATTTAGACCCTCTGTGAGAACCCATTTAACCACTATGTCCAGGGCTCTTTGCATAAGCTCCCTGGCAGTGTGTTCAAATTTACCTTGGACTATGATGACAATATCATCAGCATAGCCAAAGGTTCCTAAGCCTAGGTCATTGGTTTCAGCCAAAAGCCTATCAACTAGATTCCACAAAAGGGGAGACAAAACTCCCCCTTTTGGACATCCCCCTACAACTTGAGCAGTTAAATTACTGCCCATGAGGGAAGTATGTACCAGTCTGCCTTCAAGCATAGACCCAACCCACCTACAACATGTTTCCTCCAGTCCACACTCTCTGGCAGCTATAGTAATTGCATTAGAGGTGTTGTCAAATTCCCCCTCAATATCCAGGAAGGCACCCAACACAAACTCCTTATGACTCAAAGACTTTTCCAGTCTTCGTACAACCTGGAAGGGTAGTTTCTGTAGACATACCTGCTCTGTAGGCATAATCTCCTCACAGTATCTCCTCCAGGACTCTCTCTTGGCCTGTCTAAGTGCCTTGTTATATTCAGTCGGATTTCTTTTATGGTCAGCCCAATACCATGACTTCTTCGCAGCATTCAATAATCTGCAAACTTTCCTCCTTCTGTCTGCAAGGTCTTGGTTCCACCAGGATATGTTCCTGTTGTACTGCCTTGCAACTGAAGGACAGTTATCAATATATGCTGAATTAATAGCATCCTGAAACTGCCTTGCAGCAATCTCTAGATCTGTAAATTTGGTGATCCTATCTTTCATTCCACGCAGATAACCCGCCAGGTCCGTTCTAAAGGTCTCTCAGTCAGTCTTGCGTGGATTACGATAGAATTCAACTGAACGGTCAATTCCCGTAATATTGAATCGGATGTATCTGTGGTCTGAACAACTTACCTCCCCAGTTACATACCAATCTCTAAGGAAATTGCCAGCATAAAAGGTGGCAACAGTGATATCAATAACTTCCTGCCTGTTACAAGTAACAAACGTACGTCTGTTACCCTTATCCATTATGTCCAAATAGTTTGCCATAATGAAATTAAACAGGTACACACCTCTGCTATTGATATTAGTACTTCCCCAGGTTGTGTGATGCGCATTCGCATCACAGCCGATGACATAGCGAGATACATCAGCTCTACATCCTGCCACCAGCCTCTCCAACTCCTTGGGGGTGGGGGTTCTGGATCATCATATGGAAGGTAAGCCGATCCAAGAATAATCTCCCTCAGCCCCTTACCACACGATGTCCTAATTTTTACCACTGTGAGATCTCTGGAAAAGTAATACATCAATGGCAGTATCTGAAAGTCTTTCTTGACTAAAATACAGGACCTTGGATTCTGGTTGGATCTACTGTAAATAAGTTCTCCATCTACCTCTTTTAGACCTTTGACTACCCCCATGTAGGTCCATGGTTCCTGTACGATGGCAACGTCGCAGTTCTTCATGGCAACACAGAGGGCAGCTGAAGCTGCCCTACTGTGATGAAGATTCACCTGCAGTACCCTCAGCTTCTGACTTTTTCTTTACCCCCTTCACCTCCTTCAGGGTCCGGAAGATAACTCTTCCTGATCCCCAGAAGGCCTTGAAGTTTGATTTGGCCAATGCTTTGAAGGAGTCGGTGTGAATAGAGAAGGCCAAGGTCTGTTCCTTCTCAGTGACCTTATGACTCATAATTGCCATTCTGCCGTCACTCAGGATTCTGAATCCTGAGAGGGGTTACAACAGTGGTAACCTCCGAAGTGTCTGGGATGTGAACAAGCACACTGGGTCTCTTCGGGAGGTCTCTGAGTCAACGACAGTCAGCTCCGCACCCTCCCAAAGTTCCCCAAGTCTACTTATTGTCTGTGTCAGCCAGATCTTAGAGGGTTCATTTGCACAGCTAATCGAAAATATGCCCTGTGCAAATTTAGAGTTTAGAAACTGTGGAGGCGTCTCCCCTAAGGGGTTCACATCCACAGCCACTAAAAGTTTTGTCTGAATAAGGTCAGCTTGGGCCTGATACAGTTTGACCTCAGGATGGCATTTAAGAATCACCGCCATCTTGGTTCCAACAACAGCTTCCTTATAAGACCCAGTCTGCACTTCAGTGCTCCTGGGTTTTTTTAGGTTGCTGCGTTGTCGAAGGTGGGGTACTCGAGTCAGAGTGGGGTCTTTTCACAACCCCACTACTTCCCGCCACCGACTACTCTTGAGATGAAGGAGTCTTGCCTGAAGGTTTTTCAACAGTCCAGGTTCCTTCCTTCATTTTCTCAGCTTTAATGAGCTTCTTGCGCTGTGCCCCCAAGAGTCGCTTGGTCTGCAGTCTAGTCATAGAGACACCTGCAGCCAATCTGTCATCATCAGAAGGATCAGCGTATGGCTCAGAGCCTACAGCCTCCACTGGGGAGTCATGTTGTAACAACTCTGCAGCCACAGCAGCTCCTTGTTTAGGTTCATTAATTACTGTGTCCATTTTGGTCCCATGAGTAATGGGGAAATAACAGTCACCACCCACAGAGCCCCTTACGAGTGGAAGGCATAAATACAACGGGTGCCATGAGGGGATTGTTAACGGCACTGCTAACACCACCCAAGTGCCATGCAGCCTTCGGCACGATGCCTCACACCTTGGCTTGGGTGACAATTGCCACTGTTAGCCGCCTACAGATGTTACCACCTTCTGAGACAGGGATGTCAGAGGTTGGATTTTGTAGGGGTCTCTGGTGGATAGGTATGAGTGTTTCCAAACGAACTTGCTGCATCCAAGACACTACCTTGAAGATGGAGGCAGTAGTTGTCTCCAGAATCATGGTACCTATTTATCAAGCTACATGGCATCGCATCCCACAGCACCATAAGGTTGACAAGTCACCACCATGAGAACCTAAATCTACCTACCAAACTATGTGACATTATGCAAGACATATGAGGTTCTCACAGGGGTGTTCACTGATGGGGAGTCAAGTCTTCTGTGATGTGACACTGTGTCACTGAGTGTGCATTTCCAGTGTTCTGCAGGACCATGGGGCCTTCATCTTGAGGGTCAGGCAGTCCAGGAAGAAAGCTCGGCCCTGAAGACAGAGGTACTACAATCCCTGAAAATGTCGGCAACTACACACACAATGACACAGCATCACATATGGCATTATATTCCTGAAGACCATACTCGTGACACAAAACAAGTGTTATTATTGACATAATTGCTAAGTTGAGGATTCAGATCTTCTGGGTTGTTGCACTGAGTAATAGCGTTATTGATGCCCTGCTTTTCCAGGCAACATACTGCCTTCTTCTTCAAGGGTTGAGGAGTTATTAGCTAACTGTGAATATACATAGCATATTACAAACAAGTATTTACTTCTAGATGATCGGGGTCATCATTTTTATGGCATTTCAGTACACAACTGTGGCCACACGGCAGGCGGTCTTCACAAGGATACGAACAGCTAACAAGGGGTAGATCCATATGGCAAGGCTTCTTCACTACATGTCCACAGTTGGGCAGTTCAACCTCCACTTCTATTGGACATTTGTGTTTCTCCGGGTCAATATGGCAATACAAATCCAATGTGTGTCCACAGGGCAGAGTTCTTCGTACAGATGTTGTACAATCTCCACAGTTCTGCCAGCACAGTTTGTTGCATTTGTGCTGTAGTTCACACCGCTCTGGTATCCTGGACAGAAATAAAACACTCTTATTCATTTACTGCAGTAAGAAGTAAAATATGTGAGTGACATCAAGAATCCTTATTTTTTCAAGTTCTGAGGTTTTCACAGCTGTGTGCTTGAGTATTATGTTCTTCTGGGATATGACGTAGCATAATAACCCAGGGTGGAAACCCTCTGGGATACGATGCAGCATCACAGTCCACGATGGAAGCCTTCCGGGATATGATGCAGCATCATAACTCAGGAAAGAATCCTTTTGAGACATGATGCAGCATCATATCCCAGAAGGCAGCAATCCTCGTGTTTATTTTTGTAAATATACCCAGTACAGTCACTTCCACTAAAATGTGATTGTTGCAGACTTGAAAAATCTGTTTCCATTGTTTCACGTTACATTCACCGTGCATCACGATAACAAATCAAAAGTTTAAAAACCAACAAATGCACTGTATTCTTACAAGTAAGTCAAATGCCCCTACATATGTAGAACTTTGACCCCCTGAAGATGGCTTGTTGAAGCCGAAACATATGTAGGGACACTTGACTTACTTGTAAGAAGACAGTGAATTTGTTGCTTTTTAAACTTTTGATCTGTTTCCGTTGGTTTGGGAGAAGTCCTATCCCATCTTCTTTCCCCCTTCCATGTCTGCAATCAGCCAAACTCTCTCAAACCTTGCTACATAACACGGACACTTCCTCTATTGCAACACTTCGACATCTACCTGAGCCAATTCAGTCACCGTGAAGATAATGGCAGTACGGTCCTCTACAAAAGAACAAAGCTCACAACATGGTGTAAAAACCCAAAACATGACAATCATCTGAATTACAGAAACGACTTATTCAATGTGAATTTCCCCCCAAACCACATCTCAGTGCAACCCTGGACATACTGCAAGTGTATCCCGAGTACTGCATTTCCTTCATACACCGCTCCCTGGTTATAATGCCGTCGTTTATACCGCTGATTCAGATATACCGCTGGTCTTTCCTGTTCCCTGTGCCTTTGAATGAGGTTGTGTTTTTGTGGCTGTTTTCATGATTCTGTGAATGTTCACATTTTAGACCATTAGAGAATCACTGAATTACAGAATAATTGTAGTCATCGGTTATAGCGCGGTTGTCTTATAACACGGGTCGGATCCCTACTCCGCGCACCCGCGTTATAACCGAGGAGTGGTGTAATTGAATTCCTCTGCCCTCTGCACACCTACCTGCTTATTGAAACTTCTACATGAACAGCTTCTTTAATCAATACCAAAATATATGACTAAGCTATGAGAAAACATCAAACACGTACAACTTGGTGAACTACACAATGCTACGCCACAGAACTACACAACGCTACGCCACAAACTTTCAATAACTGCAACCAGTGCTCTCACTGTGCTTATGTCCTACACATGTAATTTACAACTGTTTCCAGTACAAAGATGACAAGATGGAGTAACAAAATATTTAGGCCTATTTTACCCTGGGTCATATTTTACTAATTCATAATACACTACAGAATCCCATTCCATTGTTACTGTCCGACAAAATGCACACTTTTTATTCAATATTAATTTGAAAAACACAGTCCTACATGTTTCAAACCTTATCCCGGTTCATCTTCAGGGACTTCAATGTTTTAAAAATTACACTAGTTTACATCAATGGTACAGATTGAGTTTTATGCCGGTTAAAATGATAAAAACTGAATAAATACACCAGTTGTTTACATCAATGTTACAAATCACGTTATACACAGGTTAAAATGTTAAAACAGCTGAATAATCTCTGATGTTATGATACTCTGTGTACTGGAATTGGTAAGTTCACTGCACACGCATGAACAGAGATGAACCTCTACTGCACGACTACTGCGGCACGTAAAAAAAAAAAGAAACAGTACACATTAACTTTTGTATTAATGTTAAAACTGCAGACAGTATTTGTATCACTGGACTGCTCACTGCACAGCATCTGAACATGTTGCATTCAATACAAATTTCTGGTGCTTCACTTAAGTTATAAAAGGCACTGTCACTGTGCACATCATAAAGGCATATGTGGGAGTGGAGGTACAGTTCCATTCATTCTTAACCTCAGCACTAGATTGAAGTGGGTAGTCAGCTTCATCCCAGGGCCACTTTACCTGTTTGGACAGAACTCCTGGTATGCATGTAACAGGAAGCTGTGTGGGTCCTAAAGGTAGTCCACATGCTTTGGAGAAGACAGAAATATCTTGCCTCGACCACAAATTTAACCGTAATTCTTTGGTCGTTCAGCCCATAGCTTTGTCACTGAGCTGACTCAGCTGCCCTGGTTACAGCTATGTTATACAGCACAATTAGATATGTGAAAAACACTAATCACTGTCAAATACTGTTTTATCATTTTGGGAAAAATCAGCTGTTCTGGCAAACACTTCAAACTATCGATTAACATGCGGAATTTAGAGGATTTGCACCTTCTGGGATGTGACATTGGTTAGTATTCTGAAGGAACTTAGTGCCTTCATCTTCTATGATGTGACACTGTGCCATTTGGTTAGTGTTCTGAAGGAACTTAGTGCCTTCATCTTCAAGGGCTGTGGAGTCCAACTCATATCTCACACATATAATCTAGTGCTGTAACTGTCTACTGTGTGTCAAAGGGAAGGTAAGGGAAACTGTGTTAATCGAATATGCATTTCTGCTGTGTTCTTTTAGCCTCTCCAATTCAGATGAAAACAGTAATCTTCTGACATAAAGCACCCCTCCTCACCTCTCACACCGCTCAGAACACCGCATGTTCGCATGTTCTCTGTCGTGGGCATGGCAGACACTCTTACATCTGTGTCCACATGGAAGTGCAGCATCACAGATGTGCAAACAGCCACCTTCTGGAACTTTGTGGAAATCTGCAGCAGTGGAAACTTTCGTGAACTCTGAAGGGTGTACCTGACACCTCAACGTCAGATGTGTGCTCAAGGCATCTTGTTTCTGCAGTGTTTCCTTGATCTTTGGCCATATTTTGCTACTTCTTGTTAAATTGTCCATATTACCTGTGGCAATATAACAACAATAATAATAATAATAATAATAATAATAATAATAATAATAATAATTCAATTCAATTCAATTGAAGTTTATTAATGTGCCCAGTCAACAGCCAGAAGGCCAATTACACAAACAGCACAACATACAGACATAAATAACAACGGACAATAAACAGACAAAATAAAACAAACACAACCAAAACAAATAAATACACAAACAATAACTTACTTAGATAATTAATAAGAACACCTTAAAATAATGTAATAAAATAACACATCTGACTAAGTGTGACAAATTCCCTTCTAAAAACATCCATATGATTACAAATAGAATTTGCCGCAGTTACACACCGGCCGGAGGGACAATTTTTATAAAATGAGCTAACATGAAACAAAGAAAAGTCTCGGAGGTTTCGAGTGGGAACTCGTAGACCAATAATGTTGAAGGTAGACGGACAGGATTTAGAACCTAATAAAACATTAATGACAAAAATTGCATCAAGTTGATGTCTTCTGTCATGTAAAGTACATAAATTAAGTACTTGAAGAGCATTAGCATAACTATAATCATTGCTATCGCGGGAGAGGAATCGATTATAACATAAAGCTACAAACTTCCTATGAATGCGCTCAAGCTTTTTTGCATCAGTAGAAGTGATTGAATTCCATACTACAGATGCGTACTCTAATTTGGGTCTAACAAGTGAAAAATATAAAATCAATAAACAATCAAGGGTCGAAAATGAAAAAGTAATATTACGAATAAGACCCAAAAGCTTGATGGATTGAGAAAAAATGTAATCAACATGGGAGTGAAAATATAATTTGGAATCAATAAAGACTCCTAAATCCTTAATACAATCGGTACGTGTAATATAAGAATCCCCAAGTTTATATTTCAAAAAAAGGGTATTTTTTTTCCTAGAGAAGGTAATAGCTCGAGTTTTGCCAGTATTTAGAATCATAAAATTAGCAGTGCACCAACGTTGTATGGAATCAATATCTAATTGCAACTGAGTAGAATCATCAAGTGATTTGATAGCACGAAAAATTTTTATATCATCAGCGAAGAGAAGAAATTTTGAATGTGTTATTACTTTACATATATCATCGATAAATACATTAAATAGCAAAGGCCCTAAAACAGAGCCTTGAGGAACACCCGCAACTATTCTAAAAGTCGCTGAAAAAGTACAGGAAATTTTCACACACGAAAATCTATCAGTTTAATAGCTACAAAACCAGCTAACATAAGCACTTGAGAGTCCAAAGGAATTAAGTTTGTTTAAAAGTAGAGTATGTGACACAAGGTCAAAAGCACTGCTAAAATCAAAATATATAGCATCAACTTGACGCTGAGACCTGACTAACGGGGTTATATAATCAAGATAATTTACCGAATTAGAGGTGGTAGATCTGGATTTTATAAAACCGTGTTGACGGCAATTAAGTTTAGACTGAAGGTAATATGAAACATGATTATATATAAGTATTTCAAAAATTTTAGAAAAAATATTTAAAATTGAAATACGGCGATAATTAGCAATTTTAGTACTGTTGCCTTTTTTAAAAATAGGTACAATAGCAGCTTTTTTCCAAAAAGAAGGAAACAACTGCTGAGACAAACTAAGATTAAAAATATACTTCAATAAGGGTACAAAAATATCAGTACAGCCCTTAATAATAAAGCCTGGAATACCATCAAGTCCAGCAGATTTAGATGGCTTTAGCCGCCTAATAGCTTTACGTATGTCAGCGTCAGTAACAGGAAATACAGATAAATTATCTGTAGAGATATCATCAAAAGAAGTTTTAGTATTAGACGAGACCTTAAAAGCAGTGTTATCATACACCAATTTAAAATGATTAGCAAAGGCTGCAGCGACTTGGTGCGGTTCCACCAAGTGTGTGCCATCCACCTCGAGTTGAAGAGAATTTGATTTATTTTTCCTAAAATTAGACACGTAATTCCAAAATTTCCTAGGATTATTTTTTAAACTTTCGTCAATAGATTTGAGCCATCTAGATCTATCGAACTTAATAGTATTCTTTACAAGTTTCCTATAGTAGGAAAATAATAATAATAATAATAATAATAACAAAATAAATCAACCTGGCATTGACAAAGAAACCACACATACCTGGGTGAGGAGATGTGATATATTCCCAAAAATGGAGGAATTTACATCTGCCATACAGGACAAAGTCATTCCTACATGCAACTATATAAAATACGGTATATTATCAATGATCTCAGCATCCTGACTGACGCATGTTACCTTTGTGGCTCTTCTTCAGAAACTATCCAATATGTGACTGTCTCATGTCCAAAACTAGCCCAAACTTCTTATAACCAATGATATGAGCAGATCGCCAAAGTTTTCCGTCAGCAATTAGCAAAATAGCTTCACCTTCTTCAGCAACCATTGCTCTATATTATAAATATGAGTCACAGGTTGTCCTGGAAAACAAAACCTACAAACTCAATGGGATCGTACCTTAATATTGGGCAAGTCTGTTCATATCAATCGGCCATATTTTTACATGGAACTGATTATTCACTAAAATACTTCTTATTCTGGTTATTTATTTCTATCTCTCAGGTGGATTCAGTGGATCTGTTTCAAGTCTGTTTACTAAATAACGAATAGCTACTGTCTTGTGTTCGTAATGATGGCACGAACTGTATGGGATTATACAGTCTGTAGCTGTAGGTTTCCTATAAACTCTCATTTGGAATTGATTTTTAGGCTTCTTAATGGTTATATCTAAAACGTTGACTATGTTAATCACTTCTTCTTCTAGAGTAAACTTTAGGCTTTGGGAGAAGTCGTTAAATACATTAAGCCTCTCATGTATATCTGTTCGGTTATTATTATATACTATTAAATTATCATCAACATATCTAAAATAACAGATAATCTTGCACTTTATTAAAATGTTGATTATTTTTGTAGGTTCAAGATGTTTGAGAACGTAAAAATAAATAAGGGTTGTGTCAGACGGAATACGTAGCATTATTTACATAAAAAAAGATATAAGCTCATACAGTCCGAAGATGGGGCTAATAAAATAACATGAACATGAAGATACACAACATTTATGCATTGTGGAAGGTTCAAACATCAACACGACATGAAAGTGCAGCATTCACAACAGACTTCACTACTCAAATCCTCACCCGTAGTTTATGCCCTCCCATCATTAATAATACATACCAATAATGTACAAGCCCATCCTTGCCCTCGACAGAGCAACACACACTCTGTTCTCAGTTTTCAAAAAGCCGATCTTGGCTTCGCTGTTACTGCGCACCAATGAGAGCAAGATTATGTCATTCTCTTCCCCTTGGAAGTTGTCTACCACCGTTATCTTTACCTCACTGAGAATTCTGTGTTGCTTCTGCACCTACACACAATGTATAATACATGTTTAAGACGAGATCAGGGTTTCATGAAGGACAGACAGAAGAAACAGAGTGGACACAAATAAAAATCAATAAATCACTTATGAAGAGAATGAAATGGCATAGATGTATGGTCAGACAGTATGAAAATGGGATTCCAAAGAAAGTTTTGTTATGAAACTATATGTATGTGTGATATACTAAGGCATTAGGGTGTATGGTCTTATACTGTAACATTAGGATATGTATGATCTCATACTAGGGCATCAGAACATATGATCTATACTCACACTTTGTAAGTAAAACATCTGTCCAGAGTACGTTGCCAGAATAGTAATGCGACTAGGTGAATATCCCTGCAGGATAAGATAGCGGCACAGAGCAATGAGAAAATCACCCTCATGAGTGTTCCTGTGACTACAGGTGTCTTCCACCTGCAATGGAAGGGAACACAGTATTACAGTCTTTCACTTACTTATGTATTTCTTAACAGACCTGCTACATATTGTGGAGGTATCCAGTTCAAACCCTGACCAGGAAATGGCTATCAAGAGAACTTTTTCATATCTTAAGTCTTCAGTGCCCTGCTTGGAAGAAAACTGTCCTTACAGATAAACAGCAGACAGAAGGCTACCACCTACATGACTACGACATGTCACAACCTACAGCACACTTGTAACTTTGACTGCAGCTAAAATCTCTATGCCTCTCCGATTGATACAATAAATACAACAATTCTACAACACGTTCCACTTAAGGATTCTGGTCTTCTTGAATATGAGAGCAACATGTTCCTTCAGAGCATCAGGAACCACTCACCCATCTACACAGTGTCACACCCCAGAAGACTGGAATCCTCAATTACATTGCTGTGAAAAACTCAAAACTTGCATGTATCAATGGTGTGAGATTTGAGGTATTGACAGTTGAGTTGATGAAAAGTCAGGCCTTCTGAGATATGAGGACATGTTTTCTGGTAAACAGTTGATTATAGAGTAGCTTGCTGCAAGAACTGCGCGCAGAACTGGATACATACCTCTTCTTCAGCATGACTGTGTGTGATGAAGAACACACTCTTCAGCATGCCGCGGACTTTCTCATATTGCAGAACAGAACTGTGGTTCATCAGTTCTGGATAGATGGACGGCACGATCAGTTCCGCTACTTCTGGTCTCATACGATGCTGGACTTTCAACACTTCACAGTGCATCTTGTTTTTCAACATCCGCTCGAAAAGAGAGATATCGAAGTTGAAGTCACGTGCAAGTCTAAACACAGCAGGAGAAGGCCGCAACTGCTGGTGGTCTCCTGTGCATGAATCACAAAGTACAATCAGAATGATAAGTTAGTATGTTAAACACATTAGTGACCAGATGGATGCTCTAGCTGACTTCCACCCCCCCCCCCCCTCCCCCCACCACTGGGATCAGGTGTGTAGGCATGTTCAGCCTGAAACTACATTATAACTTCCATGGCAGTGACGGTAAACTTGCTAGAGGCTACTTCAACCGAACCTAACAAGTTATCGAATAAATTAGTTCTTTAAAATGTATACAAAGTACCACAGTGATCATGGAAAAGGATATTGTAGTGAACCATCACTGTTTAGTTTGTGGAACAGACTCGCCTGCTAATTATGTTGATATAACACTGGTCACTTCTCGGACCACTCAGAGTGAAACTCTTGTGAGGGAAAAATTAAAAACTATTCTACTTGATAAATGGATACATATGGATACTGAAATGTCAATGGGGATACGCGTACTGTGCTTTCATTTGGTAGATCACTTGGATATGCTCGAAAGTCAGTTACAAAACATAAGGGACAATCTGGCAGCTAAATATGTCGGTACTAATGGAATAAAGGAACAGAAGTCACCAGAATCTCAGCCACCACCACCACCAGCTTCAAGTAATTCTAACAGTAGTGATGATGACAGATCACAGTCTCCAGTAATTATTACAACCACTACAAGAGGACACAAAAGGAAACAGACAACACAGCAGTTTGTAGTTCCGAGAAACAGATTCAGTATTCTGAATGAAGTCGAAGATGATAATCAACCGAAGGAAGCATTATGTGGCTCTAAAATAAACGGGAAAAAGAGGAATAAAATAATGTTTTACAGAAACAGTTATGGCCGCGACATGACGTCGCTTAGTAAAAATAATGTGGATAACTCAGTGTTTGGTGAAGTTAGGCCTAGTGCAAAGATAAGAGATGTGTTAAAAACGTGTGAAAGAGACTGCTCAATACTAGGCCCACAAGATCAGTAGTAATAATGGGAGGAGCTAATGATATTGCCAAAAATGAGACAAAGAATTGTATAAATACTCTAAAAAGAACACTTTCTGCACTGACCTCCACAAATGTGGTGATACTCAATATACCAACCAGACACGATTTAATAACAGAATCAACTGTTAACAAGGAAATCAGGAAGGCAAATAAGGACATCTATAAGATATGTAAAAGATTCAAAAATGTAAAAGTGCTGGACATAAGTAATATAAGTAGAGAATATCACACAAGGCATGGCAGCACTTTAACAGAATAGGGAAAAAGTATATCACTCAAGAAATAGGCAAAATAATAGGTAACAACAGTAAGAATTATACAAATATAATAGCGTTTGGCTCTTCAAATCAGGGAAACATTTGAAGAAGACTGGATGTATCCTTAAGGATCCAGTCAACTCAAAATAAGTCACAAATTTAGAATACTACATCAAAATGTACAATATCTCAGAAACAAAACTGAGCAATTAACAGCTTTCCTTCAAACTACCACCCCAAACATCTTGGCTATTTCTGAACATGGTCTTAAAGCGGATGAAATAACACAATGTACATTAGAAGGTTATACTTTAGCTTCATACTGCTGTAAAAAAAGAACATAAAGGGGGTGCGATTGCAATTTACAGCTCTAAAACCAAATTACAACAGAAACCCTTGAAATGGGTTACTGAAAAAAGCGATGAAAAAACATTAGCGGTTACTGGTGTTAAGCTAACAGGTGAAAAGAAGAAAATACTAATTACTGCACTATATAGATCACCAAGTGGTAATCTACAGGAATGCTTTATTACTCTAACAGGTATATTAGAGCAAATAGTACAGAAAGACCAATATATAATAATTGCAGGAGATCTCAATATAAATATCCAAGAGAAGGGGTGTGGTTACAAACAATTATTAGATGTTGCTAATGCTTATATCTGACTGTAACAATAAATACACCTACTTAAGTAACTGAAAGTACAGCTACAATTATAGATCAAATTATTACTAATATACCTGATGAACTTTATTATAGTGATGTAATAAATAGCCTACTTTCAGATCATTACACACAAAGTGTAACTATTAATATGACTGTACCACAACAAACTAGATGTTATAAAGAGGTTAGAGATGTATCAGAAGCCAATCTAATACGTCTATGCTCTTCAATACAAAACGAAAATTGGATTGAAGTGTACAGGGAAGATAATGTAAAGAAAAAATGGGATTCTTTTACACTTTTACAGCATTTTTAATTACTATTTTAATATAGCATGTCCAAAAGCTAGAAGAAATTCAGTAAATGCCTCATAAGCTCCTTGGATAAATCAGGAGGTTCTTAGAGTGAGAACAAAACTAAAAAAATTATATGATCATTACATGCAAAGTAAAATACAGGTAGATAAAGACATATATAAAACATATAAAAAGGAACATAATATAATTATAAAGACTGCAAAAGCAAACTATATTCAGAATATTATAACCAACTCAAATAACACTTCTAAAGTACTACAGAAGTCTGTAAACAGGGAAAGCGGCTCCCCAAAAAACAAATTAACCTGCAATATACATCTTCAAGAGGGAAATGAATTAGTCTCAAGACCAAGCAGAATATGTAATATATTTAACAAAACCTTTCCAGAAATGTTAAATAAACTTATACTAGGCAAAAACTTGATGAATCAACAAGTTAATAATAATAATAATATAATAATAATAATAATAATAACATAAAAAGTATAAAGGATTCACCAGTACTTTTAGAAATAACAGAGACTGATTTGATTAAAGTGATCCAGAGCATGAGTAATAAAAAATCAGCAGGACTTGGTGACATTTCACCTTATATACTAAAAAGTGTGCTCCCCTCATAACAACACCCCTTTTAGAATTAGTCAATGCTTCAATTAGAGATGGCATATTCCCATCCATATTGAAAAAATCAGTGGTTATCCCAATTTACAAAAAGGGGACAAAAGAAGATGCAAATAATTATCGTCCTATTACTCTGGTCCCAGCTCTTTCAAAAATTCTGGAAAAAGTAATAGCAAACCAGCTAATAGCTTTTCTAGACAAACATAAAATGCTAAATAAATCTCAGTTTGGATTTAGGAAAAATAAATCTACAAATGATGCAATAGCTACAATTATTGAAAACATAATTGATAATTTAAATAATAACACAAAATGTAATTGTGTACTATTAGACTTATAAAAGCATTTGATTGTATTGAACATAACATTCTCTTAGATAAATTATATCAATATGGGGTTTGTGGTATACCACATAAGCTAATCAAATCCTATCTTAAAAACAGAACACAACAAGTAAAAGTTGCAAACATAGAAAATAATCAAATGAAAGAGTATTTGTCAAGCAGCCTCCCAGTTAAATATGGAGTCCCACAGGGCTCTGTTCTTGGTCCATTACTTTTCATTTTATACATAAATGACAGCCCACGTCTAACACAAGGCAAAACATTCATGTATACTGATGACACAACAATAATGAATGTCGGACATGATATTAAGGAACTCCAACAAATAACTGTAGCAAACACAGGTGTTATAGAGCAATATTTTGAGGTAAATAATTGACTTATAAATCCACCAAAAACACACCACATCCTTTTCCAGACAAAACATAGCAGACAGGAAAGTAATTTAAAAATACTAATAAAGAACGATGAAATAGCGAATGTAAAAAGTACAAATTTCCTGGGAGTAGTAATTGATAACACCTTGAGTTGGGAAGATCATGTTCAAATGACTTGTAGTAGAATCAGCCGAAACTTATTTTTAATTAATGGACTATCAAAATTACTCGATCTAAATGGAAAAAGAATGTTATATTATGGATTGATCTATCCCTTTCTGTCATGTAGGATCATCGAATGGGGACAAAGTGCTAAGGCACTCACTAGAAGTATTCTTATTCTGCAAAAGAGGGCAGTAAGGTATATTGCAGGGTTAAAACACTTGCAATCTTGCAAAGATAGTTTTAGACATTTAAAGATACTAACAGTATATTTGTTATACATTCAAGAAACAATCCTATATGTAAAAGAAAAGAGAAACTGCACTGTAAATAAACAAATACATACACATAACACAAGAAATAATAAAGATTATCATATATATGGGCATAACTTACAAATCTACAACACTAAACCATCAGTAGCAGGCTGTATCTATTACAACAAATTGCCTAACAATATGAAACAAATAGAAAATATTAACCAGTTTAAAAAGAAATTGAAGGAGATACTTATTGGCATGTCCTATATCAATGTATTTTGATCAACAGGATAAACAAAGTTACAATTACAATTATGGTCACCTACAAAAGCAGGAAATATGAAGCAAAAATGTGTACCTCACACACCTATAGAGGCTCCACTCCAAGCCTAACTACTCTGTAGTTCCAAAACACACCGAGAGATGCCAACAGTGGTCTAGGAAAATTTGTGTGTGCAGAAGTGTAAATTGATGTAGCCTGTCAACTAAGCAGGGCCACTGAGTTACATTAAACTACACGGACTGTTGGCAATGTGTCAAGTACATTTTGATTACGGTTTCCACATGTAAAGTAGCCAGTGCTGGCATTACAAATGAGCAAGTTCTATTTCCACCCCTCTGTACGTCTACATGGTTTGGTGCTTAATATTTACCACATGCCCTTTTAAATTCAGAAGAAGACAGCTGGGACACTTCTCTACTTACTGAATTTACCTGAATGTAATACAGTAACTCATTTATTGTTTAGTAATGGGGTGGATTACTGAAACCAAGCCTTGTTGATACGCTTTTACATATTAACAATACACTGTGTGCTAATAACCAGCCTTCAACCTACATGTGCAGTGCTGATACATACATTCGTAAACACTATAGTATTTAGGTTCTGCCTACAAGTGTTAATATACAGTTCTGCTTGATAATGGCCTAAATGCTGATGCACGTTCAGAAACAAATTAAATTAAAAAAGTACTTCATGTTTGCAACATTGGTGTACTAAGTTGGTCTATAAACATAACGCAATTTGTCATCATGCTTTCAGTATAATCAGAAGTACGAAATATTCAGTCTAAACACAACAATTTATTTATCATACAAAATCAGCTACATGTTTCAGCTCATACATAACCATTATTGGGCGAAGTACAAAAAAAAAGTCTAAACTGAACTACCTGCAACTGGTACATGGTTGACCATGCAACCCTTTAAGATAAACAAAATAACAAATAACAAAATAGCAGGCAGAACATACCAATAAGAATCAGGTGTTGGCAGTGGCGAGTCAGAGACACAACAATGTGGCTCTCCAGGACCTCAGCTGCTTCCTCAACTATCACTGCAAAAACAATAACAGAACATACAAATAAGGATCAGGTGTTGGCAGTGGCGAGTTAGAGACACAACAATGTGGCTCTCCAGGACCTTCAGCTGCCAACTCAGCTATCACTGCAAACAGAACAACAGAACACACAAATAAGGATCGGGTGTTGGCAGTGGCGAGTCAGAGACAAAACAATGTGGCTCTCCAGGACCTTCAGCTGCCAACTCAGCTATCACTGCAAACAGAACAACAGAACACACAAATAAGGATCGGGTGTTGGCAGTGGCGAGTCAGAGACAAAACAATGTGGCTCTCCAGGACCTTCAGCTGCCAACTCAGCTATCACTGCAAACAGAATAACAGAACATACAAATAAGGATCAGATGTTGGCAGTGGCGAGTCAGAGACACAACAATGTGGCTCTCCAGGACCTTCAGCTGCCAACTCAACTACCATTGCAAACAGAATAACACACGGTTCTTCTGTCATACACAGACGCAACGTAAGACTTGCAAGAAACGTATTTAACAAAAATAACAAACCAAGTATGCCAAATATGGACATAATTCAACTACAAAACATTTGCTAACTAACTAACTAACTAACTCCATGGAGCACAGTCCTTCTTGAGAATCTAACAGGTCGTCAGCTGGTCAAGAAATTCCCCGCGTTTTATGGAACCCGAAGGTTCATTACCACAAGAGCCCACCACATGTCCCTATCCTGAGCCATATCAATCCAGTTCATGCCCCCCATCCCACTTCTTGAAGATCCATTTCAATTATATCCTCCCATCTATGCCTGGGTCTTCCAAGTGGTCTCCTTCCCTCAGGTCTCCCCACTAAAATCCTATAAGCTCCTCTCCCCTCACCCATACGTGCTACATGCACACCCACCTCATTCTTCTCCATTTGATCGCCCGAATAATATTTGGTGATGAGTACCGATCATTAAGTTCCTCGTTATGTAGTCTTCTCCACTCCTCTGTTACCCCGTCCCTCTTAGGCCCAAATATCATCCTCAGCACCCTATTCTCAAACACCCTCAGCCTATATTCCTCCCTCAGTGTGAGAGACCAAGTCTCACACACATACAAAACAACAGCCAATATTATAGTTCTGTATATCTTAGTCTTTATATTTTGGATAGCAAACTGGAAGACAGAAGATCCTGCACCGAATGATAACAAGCATTTCCCGACTTCAATCTGCTCTTAATTTCTTCCTGAACGGAATTTCGATTGTTAGGGTTGTTCCCAAATATTTGAACTGTTCCACCCTTTCAAAGGATTTATTATCTAACTTTATGTTGTGATTTTGTCCTGCATTCTGATTGTGAGACATGACCATGTACTTAGTTTTCTCAGCATTTACTTCTAGACCAATCTCCTTACTAGCGACTACTAAAGTTTCTGTGTTTTTCTTTATAGCATGTACACTTCCACCCAATATATTAACAATATACAATACAATACAATACAATACATCAGCATAAACTAGAAGCTGATGTGTACCATTCAATTTTAAACCCTCCTGGTTTGCCTGAACCCTCCTAATGGCATATTCCAAAGCAATGGAGATAAAGCATCTTCTTGTTTCAAACAATTCGTAATAGGAAATGTGTCAGACAAATGTTTGCCTACCTGGACTCTGCTATAGGTTTCATTTAGACACATTTTAACTAGCCTTACTAGTTTCATAGGGATACCAACTTCAATGAGAAAATTATACAAGACGTCCGTCCTAACTGAATCATAGGCTTTCTTGAAGTTATAAACAGCTGATGCACTGCCTCATTGTATTCCCATTTTTTCTCAAGTATTTGACAAATGCAGAATATATGATCAGTAGTCGAGCTGTTACGTCTAAATCCATACTGATGCTCCCCAATAATTTCCTCTGCATATGCGGTTAACCTTGACAGAAGGATGTTGGATAGAATTTTGTATGTGGTTGACAAAAGTGATATGCCTCGATAATTACTGCTATCTGTTTTATCACCCTTCTTATAAATAGGTACAATGATTGACTCCTTCCACTGCTCAGGCAATTCCTCTTTATTCCAAATAGAATTAATAAGTTTATGGATCTCAGAACGAATTGTCCTACCTCCTGCTTTAATCAGTTCTGCTGGAATTTGATCAATACCTGGTGATTTGTGCCTTTTTAGCTTTTCAATAGCCATCTCAACCTCAGAGTCACTGGGCTCAGGCACCAGTGGCTCTGCTGTATGTATTTCAGTCTGCCTAACATCATTAACCCCACATACATTCAATAGCTGAAAGAAATGATTCCTCCACCTAGCCAAGATACTGTGGCAGTCGGCAACCAGATCACCTTTCTCATCCTTTACTACATTATTTCTAGGCTGGTAACCCTTCTTAAAGTCACTGATGCCCCTATTTAAGTCTCTGATATTCTTGTTCTTACTGTTTGTTTCAAGTTCATTAATTTTACCTTTCAGATATTCCTTCTTTTTGTTCCTGAAATGTCTACTAGCTTCACATCTTATACTGTTCAGATTATCTACATTACTTTGGATTCTGTAACCACTGCATTTTAGCCTGCTTCCTTTGATCTAAAAATTTTGAACATTCTTCATCAAACCATGTTTTATGCTGCTTCCTTTCATACAGCCCTAGACTCTCTACCTGAGATTTTTATACTCTCTTAAATGTTTTCCCAAGCCCTATTTATGTCCTCACTAACGTTTAAGTTCTCCAAAGCTGCAAACCTGTTTGAGATCTTTATCTGATACGGTTTCCTAACCTCTAGTTCACTTAGCTTCTTGAGATTTTATCTCTCCGCATCACACTTCTGTGCTGCTTGTTTAATTACTGCCAGTCTTTCCCTAACTTTTGCAACCACCAGATAGTGATCAGTATCACAGTCAGCTCTCCTGAAAGATCGCACATCCAGTGTACTTGAATGCCATCTCCTATCTATCAATACGTGATCAATCTGATTATGAGTCTTCCAATCAGGAGAGGTCCAGGTGTATTTATGAATATTTCGGTGCGGGAACATCGTGCTCTTAACTAGATTTCTTGATGTGGCAAAGTTTACAACTCTAACACCATTATCATTACTATCCTCATGTAAACTCTCATTCTCTATCATCGGTTTGAAAGTATCCTCCCTCCCCAATTTTGCATTAAAATCTCCTAACAGAATTTTCATATGGTACTTAGGAAAATGATCGAAAACCTGTTCTAATTCCTCATAAAAACTGTCCTTTGAGTCATCACTTTTCTCCTCAGTTGGTGCATGCACATTCAGAACAATGATATTACACCAGCGACCTCTCAGCACCATATATGACATCCTATCACTAACAAACTCTACTCTCTTAATTGCTGATACTATTCTCTGATGTCCCAAAAAACCTGTTCCCAATTGATGACTTTCATTTCGCTTTCCATATACAAAAGTATAATCCCCTGCTCTTACTGTGCCTCCTTTGTCCGACCTAACATCCTATACACGCTATGATATCAAAATTGTTTTTTGTTTACCCCAACTTTTTAATTCTGGGTCAATCTTACCAGGCTGACATGTTCCAGCCAAATACCACTAGGACATCATCATGTCACAACATCACATACAGGACACAATATTGGAAGACTCAGTCATTACCCTCTCTGCTTTGCAATTAATGAGAGCTCATTTATTTTACAATTTCCGGCTTCACAGAGTGTGTCCCAATGTGACAACTAACTAAATCTGTGCACAGAATGTGCATTAAGATTGACATGCAGGTTGTATATGTCAGGTATAAAATAGTTCTATGTTAAAAATTAAGTTAATATTACTTTGTTTTGCAACGTATGTGTAAAATGGATGTTGTTGGACAGGTAAAGGCGTTCTGTATTATGTGTCTTGTCTAGTTGAAATATATAGGCTCATATTTTTCAGAAGAGGAGAAGGTATTCCCTAGTCTTCATAAGCATTAGTTTTTTTTTGTACAGTCCAGTGTTCTTCTTTGAGGTGCCTTCTGGAAAAAAAAATTAAAAAATGAATGTACAGTATAAAATACAGCATTTCACACACCACAATGCCTTGGAAAGTGGTAACACCCAACACAGATGAGTACAACCATGGTACTTTATACATACAGAATACTTTTTTGGCCACAACATAAACAGTGCTTTATGAATGCACAGAGAAACTGAGTGTCATCAGAATGCACGGCTCTCAAAGCAAAATCAAGAATACTCAGTCACATTCTTAGAACAAAAGAAAACACACAAGCATGTTTTTTAACTCTCATTTATTTTCAGTGAGACATGAACTATGATAGTCTCTATTTCTGTAACATTTTTTAATGGACCTCTATGTACTTTTTTTTATTACAGCAACATATTTACATAAAGTCGTTCCCTGTCTGAGGCTGCTATCCACAAAAATTAAAAAACCGATTTTTTCTTCATGTTATTTATTAACACTGATAATTCCTATTATATAGCATCAGGAACAGATGAATTAGTGAGTATGGAGCACTGGTGGAATGATACTAACAAGGGAAAACTAAAGTACTTCGAGAAAAACCTGCCCCAGTGCCACTCTGTCCACCACAAACCTCGAATATACTGGATTGGCAATGAACCTGGGCGTCTTCACCTGCACCATGGCACAGCCTCCAAACCTGCTTGCTTTTGGTTTAGAATAAAACTGACTGACATTTAAGTAAATAATGTATGTGGTTCTACCCTCATTAAGTATCTTGGCCCAGCCTGTTTAACTGTTCAGTGATGCTAGGGTTTAAATTCCAAATACCGCCCAGGATTGGTGTCTGAATTTAAATTACCCTAAAATGCACTCATTCAATATAGTGCACATTTGGGAAAGTAAAGACTGCACAGTGCACAGAGATTGGCACTACTGTTCCAGTGATGACAGTGTATTTGCCTCTTTGTTACATCTTGAGTTCCGATGCTAGAAAATATGCATTATCTTATCACAACACATTGTAGATCTGGCTTATCTTATCACAGAATTTTGTAAATTTGGCTCATTTGATCACAGCATATCTGAGATAACATTAAACACAATACTTGTAGGGTTCAAAATCTCCTGCTTTTTACTACAGTTTAAGTGCCAATTAACCTATCAGCTTAGGAGCAGAAAAGCAAAAATTAGTGTATTAAATTATGGATTATTCCAACAAAACAAATATTCATTTAATTTTTTCCTTAAAATATAATATAACTCAGAACTACATGCGCAACATCAAGTCCAGCCACGCAACAGTTCCACAGTTCTACAGTTTGTCCAGCACCATGCCTACAGAACAGGTCCACAGTCCTAAGTCAAATAAATAACTGCTAACACATTACTTACCTATTCTTGGTTTAAGAGCCTGCAGCAAGGACTGAAGCTTTGCAGCTCCAGTAGTCGTCATGCCAACAACCAGGGACTCTCTTAGTATGTCAAGATCATGATGCATCTGTTCGACTCCTTTGTACATCCTGGCCTTAGAACAAAAGCGTGTCTCCTGCCTACGAAATTCCTTCAGCAGGGGCTCACTTAGTATGTCAAGATCATGGGCTTTTTTATACATCCTGGCCTCAGAACGGAAGCGTGTCTCTTGCCTACGCAATTCCTCCAGCAGAACATTCCTCAGTCTGTCCACCCAATATCTATACAATATCCACCGTTCTTGTGCCCGCAACTGCCACAGATTTTCCTGCTGCAGAAGACGCTCGACTGTTCTCCTGTCGAGACCCCCTTCCTGAACAAGCTGTTTCCTGATATAGTCCAACTTCAGTTTCAAGTCTGCGTTCATCTCCTCGTGCATGTGCATTGTGTGAACAAGACTTGGATCTTCCTTAATTTGCACCCTCAGGTACTGTAGCTGTAAGTTATACCATTCTATGTCATTTTCAAGTCTCTTCAAATCCAATGCAAATTTCTGAGGATAATTTGGAATGACAGCATCTAATCCAAAATCCGCCATATCGTCCAACATGTGAAGCTGCATGTCATCTATGTCTTCACGGAATTCTTCTGGCTCACTGTCGTTTCCATCAATATTCTGACCCACATTCTGTCTGTCATTTGCTTCCACCTCATATGGAGGTACATCATCATACATTCCATATTCAAGCCAGTCAGTAAACAGCTTTTCACTAACCCCGTGACTGTGAGATGCGAAACATTCCAAATGCTGGTCTCGAATTACTCGTGCTTCACTCAGAGCAGACAGTGAAACAATTCCTTGGTGGTTGGCGATCATTTCAAGGACACTCCGTATGCCCTTTATGGTACTCATTACAGATGACATCGTGTAATGGATATCCATCGCACGATGAAAACTACTTTCTCTCCAGCGCAGTTTACGTTTCACCTTCAAATTCATGCTCTCTAGCACTATGCTCTTAGACTGTCCTCCAACACGCACAATTCTGTTCGTAACTTCAACCAGGCCTTCCAGGAACTGATCCAAGGCATGATTTGTGTAACACACTACAAGCAATGGTACACTAGAAGCATTCCATACTTGCGCATTTTGCAGGAGCACAGTGGCCACTTTGAGTCCTAAAAACGTTTTCCCTGTTCCTGGTGGTCCCTGCACAACAACAAATTCTTTTGTAAGAGCTGATTTGAAAGCTCTGAACTGAGAGTCATCAAGCTTCAATTCCAATGGTCCAGGCCAAGAACTGTCATCCAAAACATACACTGCATGACCATCAATATCGAACAGGGCACCCCCGTCAGAACACAAGTACTTCGGCGGGTATTCCAACATTTCTGCATGGACAATATACTTTTCCATTGGAAAGGATTTGTGCTCCATGTTCTGGAGTGCCTTCAAAACATGGTAATATGGCTCAAAGTACACTAGTGACTCGGCCATTACAAATTCATCTGAGAACAAGTCATCAGAAACATCAGAGTCCTTACTGAGCTGCACCACAATCTCCCCTTTCTTCAGGTCTGCCAAATCTCTATTCATAACAGTAGCAAAAATTATACTTGCAAAGTTGTCTCTTGAGAAAAGAAGTAGGGAACCAAACAAAAATCGTTTTGTATGTTCCCAGTTCACTTTTTTGAGATGCCTATCGGGATCAAAACGTACAATCAATCCTAGCCGATCCGTTATAATGTTGGGTTCGAGAAAATATACCTTGCGGTAGATTCTCACACTATTAATTTTTTTTCTTCTTGTCTTGTCAGTCATGTTTATGTACTGTGAGATACCTTCCCTCAGAGGTGCCACAAAATCTTCGCGCAGCAAACGAAACTGAGTATCGAGGTAGTCATCCACACTTTCATATGCTCCATCAACAATGTTTGGTCTAAGAAATCCTGGCTCTTCAGAAAGGATATCTTCTGGATCTGGGAATAAACCAATTCCCCTAAAGTCATCTGGTGGCACTTCTACAGCAATGGCATTAGTGTTCTCATTTATGTCCTTCTTTTTTTGCTCCTCAACACAAATCTTATACCGAGCCCTGATATGCTCAAATTTTTTCTTCACCTCATCAAAATTTGAAAATCTAAGCTCTCGTCCTTCACACATTTTTATCATGATGTCAGACATCATGAATACATTCTCAAAGCCTTCAATGGCCTTACTTGACAATAGATCAACGACCGTTTCCAGGAATGTCATAAGGTCATCCAGGAAGCTACCAACATTATCTTTCCTCCCTTTGTTCCCCTCAAGAGGAATCACAGCTATGTGCTTCGACAACTGATCAAGAAAGTCATGAGCACAAGCATAAGACAGAATAGCAGCTTTCTTCTCTTCAAAATCGGCCTTGCACAGCTTTGAAATAATTCTTACAATCAGAATTAAAAGGTCAGGCCTCAGTGGCTGCTTCACTAATGTTTCAAATCCAGCCCTGCTGTTGGCCAACACCAAAACAATCTCAGAGGGCTCTTCACCAGCTAGCTTTTCAAGCTGCCTGTAGCCAAGACCAAATTTTCGTTCCTTCCCTCGTCCCTCTGCCTCCTGTTCCTCAATTTGTGCATGTGGGCCACGACTTCCTGTGCTGCGATGCCCTCCTTCCACATGTCTGGATTTAGACTGCGAACGTTCATTCCTCTTATGTTGTTGAATTCTCCACCATCCAATATCAAATTCAGAATAATTTGCCCTTAAATGTTGTCTTCTTTCCCCTTCTTTCTGCTTTTCATTTCCACGTGATGTACGATCCGGTGTACTGTTTTCAGAAATATTCCTTTCCTCTCTAGACAACCTTCCCCGTTTTGAAAAGTCTTCGATCTGTGAGGTTTGGTCTTGTGCATGTGGAATAGTATGTTTGCTACGTTTGGAAATGTCCTTTTCCTTCTTGGAATACCGTTCACATTTTTTCTCATCAACAACTGTTTCTCCTCTCAATGATTTGAAATCCTTCTTGACTGGTAATTCATTGCTGCTACTTCCGCCATGGTCCCATGTCCCTGCATGCTCAAATGACTGGCTACACTGCTTCACATTTTCTGTGCTGGATGCAGTCTTCTTCTGTGCCTTCTCGATACTTGCAAAGGTGGCATACAGATCATCAACCCATCTTTCACCCATTGTTTGACTTTACAATGAATGTTCTGGGACGCTTAAAAACATGAAAAAAATCATGACAGAAGTATACAATCTAGTTAGCGTAAAATTTAATTTGTTTAAAACACTACGCAGCAATGAATAAAGACTGGATAGAATACTGAGAAAGGAAAGACAGGGGCAATAAAACACATTGCCTTCATCAGCTACATCTCACAGGAACAGACATAACATCAAATGCATTAATTGATACACACACACATACATATTGATGTACAGTCTAATATATCTATAAGTTCAATGTACAAATATACTACCTGCACTTATTTTGCCTACTTTCATTCTACAATGCAATAAGATATAGTTCTGGGGGTATTTTACTTACAGTAAAACGACATTCACTCTACACAAGAAAATCTTTAGAATTATGGTCAGTGCAAAACCTACAAATTCATGCAGAGGTCTGCTGGAAAGAGATTAGAAATTTTACCTCTTCCAAGCAAATACATATTTTCATTAATTAACTTCATTGTAAATAACCATCAAACATTTCAAACAATTTCATCTGTGCCTACTATTACAGTAACACATGGAATCAATGCCAACTTCACAGACCAATTGCCAAACTTTCACATTTTTGTGAAAAAGCATGTGTTATGCTGGCATCAAAATATTCAACAGTTAAGGCTCATTTTAAATCAGCATTAAGAAGATGCTTAAATACATGCTCCCTTTATTCTGTTGAGGAATTCCTGAATTCAAAAATGACTCATAAGCAGATTATCAGCTGTATATAATAAATTTGACATAGCATTTAAATGTTGTATATGGATTCCTTGTAATATTTTGTACTGTGGATTTTGTACTATTATGGCTTATTTTAAATCCTGTTGTCACAATGACTAAATTTTGAATGTATGGAACCCATAACCTATACTTGCATGTTTGTTGACTTTAATGAAACTCAAATTCTTCGATGACCTTCCCATGGAATGTAATGGGACTGAGGCACAGCCATTGTCCTTCACACATCCAAAGTCAAGTCTATTTGTAATCAGTGGCGGACTGGCCAGGGTGTCAGCTTTCCCGATGGCAAGTGGGCCCCCTTAAACATTACACAATATGTTAAAAATGTTAATGACCTTTCAGTAGCTTGAAAATATAATAGAAGTTCCAATATTATTACTGTCTGCAACTAAAATTTACGTTGTATTACTATTTTAATAAAATCCACCATTTATTTAAAATTAAAAAAATAATTTAAAAATTCAATTATAACAATCTGTATTTACATTTAGTATCTACTGTATACTGCCAGTAATATGTACAATATATGTACACTGTAATTACTAAAAAAATATACATTTATTTCGCAAAAATTTTAATTGTACCTTTTTTCCACTTATGTATTTTTTGAACATTTTATTTATTTCTTATAAAAATTAAATTATAGCCTTATAGTTGTGGGTGGGCCCCCTTTGTCTCCTGGCAACCAATATTTTTAGACCCAGTCCGCCACTGTTTGTAATCCTAATACTGACACTACGTAAATCATTAGCTAATAGACAAAAACACTTTATATGGCAAGCATCTTGTCTAAGTTTTCTACTGTAATGAAACCATCACTACCTTCGACGGCACGCCCAGCTAATAACAAAGGCAACACAGTTATCTCGTGCCTTTCCAGACTGTATTTTCTTGTACCGCTGTTATCCTACGTTGCAGTCACTGAAAGTCTGTAATGGCAACCAGTACTTAAGCGATAAACAGAGACGATACTTACAACCACAACCATAGAATCCTACTACGCTACAATATTAACGGACTGACGCAGTACACGCACGTCATCCCTCACAACACAACCCGCACTAAACGGGTAAACCCCGCACTGTTGCTAAATCCCATCTCCAGGGTAACCAACTTCTAAACTGATAACTTACGCGTTTGAAATTATATCAGTTCAAAGCAATTGAGACTACATATACTTAAACGTAATAATTACTATTGCAGTTCACTGCCTTACGAAGATACTACAGAACATTACTCACTATACGTTTTCATTTCCATACCGTCAAGCGGAAGTGGATCTGCTATTACGCTGACGTGTTATATCAGGAAGCCATCATGTGTGATGAAGTAAGGTAGAAGGCGAAATGGCCACGAAAGTGGAAACGGTCTATTTTCATACCTCTAACCAAGAAAGACGTGGCGTGGCTTTGACCACCCACCCCTGTTTAGCGCCGAGGTTAAAGAAAGAATAGAGCTACAACTCTACTCCCCCTTTGGGCCTTCATGGCCTGTTCTGGGGTGAACTTAACCTTCAATGTAATTTAATTTGCTGCCCCTTTGGCTCGGCTGCCCGGGATTCGCCACCCCCCCCCCCCCCCCAAAGCTCAGGCAGACAGTACACCTCACAACACGTGATAGAACAGACTATACAACAGCAAAAACAAAAAAAAACCCAAATGATGCAAAACCATGCACAAAGATACAAGCCAATTGTGATTTTAAGGTGGATGAGTTTAACCTTTTAAACACTGACGAGCATTCAAATTTTTATATAGTGTTTTTTACATATGCAATATACGTTAAATAGATTTTAGAAAGTGTTTTTAAAAAAAAGTGTTTATACAGTGCTCTTACTTATATAAACATCGAACGATAATTTGTGATAACACAGTGAACTTATGGACGTAAGTAAATGTAGTTTGTACCCCACGATGATGGTCAAAAGTTGACCGAAACATATGTCGGGGAAAATTATATACTACTATTAAAATTTGATAGTGAATGTGCATTTGTTGGTTAATATTCAGTGAGTTAAAATGCACGGTGAAGGTCATGTAACATGATGCCATTCTGCTTATGGCGATTAAATCAAGTTAAATAGCTTGGAGGAACACGTAGCACGCGTGACAGAAATAAATACGCAGCTCGAAAATGTCGAAATTGCTAATTACCAATAATAATAATAATAATATCCAGTCCTTATTTTCAGGAATGTGCCTGCTAACACCAGGTATTCTTCAGTACCATACGTCCTTTATATTCGTGTGTACAAACTGTGAGGTTTACCACAAATTAAATATTTTCTAACTATATGTTCTTGTACTTTCTGTTTATAGCAATTCTTCCTCCTCCTCGGACCTTTGTATGACTTTATTGATTTGAGTTGTAATTTACATGTTGTCGTACATTAAATATTTACCTAATTTTCTATTTCTCTATTCTTGATGCAACGAATTATTTTCTTGTACATTATTTTCCTCTTTTATATGTAACAGTTTGCCCATCCCAGTGGCCGCGCGGTCTAAGGCGTGGGTCTGCGGTCGCTCGCTTGCTGGGATTGCGGGTTCGAATCCTGCCTGAGTGTTGTCAGATAGATGTCTCTGCGTCGGGATGATCACTCGTCCAGAGGAGTCCTACCGAGTGTGGCACACATTATCTAGCATAATCTGTGTTATCTAGTATAGGAGTGTGGCTTGTCTGAGTGTGATCGTGCAGCCTCGATAATGAAGATGCCTTGGCCCACTAGGTGCTGTTGCGACACGTAATGAAGAGGAAGACACCGCAAAACATGGACAGACGCAATATGAGGTTCCCTGACGATGTAGTGGCATGATAACTTAACAGCCACGCACAACAGAACGCAATGGAGGGGTCCTGATCTAGAAGGCCGTGGAAAACAAGACCCAGCTCTTCCTGCTAAGAAAATCCAATGTGACCACCAGTGATGGCTTGCGACCTGAAGGATCTACTGCTAATGTCAGTATTTAGAATGAGACAAACTCTAAATACGCTTTCAAAGAGACGTCAGTCAGTCTGACCAACCAGCTGAAGCAAACTTTTATGTTTCTCAAAGCATACTCAATGGACTGTCAGTGTAGTTTGTTTCATGGAAAATAATTATGGAACTCATATTAAGTAGGACTTTACAACTGTGAAGTTGGTTCTCCTGATCATTGTCTGCTAGAATGGGGGTTCGCACGGCGGACATTATAAATATTGTGGTTGTGACGCGGGGTGGGATAATTACCCATTTCATTTATCCCAAAGTGGAGGCATGTTGCTTCAAAACGTCCGAATCACAGCCGAATTTCACACCCCAAAACATGAAAAACACGATTGTTAAATTGTTGATAACTTTGTGGGTTGTCATTTCCCAACTTTAAAGTCGTACACATTACAAGTGGTTACCACAACAATTGTCATTTTGTGAAGAATCTCTTCCTCCTTTCCTATGCCGCCATTCAGTGACTTGTAGCGGATAATGACACCATCCAATTTGACCAGTCTGGTGACTCAACTTACCCTGCCAACACTGTTGCTTCCTTACTGGAAAAAATAATGGGGAAAGTTCACCAAGCCACACACAACTTCTGACCTTTATGACAGATTTAATACCCACTGGTCCTATTGCAGGTACCTTTTGATAAAATGTATTTGACTCATTCTGAAGGCACTTAGATATCAGTGGGCATTACATCCTATAACATTTACCAATGTACAGAAATAAATAACTGTATACATTAAACCAAAAGCTCTCAACGTGGTTTTATTTTGAGGATTTTTATCAGATCCAGCACAAGCCTGAATCCTTCCCTTCATGAAGTTGAAACCAAATTAATTTTCTCAAAACTTCTACATAATTCCCACTGTTACAAAATAGCACAAAAATCCCCCTGTTACAGAAGTCCTTTTCACAGTACCTTGATTTGTGTATGAAAACATTCAGTGCAGTTGGAGTGACTGTCGTGTAATGTTGTGGCTCTAACACAGCAGTTATTACTTCTGTAGTTTTGTGCTGCATTATGGTTATGATATGGTTCTAGAGGATGCTTTTGAATCTATTGAGAGCAATGTGACTATAGTAGTGGTTGTGTCCTTTCAAACCCGCTAAATAGCACATCTTAAGTATACGAGTATATGCACATACAGTCCACACCTATTTAACCCTTTACGTCCGAACGGGAAAACACTGTCCCAGCAATTTAAATACCCTCACGGCCGAACGGGAAAACACTGTCCAGCAACGCCATGTCGTTTTTAAAATTTCCTGTCTCTATAATTACACGTCCCTTTTTCACAATATTTGTCACGACGCCTTGTACAGGCATAAATGATTGTGCGAAATTTAATTCTAGTAAAAATTATCACTAATCAGGTTTAATTTTTCCTACTAATATCCTTACGATTTTTCCAGCAGTCACGAATTATTTACATGCATCTCCAGGCAGTGGTTCATCATACTGGCGAAGTGAAGCAAATATACACACATATAGGACCTTCCGACAAGTATCTTTTCCTCCGTACAGCCCCTTATGTAAAATCCACACCCCCTTCACCCCCATCATTTCATCAACAAGACGCTACTGAAAAATATCAGTTCAGTAATCACAACAGTTATATTTACGTACACTTTTGTGTGTTCCGCTTTTCAATTTTGGTGTCCGTTGCTCCTCATAAATGCAATTTTGTATGATATATTTCAAAACATGATCCCGACCGAGGTCGATGGATTTTTAAGGGTGATAAAAATCCGGAGCACCACTTCCTTCGGAGGGGAAGTAAAGCCGTCGGTCCCATGTCGTAGATTTACGGCATGTAAAAGAACCTTACGGGCATGAATAGAAATGTTACGTAAGCTAAATTCAAAGCCTACATTTCTCACCCAAGTCTCCTGACTGCCTGCCAGATGGCTCTGGCGGACACATCAGGATCGATAGAATAGTAGCGCGGCAAGTTGGCCAGCCACCAACTGCCACGAATGCACACGACTTAGTAACCTCGGAAAGAGGAGACAAGAGGAGGCCCGAGCCCTTATAGGGCTGTTGAGCCATGGTTATTATTATTATTATATTTCAAAACATGGGGTAGCACACAACCCTATATTGCATTCTCGACACCTGACTTTCGTTCTTTCTTTGTGCTAGGCGGAACACATACGTCACCGAATTCTTGTAACACTGCGTAAGCCAGTGTCTGATTTCTCTGGTCGTGATTCAAGCGTCTGCAGTGCCTGGCTTATCGCATGTTATTGCTAGGACAGGCAGTGGACTGAACTGGTGAGTTGAAGATAGACATTAGCATGAACCTAAAATTCAAAACAGTCGCGAAGAAATCCTTACAGCAGAATGAAGTACACCTGCCTGTGGTCCCATATTGCACTAACCAGAACAATGAACATCTGTATGCATTCCTTTCTTCTCCCACTGACTGCAATATGAACTCAGCACCCAGACAAGCCAGAACTAAAAGGAAAGCAAACACATTGCAAGACTGAAACCTACACAGTGTCTCTGGAAATACGATGAGATGTACAGTCAGCTCCAAATTTTGTAGCACAGTGTCTCCAGTTACAGCAACAGATATTTGAAATGAATAAATCTAGAAAATGAAGCTTAAAAGTGAAAAATAAACAAAATAAAAAATGACCAATTAAGCTGCGTAAAAATAGGTGGATTTTCTTGAAACTTACAAAACTTGTAGATGGATTCGTTCTTAAGCGTGTGCTTTTTATTTGAAGTTTTTAGCTTTAAAAATGTGTGAAATACAACAGATAATATCAGCACGTGCGAAAATGGGCAATTAATGCGGAGAGAACCGCGACCGTCAGCGGCCACTTTGGGATTTAAATCTCCCATACTTTATATAAATGCTATTAACTAACCATATGCAGCGGAGTCCTTCTTGAGAAGCTGACAATTGCTAAGCTTGTCAAGAAATTCCCTACATTTTGCACAGCCTTAAGGTTCAATGCTGTGTTCACAAAAGCAAACTATTAGTCCATATCCTGAGCCAGATGAATCCAGTCCACATTCCCCCATCAATGCCCAGGTCTTCAAATGGTCTGTTTATTTTAGGGTTACACCCACAGAGCTTGCATGCAATTCTCTTGGCTCCTATGTATGCTACATGGTCCCCCCCCCCCCTTGCTCTTTTATTGCTCATCCTAACAATATTAATATAACTGGTACTCATAACAAGCACTGTGATCTCTCATTTAACTCTGATACTTTTCGACTGCCTGTGTATGTCTAGGATAAATGGTACAATGACAGAAATGAATGCTGAAAATCAGAGTATCCTGGGATGTGACATTGTGTGGTTCCTGACATTTTAGTCACTACAGTCTTCAAAACTTTGGTAACTACTTGCCCAATGTCACAGCATCACACTATTGAAGGCTGGCAACTGCACGAACACCACTGTGAGAACTTCAAATCTCAAAATGAATCTTATGCACCAACTGCAGGCAACAGTAACATGCACGTCAGAAAATATTAATCTACATTTTCCTGATCACCAAAGTATTAGCCTGCCTATGAGGTTTTACATATTTCTGTGCCCTCTAATGGTAACAATACATTTCCAAATCAAACTATCAATTATTAAGTACATACAACTACCTAACTACCTACCTACTTGACTAAGATTCACAAACTAACAACCTCCATGGAGCAGGGTCCTTCTTGAGAAGCTCAGTTTCGCAGCCAGTCAAAAAAATTCCCCACATTTTATGGAACCCAAAGTTTCATTACTGTATTCACAACAGCCCACCACTTGTCCCTATCCTGAGCCAGATGAATCCAATCCATGCCCCCCCATCCTATTTCTTCAATATCCATTTCACTGTTATCTTCCCATCTATGCTGAGGTCTTACAAGTGGTCTCATTCCCTCACATTTCCCACCAACACCCTGTATGCACCTCACCTCTCCTCTCCCACATACATGCCACATAACTATCCATCTTCTCCTTGACTTCATCACCCCAATAATGTAAGTACATACAGAATTTCCACAAAGACCGCATTCAAATCACAGCCCTCTGGGTCTTTATTATTGGATCAGCATACCTTCCATATGTACTATCAATAGCAGAGGTGTGTACCTGTTTAATTTCATTATGGCAAACTATTTGGACATAATGGATAAGGGTAACAGACGTACCTTTGTTACTTGTAACAGGCAGGAAGTTATTGATATCACTGTTGCCACCTTTTATGCTGGCACTTTCATTAGAGATTGGCATGTAACTGAGGAGGTAAGTTGTTCAGACCACAGATACATACGATTCAATATTACGGGAATTGACCGTTCAGTTGAATTCTATCGTAATCCACGCAAGACTGACTGAGAGACCTTTAGAACGGACCTGGCGGGTTATCTGCGTGGAATGAAAGATAGGATCACCAACTTTACAGATCTAGAGATTGCTGCAAGGCAGTTTCAGGATGCTATTAATTCAGCATATATTGATAACTGTCTTTCAGTTGCAAGGCAGTACAACAGGAACATATCTAGGTGGAACCAAGACCTTGCAGACAGAAGGAGGAAAGTTTGCAGATTATTGAATGCTGCGAAGAAGTCATGGTATTGGGCTGACTTTAAAAGAAATCTGACTGAATATAACAAGGCACTTAGACAGGCCAAGAGAGAGTCCTGGAGGAGACACTGTGAGGAGATTGAAAAGGCCCCTGAATGTGCCAAACTCCAGAAGATCCTCTTGAAGGATGGGCAAAGTGCAATTAGTTCTCTCCGGCTGGAAAACAGAGAATTTACCAAAACAGAAAATGAGACTCTGGAGGAATTACTCAGAGTTCATTTCCCCGGATCAACAATACTTATGGAACCTTCTGGTGGCTGGGACGGTCTTGAACTGGAGTCTCCTAAATGCAGGGTGTCCAGGAGTGACTGGGCAGTCTCCAGAAGGGTCATAAGTTTTGATAAAATGAAATGGGCTGTTTTCTCATTTGAACCGTATAAAACACCAAGTATTGATGAAATTATGCCCATCATGCAACAGCAGGGTTTTGAACTGCTGGCGGGTAATTTTTTAGTATTACTAAGAGCTAGTTTGGCCTTAGGATACATTCCGATGAGCTGGAGGCACACCAGAGTGGTGTTTATACCTAAACCTGGGAAATCGTTGTCCCAGGCAAAGTCCCTGAGACCCATTAGTCTCATGTCTTTTGTACTCAAAACACTTGAGAAAATAATTGACAGACATATCAGGGATGGTGTCTTGGTTGAAAAACCACGTCACCATCACCAGTATGCCTACAGAGCAGGTATGTCTACAGAAACTGCACCCTTCCAGGTTGTATGAAGACTGGAAACATCTTTGAGGCATAAGGAGTTTGCGTTGGGTGCCTTCCTGGATATTGAGGGGGCATTTGACAACACCTCCTTTAATGCAATTACTACAGCTGCCAGAAAGAGTGCACTTGAGGAAACCTGTTGTAGATGGATCAAGTCTATGCTTGAAGGCAGACTGGTACATACTTCTCTCATGGGCAGTAATTTAACTGTTCAAGTTGTAGGGGGATGTACACAAGGGGGTGTTTTGTCTCCCCTTTTGTGGAATCTAGTTGTTGATAGGCTTTTGGTTGAAACCAATGACCTAGGCCTTAGAACCTTTGGCTATGCTGACGATATAGTCATCATAGTCCAAGGTAAATTTGAACAAACTGTCAGGGAGCTTATGCAAAGAGCTCTGGACGTAGTGGTTAAATGGGTTCTCAAAGAGGGTCTAAATATTAGCCCTCACAAAACAAACATAGTTACCAATAGAAGGAAAGTGAGGGACTTAAAACCCCTCACACTTCTGGGTAAGGAACTCAAAATGCTGGGGGAGGTTAAGTATTTGGGAGTGATTCTAGACTCCAAACTTAACAGAAACCAACATTTGCAGAAAATAATCAGGAAAGCGTTGACCACCTTTGCAGTGGTCAGACGTATGTATGGCAAGAGATGGGGACTTACACCTAGTGTGGTGCATTGGCTCTATACTAGGGTAATCAGACCTATTTTCCATGCTGCCTTGGTTTGGTGGCCCAAGGTTAAGCAAAGAAGCACTAAAACTCAATTAGGCAGGATTCAAAGAATGGCCTGTCTTGCCATTACTGGGGCTATGAAATCGACCCCTACCGCAGCAATGGAAGTGCTTCTGAATCTGACTCCGCTACATCTGTTGATCATGGCAGAGGTGAGGATGGCACTCTATAGACTGCACATACTTGAGCAAACAAGTGTTCCTAGAACAGTGATAGGGTTGCTGGACATCTGGAGAAATGTGGGTGACCCTTTACTAGATATGTGGTCGGACTACATTATACCAGTTTATCATCACACTAAAACCTTCATGGTCATAATTGACCGGAGTTTTGGAAGAACAAAGATCCAGTGTTTCCTGGCGATGCCCTCATCTGGTTTACTGATGGATCAAGGGCTGACTCAGGGACAGGGACTGGTATCCTTGGTATAAGACCAGAGAGAAGCTTCAGTTTCTCTCTGGGTAAATTTGTCACGGTCTTTCAAACCTAAATATATGCCATTTTACAATATGCAGGTGAGAATATAAGAAGGGCTTATAGACATAAGCGGATCCTTATTCTTTCTGACAGCCAGGTGGCTCTTAAGGCGCTTAGCAGCCCAAAAGTGACTTTGGGACTGGTTGCAGAATGCGTGGATGCTCTCTCTGCACTGGCAAATCGCAATGAGGTAACCCTTATGTGGGTGCCTGTGCATTGTGGCATCCTTGGTAATGAAAAAGCTGATAAACTTGAGATTCAAGGTGCAGCTACACCATTACTCAGCCCAGAGATGGCTCTTGGAATACCTAGGTGTTCAGCAACAGAAGCTATTAAGAATTTGATTGAATACCAACATCGTAACACCTGGAATAATTTACCAGGTCACAGACATGGAAAACTTTTTATTAGTGGACCATGTAAGAAAAGAGCTGATGGCCTACTTAAACTGAGCAGGCATCAACTAAGACTAGTAGTTGCATTTCTCACAGGACATGCTCCTGTGAGGAAGCACCTGAATATCATGGGCCTCTTTGATGGAGATCCGACCTGCAGATTTTGCGGGTCGGACACTGAATCTGTGCACCATATTGTTGTTGCGATGCGCTGGCTCTTCAATGCTACAAGATCTTTGGGAAGTTGTTTGCTGAACGAAAGGATAAAAGCATGGCCTCATTAAGAGACCTGTGTCTCTTCGTTAGAGGCACAGGGCGAACGAAGCAATGCTGATTGGAATACTTATGCCTAGCACAATAAGCCTAAGGCTGCAGTGCATCCAGAGCTTCTGCCGACAGGCCCTTTGGAGTTAGAAGAAGAATTCTGTGTGCTGTCTCATAGCATTTCTTCACCTCAAGATTACTGCAACTCATTCTGTAATTCGGCTCACTATTCAACCTGTGCAGCTGACACACTCTGTGAAAACACTGGATCTCAATGTTGATGTCATCAATCTCCTGTCCACTGATCTTTTTTCCCCCTTTGCTCACAACACGTAACAGCATTTCCATGTGAGCAATTATTTTACCCCCCGATTCTCCAACCAAATGAGTGTATGTACTTCTACAGCACTCAACTACCTGGCGGAATATCTCTGTCTGAACGCTGAGCATAGCGGTATCTGTAGCGCTCAGCATATTTACTTTCTTCCGCAGACAAACAGGCTGTCTGTTAGTTGACAGCTTTTTATACAGGATTCTGAATTCTGTACACTCTGAAATGCAAATGATCATACAAAATAAGACATTAATGAATCAGAGAATTCTGGTCTTCTGGGATGGTATGCCGCATCAGTAGACGAGTGGTTTCTCATGTCCTGAAAGAACACAGTGCCTTCCTTTCCAAGTGGCAAGGGGTTCGATCGGAATGCCATTCTTCATGAACTGCTTGACACTTGAAGATACAAGGCAATATGCTGCCACAAAATTTCAGGAACCACTCACCCAATGAGGCAGCGTCACGTACCAGAAAACTGGAATCGTAAACTTCACTACCTGCACAAATGCAACAACATTTTCCACAGTGTCAGTATCATCCAAATATTGTGCTCCCACCCACATGGCAGGTGACATCACTAGACTGAACATCAGAGCTCCACGGACTGCCACCAGACAGCAGGAGATGCCAATTCAGAGAAATCAGTCTCATAGATGGATGCCCAGATGACATAAGACATAAGAGAAACCACTAACTGAGGTGTCCATGGTAACTATGTAAACGAGTGTGCCTTGCCTGCATGGGTCGCTGAGCACTACAACTACAGTATGCGGACGAAGTGAATTTAGGTCATTAAGATTTACAGTGAAGTGTGGGCTGTTAACTCTTTAAAAGGGGTGGTTACTTGCAGTCTGCGCCAATGCCATAGGACACGGGCTACTTCTACGACGACTCAGAACTGCATGTAATATATGTGTGTGTGTGTTTCCATGCCCTGCAAAAGCAACTAAAATCTAACATGGGATGAAGAAACTGAAGTACAGCACAAAAGGTGAAAAGCTGATAAAAATGCAAAGATACGTCTTGAATCAACATGGAGCTACGCCAGCAAGCACATGCTGAAAAGAAAGTCTGAACATGTAACTCAACATCCTGATGAAGAAACAAAGGAAAAGACCCTTCACAGCATTCAAGCAAAATATCCATCAGAATGATGAATGCAAAGAAGGCAAGAAAAGTATTCCACAAGTGTTGCACGAAGAAGAGGAATGATTATCTGATCAAGATTGTCAGCACATTTGAGAATTGGACAAAGAGTGAAAAACAAGGCACTGAACCCAGCTACAAGATGAAGTTTCGCGGAACTTTGTCTACAAGCCGTGTTCACTGTTGCCTGCCCACGTCACCAGACAAAAATTTTGAAGCAGCAATCATCATGAACTTCAACTGTGGAAGAAAGGGTGGAGGTTACAGAGGACACCCAGATTCAAACCACTGCAGCCAGTCATGTTGAAACAATAAAAAAAACTTCATCAAATATGAAAACATAGTTCAGTACCAAAATGTGATGCAAATCAAATATACTTTGGAAAATAAACTATTTCTGTTTCAGGATACTAAATACAGTAAGTAATCCATTTAAAATTTCAATGGGTACTTCACAAGCAATGTGTGACGACATGAGACACAGCGGAAAGAATTCTAAAAATCCACTCACCACAATGGACTTGTTCCGTGAGGCCAGAAGGATATAGAGAGATGACACACCATATGCTATTGTGTTAGCTGCAAAATGACTCCAAAAGCAAACACACAAAGAACTCATGTATACATATTGTGACCACCTCCTTGGTTATTCTACCATTTAGCCTTGTGGCACGGTATCAACTTAATGAAGAAATATACGGCCTCCAACTTCTGGCAGACATAATACCAACACACCGAACTTCACTCTGCCAGAACGCAAGACACAACATGTATCATTTCTGTTCTTGTACTCATGTGTTATATACACATTACTCACCTCTTGTTCAGCTCGTAATGCGGGTTATGTTACTGCCAAAGGATCCTCCTCCTCTGGTATATCTGAGTCCTCCTCAACTTTTATGTCAGAAGCTGACACACATGTCTCAGTGCACAATCCTGGTACAGGTTCCAGGACATCTGTGCAGTTCTGTAAACCACAACACACTTATCAGTCATAACTGTACTCTTTCAATACATGATGTTGCATATATCTGTTGTTGCATATATGTTATTGCATATATCTGTTATATTACGGATGTTCCTTACATTATACATATATATATTATAGTAATTAAGGCAAAGAAATTACATTGATGCAGTACCTCTGTACTTTGTTCGTATCATGCTCAGTCAGACCTCATCACATGCTTATTTGTACTTAGTCATCATATGCCTCTTTGTATTTGCTTTGCCCCAACATTTGTAACTGGGTATCTGTTATTCTCTTGACCTTTGAAGCCCACCGCGTGACTCCTTGCAGTTAACGCTCAGTCACATGTGGAGCAGAGACGAATACCCCTACGTACAGACCACACCCAAGACTCACTTATAAAACCCCTGACGTCTGAAAGGGCACACTCTTGATCCTGCTGTACGACCACATAGTCTGTATAAGTTGCTACGAGGCCTTCCCAGCCTGTTTTCTGTAAGTACAGCCAATTGCAATTAAGATGCTTTGAGTCTGGAACAACGAGTTTGTCTTCAAGCAGCCTTCACAACAAGAGTCTCCTTCCTGCTATACTCCTTCACAACGTGTACGAACTCTATTCCGGTGGAGCAATAGATAAGATACACCCTACTGGCCTTCACCAGAATTGCGGGGATACACTTTCATTAGTGCCATTTTGTAGCGAATCAACCCCTCTTCCAGGAGATAATCCTGGATGATGAAACAAGTTACCATTCCTGCATATGAGATATTCACAGTGAAACGATAGGCTTTCCTTTCCTTTCTGCTCTTTGTACTCAGCAACTCCATCTACAGAAGGTCACAAGCACGATTAGTAACTTGTGGCATAATGTGACACAAAGACTCTACCAAAACACATCTGCAGACAAAATATGAGAACTCACGACCCTGGAGCAGTAACTGCTGTCACTTAGTACTACCATAAATTGCATACAGTACTGCAGGAATGTGCAGCTCTCCAAGCAGGGGACATTCCTGAAGAAAACCACACTAAACCCAAGCTCAATCTATAGACATCAGGTCCCTTAATTTCTCAGTATCCTTACTCAAAAATCGTCATCCTCAATCCAGTCATTTCCAATGTCACCAGGTAGTAACTACTACTACTGCCACTGTTTTCTTTTCCATATGATCTGAACTCGACAATGCCTGGAATCTAGCAGCTTGGAACAAACATAGTCCACTACAATTCCTGTAATTCTACAAAAATAAGATTTTTTCTCATATCTAACACAGCCTTAATTCTGTAAATACTACATAGTACATGACATATTTCGACCCTTAGTTTTGGCCATCTTCAGGTCACATACATACATCAATTGGAATCATATACTGTATAACAAATGTTGACTTATTTGTTGCTTTGGAGGTGAATTGTGTTTCCCTTTATAGAATTTGGGATGCTGAGCATGCGGATGGCCATGGAAAGGCTTGATCACAGATCATGTTTTGATTGGTTACAATTTCCAAGAATAATTAACAAACTTGAGTTCGCATTACACACTATATATGTGACACAGTGTATACTGACTGGCTTGCCTTGATTAATTACACCTCCTTTTCGCCTGCCGTTTGTACACAAGTCCAGCAGAATCTCCTGTTACTGTACAGCAATATTCCACCAACATCGGTGAACACCATTTGCCCTGCTATGTCTTCTCCATTGCCGAGATATCATGATGAAAACATTCGCGATGCTCATCGTTCAGTGCCTCACAGTTTTCCGGGAAAACGATCTTAAAATATAGTGCAGTCTAATTTCTGATAGTACAACAATAGGTTTCCCATAAGTTTATTGTAGTTGTCAGCCTTGTTATAACCCACAAGGTTGGTTGCTAAGGGCCGGAAATCATTCCACGCCCTCTTCTCGTTGCAACTGAGAATTCGATGTAACTGCTTGTCTCTGAAGATCTTGCGGATCTGTGGACTGACGAAAACACCCGATTTGGTTTTTGCAGCACTGATTCCTGGGAATTTTTTAGTCAGGTGCGTAAACGCTGGCCCTGTCTGATCCATAACCTTGACAAAGTTCTTCATTACTCCCACTTTGATGTGCAGAGGAGGCAGCAAAATGTTGCTGGATTCTACCAGCGGTAGGTGCAGTACAGTCTTTGTTCCCGGTTCCAGTGATTGTCAGGAAGGCCAATCCCTCTTCTTGTAATGGGGAAATCTTTGCTTGACTGTCCCATTCACTCAGTAAACAGCAACACTTCGCATAGCCCTGCTACAGTCCTAGAAATATAGCATCAACTTTCAAGTTTCCACAAAACTGCCATTGGTGTTTCATGTAGTTTATGCAGTTTAGAAAAATGTTCATGCTGTCATATGATACCTTCTTATTGACTGCATATTGAACTGTAATTGACAGCAACTTTGCTATTATGGAGCAGAAGGGCTTTTAAATTTAACTTCTAACAGTCTCCACTCCTAAGGATTTTGATAAATATTCAGGGCTGTCACCATACCATGAACATTGTTACAGTCAACGAGGTTATCTTCCATCCATTCTCTTCACCCCAGTGCTACGGTGAAAGGCACTGATCACCTATTGCGACTCAAACAGCTTCTAAGATTTGCCACACAAGCACTGCAGCATAAGTGTGGGGCTCAGCCCTTGTCTTTGTCCCTAGTCTGGTGTCCAAAGTAAAGGTAATAGGCTTTCTTGATGATTGGGTTTGACACACTTTTGTGATGAAAAAAATTACCTCTCCACCAGCATAACAGAATTTACATTGCTCACACAATTTCGCTGCATCCTTGTTGAGGTTTGGCCAAGAAACGACTGTATGAAATACTTACAGCATTTATAAAGACTTCACGGTGCGAAAGAAGACTTCTTAAAATGAGCAACACAAGTGTGTACGATGCAATGCCCTGGAAGGACCTGAAATGCAACAAGTTGGTTGTGGCAATACCTGGGAGCTCACTGCATCATCCATTTTGCCTGCTGCACTGCTTCGGGCTTCTGATGCAGAGAAAGTAGGCTAATGCAATGACTGGGTGCTCACTGTGTCATCCACTCCACATAAGGGTTGCCAGATTGCTGCTCAGTGCCACTCAACATAAAAAGCAGTCAAAAGTATACAAATTGGGCCCCACCCCAGACCTTTGAAACCAGAGCCAATTAACAATTTTACTTGTCATATTTCGTGCTCACTGCCCCAAAATTAGTAACGATTTGCTACTTTAACTTCCGAAACATTTTGACCGTTGACCAGTGTAATAGCATGCTGTAAAGATACTTGGGCCTAAAATGCAGGAAGTTGGAGCCTAAGGAGAGTGCATCATGAGAAGCATCATGATTTGTACCTCTCACTGAACTTTACTGGGGTCACCAAATCAAGGAGGATATGATGGATGGGGTATGTGGCACATACAGGGTTTTGGTAAAGAAATGCTAAAGGTACAGACCACTTGGAAGACCTAGGTGTAGATGGGATGATAACATTAAAATGCATCTCGAGGACATCACATGGGAGTGTACTCGATTCATTCATCTCAGAACGGGCCAGGGCAAGGCACTTGTGAACAGCATAACGACACTTTTTGTTCTGCACAATGAGGGGAATCTGGCTACCTCAGAAACTATAAGCCTCTCAAGACAGGCCCTGCCTCTTTGAGTTGCTTAATTACATACATATGCTTTTGAATTTGTAAATACAGAGAAGAAATTGTAGTTCAGGGAATCAGTCATCACATATGCATGGAATGATACAGAAACATATTTAACAATATCTGTATTTAATTCTGAATACACATGTCAATTCTGCACACCTTTCTTGGAGGGAAATCCAGTAATTCTTGAACATTTTTTTTGAATAAACATTTATCAGTCTATTAAAATTGTGACCAAGTAGTCTGGATCTAAATCCAATACAACTATTCGCATATCACTAGCAAAATTTTTAACTCTATGGAGCAGAGTCTTTCTTGAGAAGCCAACAGGTCCTCAGCTAGTCAAGAAATTCCCCGCATTTTATGGAACCCGAAGGTTCATTACCGCATTCACAACAGCCCGCCACCTGTCCCTATCCTGAGCCATATCAATCCAGTCCATGCCCCCCCTTCCCACTTCTTGAAGATCCATTTTAATATTATCCTCCCACCTTCGCCTGGGTCTTCCAAGTGGTCTCCTTCCCTCATCTCTCCTCTCCCCCATATGTGCTACATGCCCCACCCACCTCATTCTTCTTGATTTGATCACCCAAATAATATTTGGTGATGAGTGCAGCTCAGTTAAGTTCCTCGTTATGCAGTATTAGCAACAAAATTATCGATAGAAAAGCAGCACACAAAAGGACAGTACAAGTATAGATTTGTGTGTGCTACCATGAACCAGAGATGCCTGATAGGTGCAAAGCAGTAGTTACGATATGCAGTTTCCTCTAAATACTCATGTTATGAAAACAGATCTGGGTGAAGGAATATGGTCTCTTTTGGCTTATTTTAGTTCTATGCCACCTTCATAACATCCAGTTAAAGCAACACGTTTTTTATTGTTCCTTAACTTTCCATAAAAGTGATATTTTAGTACAGGTATACAAAAAGCTCAAAAGATAAGCATCACAAATCACAGCCTTCTTACTGCTAAAAATACTGTCAGTCAAATGTATTGTGGTCTTTGACAGTGTGCAGGACTGTGGCTTGCTCCACACAACTGTAATTACACATTCACACCTCTCTTTACAACTGTCCACAAGTACAAACAAAAGCCAGTAAGAACAAAACTGATATCCTAACGTTGTTAAACGCCCTGTGCCAAGCTCTCCTGCTATTTCTATACTTGTTTGACCGTAGTAATTGTGATTGGTAAGGTCAGTTCTTACTTCTTTAAAGATTGGCCTACCTTCTAACATGACTGTCATCCACACAAGCACCTCCATGCAAAGTAACCCAATCACCCATGCACGGTATGCGGCTGAGCTATCTCATTCGTTAAGGATATAGTCACTACTACCACAGTCTGTTTCATCTCTTTCTTTCAGGCTTCTCCACCAGAACTCTTTATGTATTTCTCTTCTCCTACGCACATGCTACATAGCAAATTATTTTCTCAACAACACATGCTACAGTTTCTGCCATGAGAATTACAATGAAGCCAATTTTTATTCTAGTATGCTTTGGTACTGATATAGAATGAACAAAGCGTTTCAACAAAAGCACAGACATTAAACACAATACTCTGGAATTTTAAAATATAAATATTAGACAACAGACTTTGGGATTTTAAAATGCAAATATCACTAAGTCTAACATGCTTCTACAGCTGGTGTCTACAAGAATATGGATTCCTCAGTGACCGTCGGAAGGACCGAGTGTTTACTGTGGCCAAGCAGGACGGGTAGCACCATCCATTTCAGTAGCCACCCTGTTGCTTGCCAGAAGCCTGTGATCGCCACCTCCTATTGCCTCTCCACACTCAGGGCATCGTGCTTGCTGCATTGCTCCTCCACACTCTGTTATTATATATATGTGCCCATTAGGACACTTATACCAGTGCCCCTGCTTGTACCCCATTGCAAGTACTATATCTTTCCTCTCTGCATCTGTTACCTTAACAGCACTATGCACAATTTTACTCAAATTCTCTAGTGCATTCTTTAGTTTCCTGTCAAACTCCCCAGAATATTTCTCTATGCTATATGCCATTCTGTGTGCTGTCTCATAGCATTTCTTCACCTCAGGATTATTACAACTCATTCTGTAATTCGGCTCACTCTTCAACCTGTGCAGCTGGCACACTCTGTGAAAACGCTGGATCTCCATGTTGATGTCGTCAATCTCCTGTCCACTGATCTTTCTTCCTCGTTTGCTCACAACACGTAACAGCATATCCATGTGAGCAATTATTTTATCCCTTGATTCTCCAACAGAATGAATGAACATACCATTGCAGCACTCAGCTACTTGGCTGATTATCTCCGTCTGAACTCTAAGTGTAGCGGTATCTATAGCGCTCAGCATATTTACTTTCTTATTTACGTTTTTCCACAGAACAGGCTGTACGTCAGTCGACAGCTTTTGATACAGGTTTCTGAATTCTGTAGACTCTGAAATGCAAATGAGCATACAAAATAAGACATTAATGAAACAGCAAATTCTGGTCTTTTGGGATGGTGATGCCGGATCAGTGGGCGAATGGGTCCGATAGGAATGCCATTCTTCATGAACTGCTTGACACTTGAAGATACAAGGTAGTATGTTCTCACAAAATGTCAGAAACCACTCACCCAATGATGCAGCGTCATGTACCAGAAAACCGGAATCCTCTCAACTACACCACGTGCACAAGTGCATCAATATTTTCCACACTGTTAGTAATAGCAATCAGGACACATACTGCATACCAACTCTATCAACTCCTGTTTAAAACTGTACTCTGTTGTGCTAATAAGCTGCCTGCACATTACAAGTCTGTGACCTATGTCCACCAGCATACCTGTATAAGTGAAGATTGTCAGCTGTGTGCATGACAGTGAACTGTCAAGATCAAAGTGTAAGCAATCAGTTTCACTCCACAAGACATACTAACGCATCAAATGTCAACAGACTTTACATCACACATCAGTATCTAAAGTGTCATAATTGGTTGCGTGCTGCATGTGGATATACACGCTCAGTTACAATTATTCTTATATAAAACTGCTATATTGTAAGGCTATTTGTTATAAACATCTATTTTGAAGACTAACAGGTTCAAGCTTCTTGTGAACATGGTAACAAACTTCTGGATTGAACAAAAGACAACTGTAAACTTCTCAACAAGAATCCTACTTCACGGGATTGTTTGCTAGAAGCCCCAAATTTGTGGTCATGAAGGTAAAACAAAGGGTGAATACAATGCGATGGTCATGAAATGCAACAAGCATACTCCACGTTCCAAAAGCAAGCCCTGCTCATTTGCTGCTACACAGGTTTCAAAAGTACAACACCTCAATACTTTTATTTTTCCCAGTAAAAGTCACTGCAAGCTGGGATAGTATAGTCAGTACAGTGACTACGCTATGGGCTGGATAATCCAGGGTTCAAATCCTAGCAGAGGCAAGAGATTTTCTCTTCTCCAAAACATTCAGATCGACTATTTGGCCCACCCAGCTTTATATTCAATGGGTACCGGGGTTCTTTCCCAGGGGTAAAGCGGCCAGAGCAAGAAGTTTACCACTCATCTCCATCTAGTGCGGAGGTTAAGAATGAGTGGAGCTATACCTCTACTCCCCTGATATGCCTTCATGGCATAGGCAGGGACAATTTTACTTTACTTTACTTTACTTTACTTTATTTTTCGCTTTCGCTTAAGACAGAACAATGCCTAGTCAACAAATTCAGTTTGTCAGGGGTAAGAATACCACCAACATTCACTGTGAGGCAACAGCTGTATGTGTGATGTCATAACGTGAGATTCTGCTGATGGAAAGTGGGTTTGCAAATTCAGGAAAAGACAGAAATGAGCCAAAATCAGAAGGGCCACTCACTACTCGATGTCTGAATATGTAACCTCTGAGATGAAAATGATTATGGATCAGGTATTCCTGCACTGTGCACATCTGTGCACACACTAACAAATGACTTCATGACTGTTAACTTCAAAATGTGTCAGAAGTGCATAATCAATTTGCACAACTCACAACACTGAAAGAGGGGAATGCTGCTTGACTGAGTCTATTTCGAGAATTCAGTTCTTCTAGGATGTGACACTGTGTCAATGGGCAAGTAGATCCTGACTTTTGAAGGCACTAGTGAAGATAAAGGCACTACCTTCCTTCAAAATGTCAAGAACTTGGACATGTCGAGAGCAACTCACACAATGAGACGATGTCATATCCCAGAAAACCTGAAACCTCAGCAACAACACTCTGAGAACCCCAAATCTCGCCAAGCTCCCTCACTCAGCCATGTAACATTTGTTTGCCTTACAAATTTCAAATGTGACCATCCAACAAATTTTATCAAATAATTTCAGTTGCCATAATTACAAAATTCAGATTACTAAACAATGAAAGGATCAGAATAACATGATGCATCTCAATTTTAGTGCAAACATTTTTGGAAATTTTGCAAATGATACACATGTGCCAAGTTTGTTAACAATGTCTCACGAGGCCCTTTCTATATTAACAAACAGAATTTCCTGTATTGGACTGAAGAACACTGCATAAACAACTATTACATGATAGTACACTGTTGTGTGGGAGCATGAACAGGTGGACCATTACAGTAAATTGCGATCAGTACATGAATGTGCTGAAAAAGCTGTACATTACGAGCTGCAGAGACTTGGAATTAACAACGCATATTTTCAACAAGATGGCAGCACAGTGCACACAGCAAGACAGACAAACATTCTGAGGGATGTCTCCAAGACAGCCCATTTCAAGAGTTGGATACATTACTTGGCCAGGAAGATCTCACAACTTAACCATGCCCGATTTTTCCCTTCAGTGCTCTCTCGAGTCCAAGGCACTTACAGATCATCCCCAAACAACCAAAGGGGTTAACCCATTTACTGATGGCAACAAACATTGCATAACTTGAAGGGAACCACAACGTTACACCATAACAGACAGCATTTACAGCAAACTACTTTCATGAAAAGAACTGTGGACAATGAACTACATAAATTTACCTTGTTAATTAACTTCTTCATCGTTTCAGCTGATTACTGAGGTCCCTACAGCCATGTCTTTCAAAATACCTAATCTCAGTGGCAGACACTGTAGGTCAACAGTGACTTTACTGTACATGTGGATGTTAATACTGGTAAGACAACTTAATGTCACACAGTAATATGAGTACGAATCATTAAATTACCTCGCAGAGGAATGGTGTTTGTATTCATCAAATCCAATTTTGTCCTAAGTTCATCTCGACTGGCCTCAATTTCTCTGATGTTGCCAAAAACGCGTATTTTCACACGCTGCACATCATGGTACACCTTCTTCACCATGTTCATGAAGCGTTGTGTTTTGGCAATTGGTGTCTTGCATTTCGGACAAGTCTTAAGTTTTATTTCTCCATCTGTTTGAGCCATCCACTGCTCTAAACCACTTGCTTCCAGGACATGCTTGCAATCTTCCAAGTAAATAAACCTGAAATTAAATATTGTGACTGCAGCCATATACAATGATAAACCATATTCACACATATATATGCAGGAAAAGAAAAACTATCTATGTACATTCATATTACAGATATGCAAATACCTACATTTTCAACTTAACAAAATTTTTATTGTACCCAAACCTACAAACTTTGCATCACACAAGAAGAAGTTAAGTGACTGACTGTGATGTTGATGTCTCTGACTGATATTTCACAGGGGAGAGAGAGAGAAAAAAACAAATTCCATATACACAGGTGTCCCTTTATCATGTCCCTGGGCATGGCAGCCTGTTTCTGTCCAGACATCCCATGACAGCTGTGGTGCTCAAAGAAGCAATAACAGGGACACTTTGTATAAATATTGTTATAAAAGAACAGAGATAGTATTTGTAATAACATAGAATTTTGTATGTATTAATGGATGTATTTGGGAGGCCAAGGCTCAACTACGTGCTTTAGTGCCATAGGATGGAATGGCTGTATTAAAATAGCATTATGTTTCATTTTTAACTGCTTTCTTGGCAAGATACAAGCCAGATGACTGTAAATGCACATTTCACCTTACATATTACTGTTTGTTTTTCTTGGTTAAACTTCCCTGAATATATCTTCCTTCAATTCTTGAACTGTGTGTCAGTGTGGTCTATATAAACTGTACAAATGAAACCCACAGAGACTGAGGTTAGGGGAGTATTATCTGTACCTTCACTGCACGTGTGGGCCAGGATAATGTAGTCGGTATAGCGACTCGCTACGGGCTGGATGGTCCAGGAATCGAATCCCGGTGGGGGCGAGATTTTTCAGTACCTGTCCAGACGGGCCCTGGGGCCCACCCAGCCTCCTGTACAATGGGTACCAGGTCATTCCTGGGGGTAAAGCTGCCGGGGTGTGGAGTTGACCACCCACCCCATCTAGTGCCAAGGTTAAAGAAAGAGTAGAGCTATACCTCTACTCCCCCTCCAGGCCTTCATGGACCATTCTAGGGAGAACATTACCTCTACCCTCATTGCACTACAAACCAACTACAGAAGCTTGGATACAACACAACTCTACATATACAACAGTTAGGTTCCCAAAGGTGCAGTGTAAGTTCAGTATTGAGCAACCTGAAACTGAGTAATGGTCAACTCATGCATGCTCGTATATATATTGCACACACTATACAATACTTGAGGAGGTAAATGAATTCTAAATCTATTGGCTTCCTCTTATGAGTTGGTCCTACACTACGTTTGTCACTAAAGCACTTTCTAGTCATGATTATGGCCAAAAAATAACACTTAAAACAGCAGGATAATGCAGCCCAAACACAAGTGTCCTGTTAGTAACAGAGACAACACACCACAACACTGCGTGAGCCGTCTCACCCAGCAATGTCAATACACCACCTCCACCTCACAGCACTTTTATTCCTGTAAGGAAAAATTTGGCATATATTTCAAAACTTTCATAATTTTTTTCTGGAAAACTGGGTAACTTTAAGTTATGTGAGTAAGATGGTCTGCATTAAGCTATGGAAAGTTAAAAAGTTAAAGTTTTCCCTGTGCATGCCATGATGGCATACAGGGGAGTGCAGATTTAGCTCCACACATTCTTAACCTTGGCACTAGATGGGTTTTGTGGCCATCTTCAAGCCCTGATCACTTTACCAGGTACCCACTGAACATGAGACTGGAAGTGCCCCAGAACTGGTCTGGATGTTTTGAGGAAGAGTATATTACCCTTGGGCAGCATTCAACAAGAAGAAGACTCTTTTCACCAGCAAACTGGACTCAAATTTAAGGAAGAAACTAGTAAAGTGCTACATTTGGAGCGTAGCTTTGTATGGTGCTGAAACGTGGACACTTGGGAAAGTAGATCAGAAGTATCTGGAAAGTTTTGAAATGTGGTGCTGGAGAAGAATGGAGAAGATCAGTTGGACCGATCGTGTGAGAAATGAAGAAGTATTACAAAGAGTGAAGGAGGAGAGGAATATCGTACATACAATAAAAAAAGAAAGGCTAACTGGATTGGTCACATCTTGCGCAGAAACTGCCTTCTGAAATACGTGATTGAAGGAAAGATAGAAGGAAGGATAGAAATGACAAGACAAGGAAGAAGGCATAAGCAGCTATTGGATGACCTTAAGGAAAAGAGAAGACGCTGTAAATTGAATGAGAAAGCACTACATCGCACCCTGTGGAGAACTCACTTTGGAAGAGGCTACGGACCTGTCGTAAGACAGACTACAGAATCAATGAATATTACCCTTGGATTGTGTTAACTGTGTACCTGCTGATTTCTAAATTTACCTCACCATGTATGACAAGAAAATAATGTTGACAATTTCAGCACCATCCTACACGGTCTCAGTTACGAGTGTCTTGTAGCAGTTCATGCTGCCAATGTTGAAACCCCAGCACCCTGCTCAAGGTATCTGAGGGATATCCAAAAAGACTGTTCTGAACTTCAGTCCTCTTTCGCCTTTTTTTTTTTTTTTTTTTTTGGGGGGGGGGGGGGGGGGTCCAGGAATGACTCTGTCCTAATTTATTTAGAATCCTATGAATGCTTCTTCTATATGGAACTCTGACAATCTGAAATGTAAAGCCATAATCAGCAACACAGCTGTGAGAATCATCTCACAGAATCTCCTCCTCACTTTCTATGCAGAAATATTTCACATGAACACTCGGTATGCTGATATGTCAGTCACGTGATATTATGATACATCGAATAACATGACTGCATGAACGTTTACTGCACAGGTTAAATACTCCTACAGTAGCGCGAGTCTGAGTAACATGTACAGAGCTTTGACCATATGTATGAACCTGCCCCTAAGCTCATTTCATGGTACGTGTTAAACAATTTGTTGGGGTGGTCAAAAAATCTGCAAATCTAAAAGGTCTGCTTCTTGATGTTGATAGCTGTACTAATCAAAGTCCAAGGAGATTTGCACTTCCTCTGCACCAGACATGGAGAAACCAGGGCCCATGGAAAATGTTGGTAACCATACAGTGTCATTTCCCAGAATAACTGAACTGTTTACTTCCACAAACTATGACTAAATTTAGAGACAAAACAATTTACTCAAGTTTCACATCCAGGCTACACTGCATGAACATAATCTCAGAAGGAAAAAAGAACTAATGACATTAACCAGAACAAACAATTCATTGTTTTTCACGAATATCAAAAACTGAGATTTAACAGGAAAACAGAAAGTTATGTAATGGGGTGACTAACAACTCAACTCTGAAGAATATTACAGAGACAGGGATAGCGACAGAAGAAAGTGTTGAAGAAAGAGGTACAAACATTTACAAAATAAAACACCTTTATCTTCTCTTATTGGAAATATGGGTTCACCCTTAGGTTCAATACCTTGCATCTGGTTCGTCTTCAGTTCCAAAGAACACTTCTGTCACCTCGTCATTATTGCACACCCTGCAGAGAGGGGGGCATGTTTCACCACAGAAACCAATGCATGGGTGTTCGCACGGTAGCAGCTCTGTACACGGCTCATTGCAAGGATTCCTGTCACACAGCTCATAGCACAACTTTCTGCAACGATGATGGATGCAAGCCCAATCGCACGGTTCCTGCAAAAAAACAGTACAAATATGGCTGGTTTTTGTGATAATATCTTGTTTCACAATTTAATGAACTGCACAAAAACATCTGTCACTTTTAAGGCAACATCCAAAGATGTGTAGGAACTGGGAAAAATCTTGACAGGCTGTGTGACTGCAGGCTCATGCCGACACTCATGGCCTACTGAACATGAAGACGCTCAAAACACTACAGGGCAATATTAAATGTATTCATTGTGAAACATGGACTAGAAATGCAATTGTATGCAATAACACAAGATCACAGTACATAAACAAATACATATCCTTTATTAACTAATCAATCAATCAATTTATTTATTTATTTACATATCAATTTCTGACATACTTCTGTCCTACAACCATCGGTGGGGAAATCATAATTATCTCACAATTAAGGCAAAATACTAAAGGTTTTAATACATAATCATTAAAATTATAATACATAAATTTAAACTTCTAATAATATCAAAAACATTAAAATATGTATATATTAAAAATGCTTTGTGTAATTAATAACACTATACAGTAATAAAGAAGCCAAAACAGTGCAGTCAGACTGTCCCTAGACTACAGGTCACATGACACATGGCTCAACTCCTGGTCCTGGCAAGGGCAACAGATGTTCCTCTTTTCCAAAACATCCAGACCGGCTCTGGGACCACCCAGCCTCCTATTCAATGGGTACCGGGGTTCCTTCCCTTGTGGTAAAGCAGTCAGGGAGTGAGAATGACCACTTACTTCCATGTAGTGCCAACATTAAGAACGAGTGGAGCTACACCTCCACTCCCAATATACGCATTCATGGTATGTATTGGAAAAACTTCAGCTTTTTCACCTGTGTAATATTAATGGAATCTAATTACAGTTCATTCACTGTGGATGTTTTGTATCCCATCATGCAGCAGTGGCCATGACAGCCAATCGTAGCTACAGAAGGGGAGAAGAGGGGATAGTCCTGCCTCCTCTTCCCCCCCAAGTAAGCTGTGACTGGCCAAACTCCCTCAAACCTTCCTACATAACCAACACACTATCCTCCACCACATCACTTTGGCATCCACCTGAACCAATTAAATTACCCTGAAGATAGAGGCAGTACCTTCCTCCAAAACATCTGAACATTTAATCGCTATGTGGTGTAAAAATCCCCAAAACTACTATCTTTTTGTGTCAGGACTAATTAAAAGTACTATTCTGGCACTGTCTGTATACGAAGTTGTCCGAACCAAGAGCTGTACCTGGCCTGTCGAATACATGTCAGAGCAAATGTGTTCAGTTCATTACACTTAAATCACACCTTTATAAACAATGTACCAGGAAAGTAGGATGAGAAATCCTGCTGCAGGCAATAGGAGCAACCAAACCAATAAACTCAATAACCATTAAGCAGAATGAGAGCGCCACTGTTCATCACATAACACAACCTACTGGTTCTATGCTAGACAGAACAGGCACAAAATACATTGTAATGTATCAATGTTTACAATAAGATTTAAATTTATTATCTCCTTAAACTTCCTACAGTTTTTTATATTCTTTACATTCACATATTATATTCTCTACAACTTCTAATGGTAAAGGTAAAGCAACCCCATTACAGGCCTAGGCAGGCCCTGAGGGCTCCAGCAGGTTGAGGCTCCCAGATTTCAAGAGAGTCGGCACATGAAGGTGGTAAGGTTTCAGCCCTACGCACCAGCCGCCTTTACTCCCCAGGAAATATTCCTGGTACACATTTCTGTTAGAGGCTGAGTCGACCCGAGGGCCGTAGTGCGGCTGGAAGGACTATGTCAAAGAAAAACCCCAATGACACCATCAGGAATCAAACTCACGGCCTTCTGGCTTGTGGTGGTGCCTCAACCAACTGTGCCACCACATGCCCCCTCAACATCTAATAATTCATTGTAACTACACTAGTGAGCAATCACATCGATGAATTAAGTGACTAATAGGGCTTTGACAAATTTATAATTGCAATATATTGAATCACAAAGAAGCCACGAATTAAAAGTTAATAATTAAACACATGTTGATCAATGTGCTTAGATTTAAAATAGAAAATCTCTGTAACTGACTTAAACATGGTTGTTTACTAGCTGAAACATGTAGTCAGGTATATATCAGTAATGAAAATAACCTGATATAGAACATGTCAATATAAAAGCTTTGTACAGAGGCTTAGAGAATTTCAATCATTTATATTGATAAATAACACAGCGGAATGCATCAAGAAAATACAGACATGAAGCTTCTCATCATGCAATCTCTTCTAGTCTCCTGTTACCTCCCCCCTGTGACACCCAAATATCTTCCTTAGCATTCCACTCTCAAACAACCTCAGCCTGTGTTCGTCCCTTCATGTGACAGTCAAACAGATTGCATGATGGGCAAATTAAGCATATACTAACACTCACCTTGCATTGTATGCATGGCTGTCCACATTTTCTGGAACACCTTGAATGCTTGCAAGTATACGTACACTTGCGATTGCAGGGCGGACAGCTGTCAGCACAGGTATGTTGCAACTGAAATAATTATAAGCCATCACACTCTATATATTTGGCCAAAACAAACAAACAAACAAACAAACAAACAAACATGAATCACGAAGATGGCCACATGAGTGGCCGAAACATGTAGCAGGTACACAGTGTGTACAATACACTTTTTCATACACTTATGTGCATTTTTTGGTTTTAACATCATATCTTATTGCTCTACGCACAGTTATGGATCATTTAAAACATATATCACGTTTTCTTATTGCAACACCATCTGATATAAACAAAGTGTGACAACTAAGTTCCCAGAATGTCCCAGTAAAAACTGTAATTCTCGCACCTCATGTAAGTAACCAATGCCATGCAGCAGTCCTTCTTCAGGTATTAAGGTGTGCTCAGGTGGCAAAAGGACCCCTGCCTATCATGGAACCCAAAGGTTCACAAAAACCTGCCGCTAGCCTGTGTCATAAGCCACATAAATCCAACCCAAAAGACCAAATGTCATCAAAATCTGTTGCTTCCAAGCCAGACACTAAATATAACTTTTGAAAGGTAATGACAAAACTGTCCCTGTTCATACCATGAAGTTATACAGGCAGAGCAGAGGTACACCCCCACTCACTCTCAACCTCAGCAACAGATGAAGGTGAGGAATGCTCAAATTAATGCCCTTGCTGCTTAACCCCGAGGAAAGAACCCCCAGTATCCATTTAACAGGAAGCACGGTAAACCCCAGAGCCTGTCTACACATATTGGAGAAAACAAAAATCTCTCACCCCTACTGGGAATCGAACCTCAATTTGAGCAGGTTGTGGCCCAGTTACTACACCGACCGCTATAAATGTGACTTACACTTCAGCAATGACTGCTGGCACTACAAGGACCCCATCTCAAGTCCATTTTCTACAGCTTTCATCACTCCAGTCCACGGCCTTGTGTAATATTTCACAACATCATGTGTTTCTTAGTGACAGGCTGTCGGTCCCCCTTCACAACCCCCCACTGTCAAAAACCACTGTCAGCGGTCCGTGACCGCTTATTCAATATATTCACTACAAACCATTACCTGTGCCCACAAATCAGTGTCTTCCCGCATTTCTCTTTGCACGCCATGTGTATACGTCCTTGCATGCATTCTCCACATGTTCCTCGACATCGGTGGTTACAATTCAGTACGGCATCACACGGCATCTGGCATCGGGACAGCAGTTCTTCTGAGTTTGGATCCAAAACTAGGACAGACCACAAACGAGCTCAGAGACTGTTTGTTGTCAAGTAAACAAGCATGCATGTTGGAAACACAAATGATGCAAGATGTGAGGTTCTCACAGCAGTGTTGCTGTACAGTCAACTCTCCTAGAATGTAATGCTATGACATTGGGTAATCAACTTCCTGAAGCATCATAGTGCTTGTATCTTCAGGGTCAGGTATTTCTTCTTGGACTGTTCAAGCCTTGACGATGAAGGCACTATGACCCTTCAAAAAGTTGGGAACGGCTGACCCAGTGACAGTGTCATATCCCAGAATACCTGAATCCTCTGCAATGAACCCAACAGTAACTATAAGCTGAGATATGTGACAGAACTATTAATGGAACAGTCACTTGAAGGGACACATATGTAAAATGATACTGGTTAGTAGTCACACCTGTGAAAAGTGTCATGACAAAGACGTAACAACCTATCATATGCTCTGCACTGTCAGGTTACAGACGAATGGATTAGCATTCAGCCAACTTTCTGAAACTAAATGCTGTCATAGAGCCCCATTAAGCAAAATATAACACCGGTAGAGAGTTACTGTATGTGGTGTGAGCAGTCTCTGGACAAGAATTATTTCTCCATAACAACAACACTGAACCTTCTAATCAATGCTGCCCTCAAAGTAATCTCCTTGGGAATTTCTACAGCGAGCCCAGTGATAATGCCACTGTTTGAAGCACTTCCACAGGTGCATTGTCTGAACTTGGCTAGTTCCACAGTTTGCTTGAATCATACTAAATCTCCTATTCTTTAACGCCACTTTGAATTTTTGGGAAAGAATGAAGTCACACAGCACTACATCTTGTGAGTAAGAAGGGTGTGGAATGACAGTCATTTTGTCTTTAGCCAGAAATTCACGAATACAAAAAGCAGACGCAAAACGAATCCGGCAGCAATCCAACACTTGTTCAGATTATGTTTTCAAATGCCCTGAACTTAACAAAATGAAGTCCCCAACATGTTACCAACTCCACGGATAGTGACTCTCCTATTTTCGAGAAAGAGTTCCCTTGCTGAAGCTACATTTTCATCTATCTTGCTCGTCAGTGGGCATTCCTATCTTGGTGGCATATTCGGCAGAGATCACAGCACTTTCAAGCTTAGAACACCATCCAAGAACCTATGTTGTTCTCGAAGTCTGTTGTCCAAAAGTTACTATCAACATTTCAATAGTTCCTGTGGCATTTCTCCTCACTTTAAAGCAAACTTTTATGCAGGCCCGCTGTGCTTTCAAGTCTACCATTTTCAAAGATACATCAGAATCGCAAATGGAACAGCACACTCGTACGTAACAGAATATTACTCGACAATCGCACGTGCTACAACCCTACTGCCAGCAGGAAATGAGTCTGCAGACTCTATCTACTCCTGGCAGCAAACATTTGAGCTAGCAGCAGTTGTGTCGTCTTATCGGTCCAGAAATCATTTGATCACACCATGTACCGTATATTCTCGAATCTAATCCGCACATTTTTTTACAGTTTTAGAGGGCTAAAAAATCAGATGCGGATTAGATTCGCGGTCTAGAGCTGGATTTTGGAAAAATGATTGAGCTGCTGTACAATATAACAATAACGTAATTAACGTAATTAATAAACAACGTAAGAACAATACAATACAATAATCTATTATTTTATTATTTATTATTATAATTTATTATTCATCAGACTCGCCGTCATCACTCATAATTCGAGGAATGTTCAAAGATCTGGCCTTCTTTATCGCCTCCTCGAGAGTAGATCATAACTCACAAACAGTCCAGTCTTGCGTCTCTCTTGAAAAAACGTGAAGACTGCATTATCAATTTCAGGAAATCGTCCTTTCTTGGGTCCAGTGAATTTCCTTCGTGACGCCTCACACCCGCTGATCGCTGCCTTGTGTTTCCGCCATAGTCGAACGTTGCTTTCATCAACTCCAAAAATTGCAGCGGCTTTGCGGTTTCCATTCTCCTCTGCGCACCGAATAACTTCACGTTTGAACTTTGCTGTATATGAGAGTCGTTTAGATTTCAGGTGTCCCTCTTCCATAACTACGGTACACAACAAATTGGAACAAGCACCTCCCACGTTTCAACAACTAAAGATCAGCTGGCTTCAGACGAGATTGCGCACGTCTGTTGAGAAAGGCCCCGCCTCTATCGGTATGACTCATCGACCACAGGCGTAGCGTCGGATTTTAACGCATTGGTAACATCCAATATTATTCAATCAGTCGCCCCGTGGGCAAGGGGTGGTTGAAGGAAAGGTGCGCATTAGAATCGCGAACTAACTTTTTTTCGTTTAAGAAGTCGCCAAAAACTGGGTGCGGATTAGATTCGGGTGCTGTTTAGATTCGAGAATATACGGTATTTGCCAGAATACAAAACGAGAATTCTTTCCGAACTCATGATCTGAAAAACACTGCATCACCTTCCAATAGTGAACGAAATTAAACATGTTCTGTACAGGTATATTCTTGAAAACTGAAGACTCTGAAGGGTGGGGGTGGGGTTGGGGGTCCATTTTATGTTTGGGTAAATATGGTGTATACTTGAAAGGAGATGGCCACTACATCAAGTCATATCATTAACATCCACTCTCCAGGCCAGTCCCATCTAGCCTAGCCTGGCCCAGCCTAGCCTAGTCTAGTCTAGTCTAGATCTAGATCTAGATCTAGATCTACTGTCACTGTCAAAACAAGGGCTAATTTAAAGTCTGCGTGGCCATCACACACTTATTTTACACAATGCTAAAAAATTACCTCAACAAAAGTTGGGTATTCTCGAAGATTTATTACCATAAAAGGCTTCGCAGCCTAAATTATGTGGTGCCATAGTCTGCAGCTTGCGGTAAAGCACAATGCTGCCAGGTATGGGAAGTGAGCAGCAAGGATCACGAACGACCTGCTCCCCAACAAATGGCACTGCTTGGTCCCACACAGCCAAGCAGTGTCCTTTAACTGTTGTATAACATAACATGAATTTGACTGACTTTATAAATACAATGCACACTGTTGTTACTGCAAGTTCTGTCCATTACTGTTTAGTGCTGCCTCAGTCTGTAGAATGTACAACAGTGTAGACCTTACAACAACACAGAATCAGACCAAGTTTCAGTTGCTGTGGCCATTGCTAGTGTCACTCCCACCTCACAAAACAGTGCATCTATCATGTTGGTATTACTGATTACAGATGATCTCACAAGCCTACTTCTTTAACCTTTATGTGACCTGTTTGCATAAGCGAATGCACATAAAAACACACTTATAGAAATTTATTTCATATATTTAGACTAGAAAGAATTTTACTGCATTTTTAAGACATGCTGCAAGGTCTGTTTTATAAGCAAATGCTATTTATTTCATAAGTTTCTCTCTTTTTGTTCAAATAATACTCACGTTTTTTGTAAACCATGCACTAAAATTTACGTCCCAACCTGTGATTTAAAGGGTAAGAAAGCTACTGTACATTACTGACCTCACGAACTTTAAGACTGCTGCACCTTGTTAGATGCAGTACAGTCTTAATGTTTGTGACTAGCTGGACTGAGAATACCATCACAAACAGTGGGATATATTTTCAATACAAAACGCCTATTTAGTTTCAAGAGCTTACAAAATACCAGTAATAAGAATATAAAATAACCTAAAAATGAAAAAAAAGCAAGAGATTTTTCAATAAAATACAAACACTGTTTGGAAGCACAAAATACATTAAACAACTGAAGGAGAGACTCATTCCCTACAGGATGAATGTAATCACTCTCACTTAATGAAAGACAAGAGCTCATCTGAGGTGAGAGTGATCTATAAAATATCAGAAGAATGGATGAAGCTACCTTGTCTGCCACGTGGTCTTGTCCCATTTCGTCAGAAGCAGTCAGGAAAGGTTCAAATATGGTATCAATATCAAAATGGATGATCATAAAAGGTCAAAATACCGAACAAAAATGTTCATGGACTCAAATGACTCTATGACGACAGTGTGGACAGCAAAGAAGATTAAAAAAACTGACTTTACTAAATATGGCTAGAAGATAAAGATATGAGAACAGATCACACATTAAAATCTGTAATACTCACGTTGGTTCCGCATGTAGCATGGTATATATGCCAAGTGTCCACACGCAGGTCGTACTGGGCAAGGAACCAACTCCTGACACCGTTTGGTGCATACAGCAGAACAAAGAGTGGTGCACTTATGGCCGCAGGGAAGCAACTTGTTACACGGACTCATGCACATTTTAGGAAGAGGCGTCTCACAGCACTTCACATGAAGAGGGTGTCCACATGACTCTATCTGTTTCAGCACCTGAAGCAGCAGTCACCCCAACATAAATACAGCTAACTGAAGCATGTATACTGACATGGACATGCTTCAAACAGCACATTTACACAGCAAGTTCATAAATTTGGTCATGTAATGGCAACTGCAATTTCTTGCTCATCAATTTAGAAATGTCACATACAGAATTATAATCTTACTCATTGAGATGTGGGTGTGAAACTTGGTCTCTCACAGACAGGGATGAACATAGGCTGAGGGTGTTCAAGAATAGGATACTGAGAAAGATATCTGGGACTAATAGGGACAAAATAACAGCGGGATGGATAAAACAGCATAATGAGGTACTTCATGATTTGTACTCCTCAGCAAATATTAGTCAGGTGATCAGCTGGGCATGTGACACAAATGGGGGAGAAAAGAAATACATACAGGGGTTTTAGTGAGAGAGCCTGAAGGAAAGATACCACTTGTAAGACTCACATGTAGTTAGAATGATAATATTAAAACGAATCTTAAAAAGCTCAAATGGGAGGGCATGGACAGGATTAATTTGGATCAGGATAGTGACACAAGTGGCATGCTCATGTGAAAAGAGTAATGTACCTTCAGGTTCCGTAAAACGCATGGAATTTCTTGACCAACTAAGGAACTATTAGATTCTCTAGGACCCTGTTCCATGGAGTTAGTTTAGTTAGTTACACAGATAGTTGTTTGTTATTTAGTTAGTTAGTTAGTTAGTCAGTCAGTCAGTCAGTCAGTCAGCCAGCCAGCCAGTCACATGTGTAAATGATAACTTCATGCTTTTATTACTGCTCATTGTCTGAAAAGAGTACGTTTGAAATCCCTTGGCTGCTACAAGGTCGGTAGCCAAAATTTTAATCACGACTAATGATACGGTATTGAAAAAAAAGGCAATGAAAATTGCAGATATGCCACTAAATAATGGCATAGGCAATAAAGTTTAAGATGCCATTTCTTAAGTTCCACTTCGGATGTGACACCCTCACCCCTTCCCAAATACAAAACACTGCTACAGTGTGGTAACACCTGGAGAACAGAGGATTGAAGACAATAACAATGACAGTAACTGTGGAGAGATAATGTGACTAGACGAACTTGGAGACGACACTCCACCTTGATTTGACTGGCAAAATGTGTAGCCAAGGACACTGCTAATGGAATGAAATGATGCTTATGAAGCGGCAGTCAATGGCATAAAATTTTTCTTGACATAGTATTGCATTAAATTCAGTGAACTGAATCTTCTTTTGAATTATTTAATGATAATGTTGATACATCAAACTCTACAGCATCAAATGGTACTATCACTGGTTAATCATGAACTGGGAAGAATTTGGAAGGAACTGCCCATGGCCCACTCAGGGGGTGTGACAGTGTGTCCTTGGATGAGTGGCTCCTGGCATTTCAAAGTATCATAGTGGCTTCATCTACAAGGTCACGCAAACCTTCAAAACATTGGCACCCACTCACCCAACAACAAAGTGTCACGTCCCAGGCTTGAATCCTCAGCAAGACCACTGTGAGAACCTCAATTATCTCATGGTACTATGTGCTGGTATTCGGAAGTAAGTGCCCATGATTCAATCAAGGTACAATGTTGGTATTTCCCTGATAAAGCCAATAAAAGCCCTCAGGCAGGACAACCAATGCCCCAGCTGAAACTTGACCTAATTTCTCGTCCAAAAACAACTCTAATGCATTATCATGGCGCCTTAACGTCCTTCAAAGGTATGGGCAAGGGATAGAAAAACAGGGAATAAAAGGAACTTAGGACTGTACCAGAAGTGGGTAAAAGGGTCTATGAGATGAAAGTGACTAAGATAGAGTTCTAAATACTTTACAGCAAAGATGTAATCAGGTCAAATGTCAGAATTGTATGTCAAGACTGAAAGGCTAAAGACAAGTATCTTCTGCTATGCATTCCAAATGCAATATTAACTACTCAGCTTCATCGCAAAACAGTATTGTGTGATCAGATGTTGGATGATCAGCGAGGAGTATTATATGGTAACAAAACCAAACTGATCACAAAGCCATCAACAGTTGCCACACTTGGCATAGCTACTAGCATAAATTCCTTGTATTGAATCAAAAGTTTAAAAATGAACAAATGCATTGTATTCTTACAAGTCAAATGCCCCTACATATGTTTCGGCTTCAACAAGCCATCTTCAGGGGGTCAAAGTTCTACATATGCTTGACATCTCTTAGTTCATTCATAAACACCTCACACATCAACACAAAACAAATTCTTAATTCCCAATGGATTAGGACATCACCAACATCAGCCACCCAAATATATAAAATCCAGGGAATGAGTTGCACCCATGTCATATGTATAAAAGCTTAAAAGTTCCCTTAAAATTACATAAACAGAAGAACCTCGTTGCATTGTTCCCGTTACCGTCGTTTTCCTGCATAGATCGTCTGCCTTATTTGATCCTGGAATTAGCCCCATATAAATAACACTATTTTTTCCCGCCTCCATTGTTCCTCAAACTGTCGTTTTATTGCATCGATCGTTGAAAAATCACGGTCCTGACGCAACATTTTCCCGCATGGTTAGTTTTTTTTTTTTGAAACGATGATTTAGTGCGCTGCGCGCGTGTGTATTGCTGTCTTAGTGCCGCCTGGATTGGCTGCTGCGTGTTGAACCAAATACCAGAATGAGAAAATTGCCTTAATTACTACCATTTTGGTTTTCTGCGAGATTGAGATGCATGTATATTCTTATACAAGATCTTCGAAAGACTCGGGAAAAGTTACTGTTTTACTTTGTGTTAACAGTGATGGAAGTGACAAACAAGTGCCGATTGTTATCGGAAAATCTCTGAAACCGCGATGTTTCAAGAATATAAAAAAATTACCTTCCAAATACCATGCGAACAATAAAGCGTGGATGACCAGACATTTTTTCTTCATTTCTGCGTTCATTAGACGCAAGTATGGGTGCGCAACACAGGAACATTCTCCTCTTTGTGGACAATTGTGCCGCACATCCAAAGAATACATCGTTTCTAAGAAATGTAAAAGTCATACGGTACCTGGCAAAGTGTACAAGTGTGCTCCAGCCCCTTGATTTAGGGGTAATAAAGTGTTATAAGCAGCTGTATAGAAAACGCCTCGTGCAAACAGCTGTTTGCTTAATGGATGCAGGCAAAGATATGAAAAAGAAGAGAAACATGTTGGAAGCTTTGCACTACACTGTGGCAGCCTTGCAACAAGTAACCCAGCAGACAATCAAAAATTGTTTTTGGAAAGCTGGTTACGTTCAGGGACAATTTTTAGGTGATAGTGCCGTCGTATTGACCAATGATGACGACGATTTCCGCCAAGACTGGGAAAAAGTTCAGTGGCATGAACAAAGATAAATTCGAGGACTACATCTCTGTGGAGTCACGTGGCAACCTGTGGTGTAGAAACAGTGCAGGAGCTGTGCGTGAGCCTCGTGGCGTCCGGGAGTGTGAACGGGGAAGGAGGAGAAAAGAAGATGGCGAACCCGAAGATGTGCCGAACTTTGCCGAGACGCATGAAGCGCTGATGAAAGTAAAATCTTTCTTTTATGCACACAGCACGAGTGACAGTGATCGTGAAAGTGTTCTAGGCCTTGAAAAATCGTACTTTGAATTGAGGAGTAAAGTTTGCACAAAACAAACATCAATGAAAGATTTTTTCAGCAAGAAGTAATAATAATCATTAAATTGTTCTCTTCTATAATTTTTAATGGTTCCCGTATGTATCACTTTTGTTTTCCATCCCCCTGAAAAATGATGCACAGAGGTTTCACTGTATACTGGTTATAAATTCATGGCAGTGTTGTTGTTGTATACGGGTTATCCAATGTAGGTTGGTACCCTGTATTTTGTTGCTGCTCATCCAGTGTTATGATTTGTACTGGCTTTTGGTTTTTAAACTTTTGATTTGTTATCATGATGCACAGTAAATATAACGTGAAATCCTCGTTTTGAATTTCCTCCAAGTTGGAATTTTTTATTTTCTACTTCTTGTAACATGATCTAAAAACCAAAATAAATTCTGAACCTTCCAAAAACCTCTACATGGCACAGTGAAATTATAGAACACCTCGTAAGATGCGAGGTTCTCACAGCAATGTTGCTGAAGATTAAAGTCTCTTGGGATGTGACACTGTGTCGCTGGATGGTGATTGGTTCCTCACATTCTGAAGGGGTGTGGTCCCTTCACCTTCAGAGTCAAGCATTCCGTGGAACACTGCTTGCTTCTTATACTCATTGACCCCGAAGATGAAGACAGTATGACCCTTCAAAATGCTGGGAATTACTCATCCAACAACACAGTATCACACCCCAAATTACTTGAACTTTCTACAAAACTACTCCCCCCACTTTTGTTTTGCATTGCATAACTCATGGTCTATGAGTGAAAGCTTTGACAAAAGTGAGCAAACACATCTATCTATTAATAAAAAAAAATGTTTGGTTTGAACGCTCTCCTCTGTCTGTGTCCACATACTCAATACATTGGGATGTCTCACATTAAGATCTGCTACTCACCTTCACTTGACAATTTCCACACTTATCAGAGCAAAGGTTGGGGCATGGATGTTGACAAGGTAGGACCCTACTGCATCTTCTCTTACACAGATATGTTTCAGGATCTATGTGGCAAGGCATGCGTCCAGTGTGTTCACAGTGAGGCAGCTTCCTTTCGACGCGTACCACACAATCACCGCATTCCTCGTAACACTTCTTCATACACATGTGGTCCTCCTTGCAGCCGGCATTCTTTCTGGTACAAGGCTTGGTACACTGGTACTGCAAACAGACCATTCTTTCTATATATCATATTCAGGGTCCTCATTTTAGCTGACAACTAACGTTTGTCCCTTATGTGTAGGGGTGGTCGGCTGAGTGAGCTATGTTTGTATGATAAATGAGCCAACAGGAAGTAGTAACCGACAGCTGTCAAATAAAGCAATGACTCTATATAAATTATGGGTGGCCAAGGCAGCAAAGCCGGTACAGCAACTCGCTATGGTCTGTATGTTTCGGGGTTCAAAACCCAGCAGGATAAATTTTTTCCGCACCCATCCAGACTGGCACTGACACCCAACCAGCCCCCCGTACAATGGGTAACAGGTCTCTTTCCTGTGGGGAAAGCGGCTTGGGTGTGTTGTTAACCACATACCCTCATCTAGCCCCAAGGTTAAAGAAAGAGTAGAGCTATACCTCTACTCCCACTCTGGGCCTTCATGGCTGGTTATAGGGACAAATCTTTTCATGAACTGATATCTACATCTTCACTAATAGCAGCCTGGTGAAAAACACAATCAAAAGCACCGAAATTGTTGAAATTGGTACTCTTCACCAAACATTAACAGCATGATCAAACGAAAGGTAACAAGGTGGGTAAAGCATACAGCATGTAAACATTACTGTCATCTGGGATACGACATGCTGCTCTTTGGTGGATAGGTATGAGTGTTTCCAAACGAATTTGCTACATCCAAGACACTACCTTGAAGATGGAGGCAGCAGTTGTCTCCAGAATCATGGTACCTATTTATCAAGCTACATGGCATCACATCCCACAGCACCATAAGGCTGACAAGTCACCACCATGAGAACCTAAATCTACCTACCAAACTGTGACATTATGCAAGACATATGAGGTTCTCACACGGGTGTTCACTGATGGGGAGTCATGTCTTCTGGGATGTGACACTGTGTCGCTGAGTGTGCATTTCCAGTGTTCTGCAGGACCATGGGGCCTTCATCTTGAGGGTCAGGCAGTCCAGGAAGAAAGCTCGACCCTGAAGACAGAGGCACTACAATCCCTGAAAATGTCGGCAACTACACACACAATGACACAGCATCACATATGGCATTATATTCCTGAAGACCATACTCGTGACACAAAACAAGTGTTATTATTGACATAATTGCTAAGTTGAGGATTCAGATCTTCTGGGTTGTTGCACTGAGTAATAGTGTTATTGATGCCCTGCTTTTCCAGGCAACATACTGCCTTCTTCTTCAAGGGTTGAGGAGTTATTAGTTAACTGTGAATATACATAGCATATTACAAACAAGTATTTACTTCTAGATGATCGGGGTCATCATTTTTATGGCATTTCAGTACACAACTGTGGCCACATGGCAGGCGGTCTTCACAAGGATACGAACAGATAACAAGGTGTAGATCCACATGGCAAGGCTTCTTCACTTTATGTTCACAGTTGGGCAGTTCTACCTCCACTACTATTGGACATTTGTGTTTCTCTGGGTCAATATAACAATACAAATCCAATGTGTGTCCACAGGGCAGAGTTCTTCGTACAGATGTTGTACAATCTCCACAGTTCTCCCAGCACAGTTTCTTGCATTTGTGCTGTAGTTCACACCGCTCTGGTACCCTGGACAGAAATACAACACTCTTATTCATTTACTGCAGTAAGAAGTAAAATAAGTGACATCAAGAATCCTTATTTTTTCGTGTTCTGAGGCTTTCACAGCTGTGTGCTTGAGTATTATGTTCTTCTGGGATATGATGTAGCATCATAACCCAGGGCGGAAAACCTCTGGGATACAATGCAGCATCATAGTCCACGACGGAAGCCTTCCGGGATATGATGCAGCATCATAACCCAGGGCGGAAACCCTCTGGGATACGATGCAGCATCATAGTCCACGACGGAAGCCTTCCGGGATATGATGCAGCATCATAACCCAGGGCGGAAACCCTCTGGGATACGATGCAGCATCACAGTCCACGACGGAAGCCTTCCAGGATATGATGCAGCATCATAACCCAGGGCAGAATCCTTCTGGGACATGATGCAGCATCATATCCCAGAAGGCAGCAATCCTCATGCTTATTTTTGTAAATATACCCAGTACAGTCACTTCCACTAAAATGTGATTGTTGCAGACATTAAAAATCTGTTTCAATTGCTTCACGTTATATTCACCGTGCATCACGATAACAAATCAAAAGTTTAAAAACCAACAAATGCACTGTATTCTTACAAGTAAGTCAAATGCCCCTACATATGTAGAACTTTGACCCCCTGAAGATGGCATGTTGAAGCCGAAACATATGTAGGGACACTTGACTTACTTGTAAGAAGACAGTGAATTTGTTGCTTTTAAACTTTTGATCTGTTTCCGTTGGTTTGGGACAAGTCCTATCCCGTCTTCTTTCCCCCTTCCATGTCTGCAATCAGCCAAACTCTTTCAAACCTTCCTACATAACACGGACACTTCCTGTACTGCAACACTTCGACATCTACCCGAGCCAATTCAGTCACCGTGAAGATAAGGGCAGTACGGTCCTCTAAAATATAACAAAGCCCACAACATGGTGTAAAAACCCAAAAGATGACAGTCATCTGAATTACAAAAACAACTTATTCAATGTGAATTTCCCCCCACACCACATCTCAGTGCAACCCTGGAAATACTGCAAGTGTATCCCGAGTACTGCATTTCCTTAATAACCGAATTCCTCTGCCCTTTGCACTCTGGACACCTACCTGCTTAAGGAAACTTCTACATGAACAGCTTCTTTAATCAATACTAAAATACAGTAAAATCCTGATTTAATGTTCCCACATTTAGTGAAATCACAGATTTAGTGATGATTTTTCATGTCCCGACAATAGCTCCATATAAAAAATAAATCTCCATTTAATGAAAACCTCGATTTAGTGTAATATATTCTAATCCCCCAGCAATTCATTAAATAGGGGGTTTTACTGTATATGAGTAACCTATGAAAAAACATCAAACATGTACAACTTGGTGAACTACACAATGCTACGCCACAAACTTTCAATAACTGCAACCAGTGCTCTCACTGTGCTTATGTCCTACACATGTAATTTATAAATGTTTCCAGTACAAAGATGGCAAGATGGAGTAACAAAATATTTAGGCCTATTTTACCCTGGGTCATATTTTACTAATTAATAATACACTACAGAATCCCATTCCACATTTCCCATTTATGTTAAAATTTTATGACCCCAGACACACTGTACCTCAGTCTTAAATATCCTCCACCATGTAAGGCTTTCCTCAGTTTAGTATCCAAATCAACTGTCCCCCAGAGAAAGGGCACTTCCCTGTACGGCATTTTCAACCAAATGAGACATAATTTTACTTTCCTCAACACATTAATACCCACATATGCGTACGCACACATGAACAGAGATTAACCTCTACTGCACGACTATTGAAACATGTAAAAAAAAAAAAAAGAAACAGTACACGATTAACTTTTGTGTTAATGTTAAAACTGCAGACAGTATTTGTATCACTGGACTGCTCACTGCACAGCATCTGAACATGCTGCATTCAATACAAATTTCTGGTGCGTCTCTTAAGTTATAAAAGGCACTGTCCCTGTGCACATCATGAAGGCATATGTGCGAGTGGAGGTAAGCTCCACTCATTCTTAACTCCAGCGCTAGATTGAGGTGAGTAGTCAGCTTCATCCCAGGGCCACTTTACCTGTTTGGACAGAACTCCTGGTATGCATGTAACAGGAAGCTGTGTGGGTCCTAAAGGTAGTCCACATGCTTTGGAGAAGACAGAAATGTCTTGCCCCAGACACAAATTGAACTGTAATTCTTTGGTAGTTCAGCTCAAAGCTTTGTCATTAGATATGTAAAAAACACTAATCACTGTCAAATACTGTTTTATCATTTTGGGAAAAATCAGCTGTTCTGGCAAACACTTCAAACTATCGTTTAACATGCGGAATTTAAGAGGATTCACACCTTCTGGGATGTGACATTGGTTAGTGTTCTGAAGGAACTTAGTGCCTTCATCTTCTACGATGTGACACTGTGCCATTTGGTTAATGTTCTGAAGGAACTTAGTGCCTTCATCTTCTACTATGTGACACTGTGCCATTTGGTTAGTGTTCTGAAGGAACTTAGTGCCTTCATCTTCTACGATGTGACACTGTGCCATTTGGTTAAAGTTCTGAAGGAACTTAGTGCCTTCATCTTCTACGATGTGACACTGTGCCATTTGGTTAGTGTTCTGAAGGAACTTAGTGCCTTCATCTTCAAGGGCTGTGGAGTCCAACTCATATCTCACACATATAATCTAGTGCTGTAACTGTCTACTGTGTGCCAAAGGGAAGGTAAGGGAAACTGTGTTAATCGAATATGCATTTCTGCTGTGTTCTTTTAGCCTCTCCAATTCAGATCAAAACAGTTATCTTCTGACATAAAGCACCCCTCCTCACCTCTCACACCGCTCAGAACACCGCATGTCGCCATGTTCTCTGTTGCGGACATGGCAGACACGCTTACATCTGTGTCCACATGGAAGTGCAGCATCACAGATTTGCAAACAGCCACCTTCTGGAACTTTGTGGAAATCTGCAGCAGTGGAAACTCTCGTGAACACCGAAGGGTGTACCTGACACCTCAACGTCAGATGTGTGCTCAAGGCGTCTTGTTTCTGCAGTGTTTCCTTGATCTTTGGCCATATTTTGCTACTTCTTGTTAAATTATCCATATTACCTGTGGCAATATAATAACAATAATATTAATAATAATAAACTAAATCAACCTGGCATTGACAAAGAAACCATACATACCTGGGCGATGAGAAGTGATATATTCCCAAAAATGGAGGGATTTATGTCTGCCATACAGGACAAAGTCATTCCTACATGCAACTATATAAAATATATTATCAATGATCTCAGCATCCTGACTGACGCATGTTGCCTTTGTGCCTCTTCTTCAGAAACTATCCAATATGTGACTGTCTCATGTCCAAAACTAGCCCAAACTTCTTATAACCAATGATATGAGCAGATCGCCAAAGTTTTCCGTCAGCAATTAGCAAAATAGCTTCACCTTCTTGAGGAACCATATTCTCTACATTATAAATATGAGTCACAGGTTGTCCTGGAAAACAAGACCAACAAACCCCACTGGGATCGTGCCTTCTTAATGGACAAGACTATCATATCAATCGGCCAGACATAGACCCAACACTGGTTGACAGAACAAATAAGGAAGCTGCATTCATTGACACAGCAATGCCATTAATCCACAATCTAAAAGCCACAATTATAGAAAAACACCACAAATATTATATTTATTTCTCTCTCTCGGGTGGATTCAGTGGATATGTTTAAAGTCTGTTTACTAAATAACGAATAGCTACTGTCTTGTATTCGTAATGACGGCACGAACTGTATGGGATTATACAGGCTGTAGCTGTAGGTTTCTACAAATTATCATTTGGAATTATTATGCTTCTTACTGGTTATACTTAAAAAGCTGACTGTGTTATTCACTTCTTCTTCTAGAGCAAACTTTAGGCTTTGGGAGAAGTCGTTAAATACATTAAGCCTCTCATCTATATCTGTTTTAAAAAAAAAAAGCAATCCCATTACAGGCCTTGACATACCCTTAAGAGTTCCAGGAGGTTGAGGCTTCCAGATTTCTAGACAATCGGCACATGAAGGTGGTAAGGTTGTCAGCCCTACGCACCGGCCGCCTTTACCCCCCAGGAAAGATTCCTGGTACTCATTTCTGTCAGAGGCTGAGTCGACCCCAGGGCCATAGTGCAGCCGAAAGGATTATCTCAATGAAAATTTTAACTGACACCATCGGGAATCATCTATATCTGTTCGGTTATTATTATATACTATTAAAATATCAGCAACATATCTAAAATAACAGATAATCTTGTACTTTATTAAAGCGTTGATTATTTTTGTGTGTTCAAGATGTTTGAGAACGTAAAAATAAATAAGGGTTGTGTCAGACGGAATACGTAGCGTTAAGGTTCAGACATCAACATGACATGAAAGTGCAGCTTTCACAACAGACTTCACTACACCGTTCATGAATGCCAGAATGTCTGATGCACTACAGAGATCATGCACAATGATGTCATGCAACATGTCATGAACACACGGCCATTCTTGACCATGTAGAGGGTATTTGATAGGAAAATGTAAACCAGTAAGGGTTGTGAGACTTGAGGTTCTCACAGCACTGTTGCTGAGGATTCAGTCTCATGGGACGTGACACTGTGTCGATGAGTTAGTGTTTCCCGATTTTTTTAAGGAATGTTGTGCCTCCTTGGACCCTTCAACCCCTGGAGGTGAAGGTACTTGTAATACTTCAAAATGTCACGAAACACTAATCTAGCAACACAGCATCATATCCCACAAGGCCCAAATCCTCACCCGTAGTTTATGCCCTCCCATCATTAATAATACATACCAATAATGTAGAAGCCCATCTTTGCCCTCGACAGAGCAACACACACTCTGTTCTCAGTTTTCAAAAAGCCGATCTTGGCTTCGCTGTTACTGCGCACCAATGAGAGCAAGATTATGTCATTCTCTTCCCCTTGGAAGTTGTCTACCACCGTTATCTTTACCTCACTGAGAATACTGTGTTGCTTCCGCACCTACACACAATGTATAATACATGTTTAAGACGAGATCAGGGTTTCATGAAGGACAGACAGAAGAAACAGAGTGGACACAAAAATGAATAAATCATCCACAAAAAGAATGAAATGGCTTGGATATATGTTCAGATGGAATGAAGATAGGATTCTAAAGAAAGTTTTGAAATGAAACTATGTGGATGCGCAATCTTATACTAAGGAACTAGCGTGTATGGTCTTATACTGTAACATTAGGATATGTATGATCTCATACTGGGGCATCAGAACATATTATCTATACTCACACTTCGTAAGTAAAACATCTGTCCAGAGTACGTTGCCAGAATAGTAATGCGACTAGGTGAATATCCCTGCAGGACAAGATAGCGGCACAGAGCAATGAGAAAATCACCCTCATGAGCGTTCCTGTGACTAGAGGTGTCTTCCACCTGCAATGGAAGGGAACACAGTATTACAGTGTTTCATTACTTATGTATTTCTTAACAGGCCTGCTCCATATTGTGGAGGTATCCAGTTCAAACCCTGACCAGGAAATGGCTATCAAGAAAACTTTTTCATACTTTCCTCAGTCTCCACATCTACATACAGAGAGGTATCTTATGGCCATCAAGACAAAAGCCTATCATGTCACAAGTGTTCAGAATGTACGGCACATTTCTGATAATCTATGGCGACATAAAAAGAGCAATGGGTTTGCTCCTTCATCTTCAGTCTTCAGTGCCCTGCTTGGAAGAAAACCGTCCTGACAGATAAACAGCAGACAGAAGGTTCCCACCTACATGACTACGACATGTCACAACCTACAGCACACTTGTAACTTTGACTGCAGCTAAAACCTCTATACCTTCACATGATTACTTAATATTATTCATTCCGTACATTTTAACTACCAACTCCGATAAACAGGATATCAAAACAGCACAGATTATTCAACTTTTATACAACATTTTAACCATTGTAAGACTCAAAACAACCAACAACCACAATTTTCACCTTTTATTTGTTTCAAACAGTGTATATGCACAATTGTAAAGAATTCATGTAAACAATTGTACCAGTTGGTGAAAATAGTGTGTGATTTGAGATAATGAGTCCCTGAAGATGAACCCAAATTAAGGGTTTGAAACATGTAGGACAGTGAAATTACAGAATTAATGTGATTAAATTGTACATTTGTCGGACTATAAATATACATCTATGCCTCCCTGATTGATACAATGAATGCAACAATTCTACAACACGTTCCACTTAAGGATTCTGGTCTTCTTGAATATGAGAGCAACATGTTCCTTCAGAGCATCAGGAACCACTCACCCATCTACACAGTGTCACACCCCAGAAGACTGGAATCCTCAATTACATTGCTGTGAAAAACTCAAAACTTGCATGTATCAATGGTGCGAGATTTGAGGTATTCACAGTTGAGTTGATGAAAAGTCAGGCCTTCTGAGATATGAAGACATGTTTTTTGGTAAACAGTTGATTTCAGAGTAGCTTGCTGCAAGAACTGCGCGCAGAACTGGATACATACCTCTTCTTCAGCATGACTGTGTGTGATGAAGAACACACTCTTCAGCATGCCGCGGACTGTCTCATATTGCAGAACGGAACTGTGGTTCATCAGTTCTGGATAGATGGACGGCACGATCAGTTCCGCTACTTCTGGTCTCATACGATGCTGGACTTTCAACACTTCACAGTGCATCTTGTTCTTCAACATCCGCTCAAAAAGAGAGATATCGAAGTTGAAGTCACGTGCAAGTCTAAACACAGCAGGAGAAGGCCGCAACTGCTGGTGGTCTCCTGTGCATGGATCACAAAGTAGAATCAGAATGATAAGTTAGTATGTTAAACACATCAGCCAGATGTGATGCTCTAGCTCAGTGGTATTCAACCTCTTTTGTTCCCGTAACCCCACATATAATTCCTCTTCGACTCTGTACCCCCAAAGTTGTTGGTGCATAATTCAAGTTATACATAGTCTATAATCTACATCTAAAATAAGTTAAATACATTACATCCAAAATAATGTATTAAATAATAAGTTTTAAATAGAAAAAGGAGAATCAAGCGTTAAATAACAAATATACTATTGCCTATCATATAAAAATTAATAATGGAACAAAGGTATTTTAGCAAAGCAAAATTATATGCACTATGTGGAATAAAATGAAACTAGCCGCCCAGATAAGAATCGCATAAAGGAGAGAGAGAGTAAAAAATAGCACTCCCAAATCGCGTGTCCTTACGTCCGGGTCTCTTGTGGCTAACCCTAAATCTGGCCCTGATTATTCAGTGTTTATCATGAAATTATATAAATATATATATTTTTTTAATTTCACGTACCCCCTAAGATGTCTTCGCATACCCCAGGGGGTACGCATACCCCAGGTTGAATACCACTGCTCTAGCTGACTTCCCACCCACCACCGGAGCCATGTGTGCAAGCATGTTCAGCCTGAAACTACATTATAACTTCCACAATCACCTACAAAAGCAGGAAATATGAAGCAGAAATGTGTACCTCACACACCTATAGAGGCTCCACTCCAAGCCTAACTACTCTGTAGTTCCAAAACACACCAAGAGATGTCAACAGTGGTATAGGAAAATTTGCGTGTGCAGAAGTGTAAATTGATGTAGCCTGTCAACTAAGCAGGGCCACTGAGCTACATTAAACTACATGGACTGTTGGCAATGTGTCAAGTATATTTTGATTACGGTTTCCACATGTAAAATAGCCAGTGCTGGCATTACGAATGAGTACTGCTCTATTTCCACCCTTCTGTACGTCTGCATGGTATGGTGCTTAATATTTACCACATGCCCTTTTAAATTTGAGTTGCTTAATCACAGCTGGGACACTTCTCTACTTACTGCATTTACCTGAATGTAATACAGTAACCCATTTATTGTTTAGAATGGGGTGGTTTACTGAAACCAAGCCTTGTTGATACACTTTTACATATTAATAATACACTGTGTGCTAATAACCAGCCTTCAACCTACATGTGCAGTGCTGATATATACATTCATAAACACTATAGTATTTAGGTTCTGCCTACAAGTGTTAATATACAGTTCTTCTTGATAACGGCCTAAATGCTGATACACGTCTGAAACAAATTGAATTAAAAAAGTACTTCATGTTTGCAACATTGGTGTACTGAGTTGGTCTATAAACATAACGCAATTTGTCGTCATGCCTTAAGTATAATCAGAAGTACGATATATTCAGTCTAAACACAATTTATTTATCATACAAAATCAACTACATGTTGCGGCTAATACATAACCAGCATCGGGTGGAGTACAAAAAAAAAAAGTCTATACTGAAATACCTGCAACTGGTACATGGTTGACCATGCAACCCTTTAAGAGTGAGCTACATTACATGGGTATGGAAACAGAATAGCAGGCAGAACATACCAATAAGGATCAGGTGTTGGCAGTGGCAAGTCAGAGACACAACAATGTGGCTCTCAAGGACCTCAGCTGCTTCCTCAACTATCACTGCAAACAGAATAACAGAACATACCAATAAGGATCAGGTGTTGGCAGTGGCGAGTCAGAGACACAAAAATGTGGCTCTCCAGGACCTCAGCTGCTTCCTCAACTATCACTGGAAGCAGAATAACAGAACATACCAATAAGGATCAGGTGTTGGTAGTAGCGAGTCAGAGACACAACAATGTGGCTCTCCAGGACCTCAGCTGCTTCCTCAACTATCACTGGAAGCAGAATAACAGAACATACCAATAAGGATCAGGTGTTGGTAGTAGCGAGTGAGAGACACAACAATGTGGCTCTCCAGGACCTCAGCTGCTTCCTCAACTATCACTGCAAACAGAATAACAGAACATACCAATAAGGATCAGGTGTTGGCAGTAGCGAGTCAGAGACACAACAATGTGGCTCTCCAGGACCTTCAGCTGCCAACTCAGCTATCACTGCATACAAATAAGGATCAGGTGTTGGTAGTGGCAAGTCAGAGACACAACAATGTGGCTCTCCAGGACCTTCAGCCACCAACTCAACTATCACTGCAAACAGAATAACACACGGTTCTTCTGTCATACACAGACGCAACGTAAGACTTGCAAGAAACATATTTAACACATCTTAAACAACAAACCAAGTATACCAAATATGGACATAATTCAACTAAAAACCATTTGCTATGATATCAAAATTGGTTATTTTTTACCCCAACTTTTTAATTCTGGGTCAATCTTACCAGGCTGACATGTTCCAGCCAAATACCACTAGGACATCATCATGTCACAACATCACATACAGGACACAATATTGGAAGACTCAGTCATTACCCTCTCTCCTTTGCAATTAATGAGAGCTCATTTATTTTACAATTTCCGGCTTCACAGAGTGTGTCCCAATGTGACAACTAACTAAATCTGTGCACAGAATGTGCTTTAAGATTGACATGCACGTTGTATATGTCAGGTATAAAATATTTGTATGTTACAAATTAAGTTAATATTACTTTGTTTTGCAACGTATGTGTAAAATGGATGTTGTGAGGACAGGTAAAGGTGTTCTGTATTATGTGTCTTGTCTAGTTGAAATATACAGGCTCATATTTTTCAGAAGAGGAGAAGGTATTCCCTAGTCTTCATAAGCATTAGTTTTTTTGTACAGTCCAGTGTTCTTCTTTGAGGTGCCTTCCAGAAAAAAACGAAAAAATGAATGTACAGTATAATATACAGCATTTCACACACCACGATGCCTTGGAAAGTCGTAACACCCAACACAGATGAGTAAAACCATGGTACTTTATACATCCAGAATACTTTTTTGGCCACAACATAAACAGTGCTTTATGAATGCACAGAGAAACTGAACGTGTCATCAACATGCATGTCTCTCAGAGCAAAATCAATAAGACTCAGTCACATTCTTAGAAAAAAAGAAAACACATAAGCATGTTTCTTTAACCCCCATTTATTTTTAGTGAGACATGAACTATGATAGTCTCTATTTCTGTAACATTTTTTAATGGACCTCTATGTACTTTTTTTTATTACAGCAACATATTTACATAAAATGGTTCCCTGTCTGAGGCTGCTATCCACAAAATTTCCAAACTTTTTTTATGTTATTTATTAACACTGGCAATTCCTAATATTATATAGCATCAGGAACAGATTAATTAATGAGTATGGAGCACTGGTGGAATGATACTAACAAATGAAAACTGAAGTACTCCGAGAAAAACCTGTCCCAGTGCCACTCTGTCCACCACAAACCTCACATGTACTGTATTGGCAATGAACCTGGGCCTCTTCACCTGCACCATGGCACAGCCTCCAAACCTGCTTGCTTTTGGTTTAGAATAAACTGACTGACCTTTAAGTAAATAGTGTATGTGGTTCTACCCTCATTAAGTATCTTGGCCCATGATGTGTTAACTGTTCAGTGACGCTGGGGTTTAAATTCCAAATACCGCCCAGGATTGGTGTCTGAATTTAAATTACCCTAAAATGCACTCATTCAATATAGTGCACATTTGGGAAAGTAAAGATTGCACAGTGCACAGAGATTGGCACTACTGTTCCAGTGATGACAATGTATTTGCCTCATTGTTACATCCTGAGTTCCGATGCCAGAAAACATGCCTTATCTTATCACAGCACATTGTAGATCTGGCTTATCTTATCACAGAATATCGTAAATTAGGCTTATTTGATCACAGCATATCTGAGATAACATTACATGCAATACTACTAGGGTTCAAAATCTCCTGCTTTTTACTACAGTTTAAGTGCCAATTAACCCATCAGCTTAGGCGCAGAACAGCAAAAATTAGTGTACTGAATTATGGATAATTCCAACAAAATAAATGCTCATTTAATTTTTTCCTTAAAATATAAAATCACTCAGAACTACATGCTCAACATCAAATCCAGCCACACAACAGTTCCACAGTTCTACAGTTTCTTCTTTGGGGGGGGGGGGGGGGGGGGCCCACAGCAGAAGCTACGGATGCACCGCAGCCTTGAGGCTTATTGTGTGACCGTGTGATGAAGATGATTCTTTTTTTTTCATTTTTCCAAGTAATGGAGCACCAATGGAAAGAAATTGACATAGGAAAACCAAAATACTCAGGAATAAACCTGCCCCAGTGTCACTTTGTCCACCACAAATCCCACATGGACTGACCCGGGATCGAACTCAGCCTTCGCAGTGAGAGGCCAGTGACTAACCGCCTGAGCCATGGCACGTTCTACAGTTTGTCCAGCACCATGACTGCAGAACAGGTCCACAGTCCTAAGTCAATAAATAACTGCTAACACATTACTTACCTATTCTTGCTTTAAGAGCCTGCAGCAAGGACTGAAACTTTGCAGCTCCAGTAGTCGTCATGCCAACAATCAGGGACTCTCTTAGGATGTCAAGATCATTCATCTGTTGGACTTCTTCGTATATCCTGGCCTCAGAACGGAAGCGTGTCTCTTGCCTACGCAATTCCACCAGCAGAACATTCCTCAGTCTGTCCACCCAATATCCTATACAGCATCCACCGTTCTTGTGGCTGCAACTGCCACAGATTTCCCTGCTGCAGAAGACGCTCCACTGTCCTCCTGTCGAGACCCCCTTCCTGACCAAGCTGTTTCCTGATATAGTCCAACTTCAGTTTCAAGTCTGCGTTCATCTCCTGGTGCATGTGCATTGTGTGAACAAGACTTGGATCTTCCTTAATTTGGGCCCTCAGGTACTGTAGCTGTAAGTTATACCATTCTATTTCACTTTCAAGTCTCTTCAAATCCAATGCAAATTTCAGATCATAAACTGGAATGACAGCATCTAATCCAAAATCCGCCATATCGTCCAACATGTGAAGCTGCATGTCATCTATGTCTTCATGGAATTCTTCTGGCTCACTGTCGTTTCCATCAATATTCTGACCCACATTCTGCCTGTCATTTGCTTCCACCTCATATGGAGGTACATCTTCATACATTCCATATTCAAGCCAGTCAGTAAACAGCTTTTCACTAACCCCGTGACCATGAGACGCGAAACATCCCAAATGCTGGTCTCGAATTACTCGTGCTTCACTTAGAGCAGACAATGAAACAATTCCTTGGTGGTTGGTGATCATTTCAAGGACACTCTGTATGCCCTTTATGGTACTCATTACAGATGACATCCTGTAATGGATATCTCTTGTAAGATCAAACAAATTTCTTTTTTTTCTGTGCTGTTTACGTTTCTCCTTCAAATTCATGCTCTCTAACACTTTGCTCTTAGACTGTCCTCCAACACGCACAATTCTGTCCGTAACCAGAACCAGGCCTTCCAGGAACTGATCCAAGGCATGATTTGTGTAACACACTACAAGCAATGGTACACTAGAAGCATTCCATACTGGCGCATTTTGCAGGAGCACAGTAGCCACTTTGAGCCCTAAAAATGTTTTCCCTGTTCCAGGTGGTCCCTGCACAACAACAAATTCTTTTGTAAGAGCTGATTTGAAAGCCCTGAACTGAGAGATATCAAGCTTCAATTCCAATGGTCCAGGCCAAGAACTGTCATCCAAAACATACACTGCATGACCATCAATATCCAACAGGGCACCCCCCTCAGAACACAAGTACCTCGGTGGATCATCCAACATTTGTGCATGGATAATATACTTCTCCATTGGAAAGGATTTGTGCTCCATGTTCTGGAGTGCCTTCAAAACATGGTAATATGGCTCAAAGTACACTTGTGACTCGGCCATTACAAATTCATCTGAGAACAAGTCATCAGAAACATCAGAGTCCTTACTGAGCTGCACCACAATCTCCCCTTTCTTCAGGTCTGCCAAATCTCTATTCATAACAGTAGCAAAAATTATACTTGCAAAGTTGTCTCTTGAGAAAAGAAGTAGGGAACCAAACAAAAATCGTTTTGTATGTTCCCAGTTCACTTTTTTGAGATGCTTGTCAGGATCAAAACATATGATCAATCCTAGCCGATCCTTTATAATCTTGGGATTGAGAAAATATACCTTGCGGTAGATTCTCACACTACTAATTTTTTTTATTCTTTTCTTGTCAGTCATGTTTATGTACTGTGAGATACCTTCCCTCAGAGGTGCCACAAAATCTTCGCGCAACAAACGAAACTGAGTATCAAGGTAGTCATCCACACTTTCATATGCTCCATCAACAATGTTTGGTCTAAGAAATCCTGGCTCTTCAGAAAGGATATCTTCTGGATCTGGGAATAAACTAATTTCCCTAAAGTCATCTGGTGGCACTTCTACAGCAAGGGCATTAGTGTTCTCATTTATGTCCTTCTTTTCTTGGTCCTCAACACAAATCTTATACCGAGCCCTGATATGCTCAAATTTCTTCTTCACCTCATCAAAATTTGAAAATCTCAGCTCTCGTTCTTCATATATTTTGATCATCACGTCAGTCATCATGAATACATTCTCAAACCCTTCAATGGCCTTACTTGGCAATAGATCAACAACTGTTTCCAGGAATGTCATAAGGTCATCCAGGAAGCTACCAACATTATCCTTCCTCACTTTGTTCCCTTCAAGAGGAATCACAGCTATGTGCTTCGACAACTGATCAAGAAAGTCATGAGCACAAGCATAAGACAGAATAGCAGCTTTGTTCTCTTCAAAATCGGCTTTGCATAGCTTTGAAAGAATTCTTACAATCAGAATTAAAAGGTCAGGCCTCAGTGGCTGCTTCACTAATGTTTCAAATCCAGCCCTGCTGTTGGCCAACACCAAAACAATCTCAGAGGGCTCTTCACCAGCTAGCTTTTCAAGCTGCCTGTAGCCAAGAACAAATTTTCGTTCCTTCCCTCGTCCCTCTGCCGCCTGTACCTCAGTTTGTGCATGTGGGCCACGACTTCCTGTGCTGTGATGCGCTCCATCCACATGATACCCACTCTGTCCTGCCCCAGTCCGAACACGGTCACCTGCCTTGTGGCCCACACTTGAGGAACGTGCCTCATCCTTCTCGTGTCTGGATTTAGACTGCGAACGTTTATTCCTCTTATGTTGCTGAACTCTCTGCCATCCACTATCAAATTCAGAATAATTTGGCCTTAAATGTTGTCTTCTTTCCACTTCTTTCTGCTTTTCATTTCCACGTGATGTACGATCCAGTGTAGTGTTTTCAGAAATATTCCTTTCTTTTCTGGACAACCTTCTCTGTTTTGAAATATCTTGAATCTGCGAGGATTGGCCTTGTTCATGTGGTATAGTATGTTTGCTACGTTTTGAAATGTCCTTTTCCTTATTGGAATAACCTTCATATTTTTGCTTGTCAACAACTGTTTCTCCTCGCAATGATTTTAAATCCTTCTTGACTGGTAATTCATTGCTGCTTCTCTTCTTCACATCTGCTGTGCTGGATGCAGTCTTCTTCTGTGCCTTTTCGATACTTGCAAGAGTGGCATACAGATCATCAACCAAACTTTCAGCCATTGTTTGACTTTACAATGAAAGTTCTGGGACTCTTAAAACACGAAAACAATCATGATAGAAGTATACAATGTAGCATAAAATTTAATTTGTTTAAAACACTAGGCAGTAATGAATAAAGACTGGATAGAATACTGAGAAAGGAAAGACAGGGGCAATAAAACACATTGCCTTCATCAGCTACATCTCACAGGAACAGACATAACATCAAATGCATGAATTGATACACACACACACACACATACATATTTATGTACAGTCTAATATATCTACAAGTTCAATGTACAAATATACTACCTGCACATATTTTGCCTACTTTCATTCTAAAATACAATAAGATATATTTCTGGGGGGCAGTTTACTTACAGTAAAACGCCATTCACTCTACACAAGAAAATCTTTAGAATTATGGTCAGTGCAAAACCTACAAATTCATGCACAGGTCTGCTGGAAAGAGATTAGAAATTTTACCTCTTCCAAGCAAATACATATTTTCATTAATTAACTTCCTTGTAAATAACCATCAAACATTTCAAACAATTTCATCTGTGCATACTATTACAGTAACACATGGAATCAATGCCAACTTCATAGACCAATTGCCAAACTTTCACATTTTTGTGAAAAAGCATGTGTTATGCTGGCATCAAAATATTCAACAGTTAAGGCACATTTTAAATCAGCATTAAGAAGATGCTTAACTACAGGCTCCCTTTATTCTGTTGAGGAATTCCTGATGTTCAAAAATGACTCATAACCAGACTGTCAGTTGTATATAATAAATTTGGTATAGCATTTAAATGTTGTATATGGATTCCTTGTAATATTTTGTACTGTGGATTTTGTACTATTACGGCTTATTCTAAATCCTGTTGTCACAATGACTAAATTTCGGATGTATGGAACTCATAACCTATACAGGCATGTTTGTTGACTTTAATGAAACTCAAATTCTTCGATGACCTTCCCATGGAATGTAATGGGACAGATGCACAGCCATTGTCCTTCACACATCCAACCTATACATGCATGTTTGTTGACATTAATGAAACTCAAATTCTTCGATGACCTTCTCATGGAATGTAATGGGACAGACGGACAGCCATTGTCCTTCACACATCCAACCTATACATGCATGTTTGTTGACTTTAATGAAACTCAAATTCTTCGATGACCTTCTCATGGAATGTAATAGGACAGAGGCATAGCCATTGTCCTTCACACATCCAAAGTCAAGTCTATTTGTAATCATAATACTGACACTACGTAAATCATTAGCTAATAGAAAATACACTTTATATGACAAGCATCTTGTCTAAGTTTTCTACTGCAATGAAACCATCACTACCTTCGACGGCACGGCCAGCTGATAACAAAGGCAACACAGGTATCTCGTGCCTTTCCAGACTGTACTTTTCTTCTACCGCTGTTATCCTACGTTGCAGTCACTGAAAGTCGGTAATGGTAACCAGTACTTAAGCGATAAACAAAGACGATACTTACAGCCACAACCACCAAATCCTACTACGCTACAATATAACACACTCCGGCACTAGACACGTCATCGCTCACAACACAACCCGCACTAAACGGGTATACCCAGCACTGCAGGTAAATCCCGTCTCCAGGGATACCAATTTCTAAACTCATAACTTACGCGTTTGAAATTATATCAGTTCAAAGCAATTGAGACCACATATACTTAAACGTAATAATTACTATTGCAGTTCACTGTCTTACGAAGATACTACAGAATATTACTCACTATACGTTTTCATTTCCATACCGTCAAGCGGAAGTGGATCTGCTATTACGCTGACGTGTTATATCAGGAAGCCATCATGTGTGATGAAGTAAGGTAGAAGGCGAAATGGCCACGAGAGTGGAAACGGTCTATTTTCATACCTCTAACCAAGAAAGACGGGGCGTACAGTTGACCACCCACACCTGTTTAGCGCCGAGGTTAAAGAAAGAGTAGAGCTACACCTTTACTCCCCCTTTGGGCCTTCATGGCCTGTTCTGGGGTGAACTTTACCTTCAATGAAATTTAATTTGCTGCCCCTTTCGCTCGGCTGCCAGGGGTTCGCCCCCCACACCCATCTACGCTCCTATCTGTACCTAAGAAATATTAAGTACCACACGATCGATAAATATCACATAATGAGGAACTTCATTATTTGTATTATTAGGCCTAAAGTGGCTAAGGTCAATGTCAAATAAATAAATGTACGTATGCAAGTATATACGAAAATATACACAAAGGTATAACACAAATTCAGACACTGAGATGTGAACTGCTAACTGCGGGCAGTACCAAAATCACGCTTTGCAGGGACATGATGCCATTCTGTTTATGTCGATTAAATCAAGTTAAATAGCTTGGAGGAACACGTGGCACGCATGATAGAAATAAATATGCAGCTCGAAAATAATGTCGAAATTGCTAATTTTCAATAATAATAATAATATCCAGTTCTTATTTTCAGGAATGTGCCTGCTCAGTGGCCGCGCGGTCTAAGGCGTGGGTCTGCGGCCGCTCGCTTGCTGTGACTGCGGGTTCGAATCCTGAGTGTTGTCAGATAGATGCCTTTGCGTCGGGATGATCACTCATCCAGAGGAGTCCTACCGAGTGTGGCACACATTACCCAGTACAGGAGTGTGGCTTGTCTGTGATCGTGAAGCCTCGATAATGAGGAGGCCTTGGCCCACTTGGGGCTGTTGCGCCATGGGGGACACGTAATGCGCACGTCAGACTCACTGGAGAAAGATTTGATGTTTGGACTGTCAGACGGCAGTATAAGAAGAGGAAGACACCGCAAAAGATGGACAGACGAAATACGAGGAACCCTGACGATGAAGTGACATGATAACTTAACAGCCACGCAAAATAGAACGCAATGGAGTCCTGATCTAGAAGGTCGTGGAAAACAAGACCCAGCTCTTCCTGCTAAGAAAATCCAATGTGACCACCAGTGGTGGCTTGCGACCTGAAGGATCTACTGTTAATGTAAGTATTTAGAATGAGACAAACTCTAAATACGCTTTCAAAGAGACGTCAGTCAGTCTGACCAACCAGCTGAAGCAAACTTTTATGTTTCTCAAAGCATACTCAATGGACTGTCAGTGTAGTTTGTTTCATGGAAAATAATTATGGAACTCATATTAAGTAGGACTTTACAACTGTGGGGTTGGTTCTCCTGATCATTGTCTGCTAGAATGGGGGTTCACACGGCGGAAATTATAAATATTGTGGATGTGACGCGGAGTGGGATAATTACCCATTTAATTTATCCCAAAGTGGAGGCATGTTGCTTCAAAACGTCCGAATCACAGCCGAATTTCACACCCCAAAAACATGAAAAACACGATTGTTAAATTGTTGATAACTTTGTGGGTTGTCATTTCCCAACTTTAAAGTCGTACACATTACAAGTGGTTACCATAACAATTGTCATTTTGGGAAGAATCTCTTCCTCCTTTCCTATGCCGCCATTCAGTGACTTTTGTAGCGGATAATGACACCATCCAATTTGACCAGTCTGGTGACTCAACTTACCCTGCCATTACTGTTGCTTCCTTACTGGAAAGAATAATGGGGAAAGTTCACCAAGCCACACTCAACTTCTGACCTTTATGATAGATTTAATACCCACTGGTCCTATTGCAGGTACCTTTTGATAAAACGTATTTGACTCATTCTGAAGGCAGTTAGATATTAGAGGGCATTACATCCTATAACATTTACCAATGTACAGAAATGAATAACTGTATACATTAAACCAAAAGCTCTCAATGTGGTTTTATTTTGAGGATTTTTATCAGATCCAGCACAAGCCTGAATCCTTCCCTCCATGAAGTTGAAACCAAATGAATTTTCTCAAAACTTCTGCACGATTAATAATACATAATTCCCACTGTTACAAAATAGCACAAAAGTCCCCTGTTACAGAAGTCCCGTTTTACAGTACCTTGATTTGTGTATGAAAACATTCAGTGCAGTTAGAGTGACTGGCTCTAACACAGCAGTTATTACTTCTGTAGTTTTGTGCTGCATTATGGTTATGATACGGTTCTAGAGAGGATGGTTTTGAATCTATTGAGAGCAATGTGACTGTAGTAGTGGTTGTGTCCTTTGAAACTTGCTAAATAGCACATCTTAAGTATACATGCACATACAGTCCACACCTATTTAATGCAGAGACCAAAATCAGTGTGTGACAGGGGTGGGGAGAGTGGGGTCAAGAATTGAAGATTATGACCACTGAACATGTTGGCTGGCAATTTAATTTTCTATTTGACATCTGGGAGTTGTCTTTTGTAATTCTGACAGTCTCATTCAGTCACTTATGTCACAGAGGAAATGACATATCTCATTTCAATAACTCCTGTGAACTAACCATATGCAGCAGAGTCCTTCTTGAGAAGCTGACAATTGCTCAGCTCGACAAGAAATTCCCTACATTTTGCACAGCCTTAAGGTTCAATGCTGTGTTCACAAAAGCAAACTATTAGTCCATATCCTGAGCCAGATGAATCCAGTCCACATTCCATCAGTGCCCAGGTCTTCAAATGGTCTGTTTATTTTAGGGTTTCACATGAACAGCCTGCATGCAATTCTCTTGGCTCCTATGTATGCTACATGGTCCCCCCCCCACCCCCTCTTGCTCTTTTATTGCTCATCCTAACAATATTAATATAACTGGTACTCATAACAAGCACTGTGATCTCTCATTTAACTCTGATACTTTTTGGCTGCCTGTGTATGTCTAGGATAAATGGTACAATGACAGAAATGAATGCTGAAAATCAAAGTATCCTGGGATGTGACATTGTGTCATTAGGCGAGTGGTTCCTGACATTTTAGTCACTACACAAGGCTGGAAACTGCACGAACACCACTGTGAGAACTTCAAATCTCAAAATGAATCTTATGCACCAACTGCAGGCAACAGTAACATGCACGTCAGAAAATATGAATCTACATTTTCCTGATCACCAAAGTATTAGCCTGCCTCTGAGGTTTTACATATTTCTGTGCCCTCTGATGGTAGCAATACATTTCCAAATCTAACTATCAATTATTTAAGTACATACAACTACCTAACTACCTACCTACTTAACTAAGATTCACAAACTAACAACCTCCATGGAGCAGGGTCTTTCTTGAGAAGCTCAGTTTCTCAGCCAGTCAAAAAAATTCCCCACATTTTATGGAACCCAAAGTTTCATTACTGTATTCACAACAGCCCACCACTTGTCCCTATCCTGAGCCAGATGAATCCAATCCATGCCCCCATCCTATTTCTTCAATATCCATTTCACTGTTATCTTCCTATCTATGCTGAGTTCTTACAAGTGGTCTCATTCCCTCACATTTCCCACCAACACCCTGTATGCACATCTCCTCTCCCACATACATGCCACATAACTATCCATCTTCTCCTTGAGTTCATCACCCCAATAATGTAAGTACATACAGAATTTCCACAAAGATCACATTTAAATGACAGTTCTCTGGGTTTTTACACAGCGTATGACTGTAGGCAGATACCGACATTTAAGAGAACATACTGCCTCCATCTTCAGGATGACAGAACTATGTCTAGGCAAATGCTGAAGTGCTTGGGGAAGGAAATGGACCAAGCTGCATAATGTTGTGGGGAGGCAACATATATTGGACACATGGCAGGTCCTGCTGCAGCTGATGAATTGTGGGTCAGTGGCAGGGAAGGCAGTGGAGGTACATGGACTGGCGACAGGTAAGCTGGATGGTACTGTCAGCACATACATAGGTGGTAAGTAGCAGGTGGGCATCTATTACTTCTTCTAATAAGCCTAGCCAGGAATGTAACACTTTATAAAAATAGACATAATCCTAAATAAATAATAAACAAATAATGCATGTTCCTAAATCTGTAACTGACATGTTTGTCACAAGTTGTATAAATAAGATACCAGAGACAAGAATTATGCAGTTACCTCACCTAAGGATTTCACTGTACTCTGTACATAAATCTGATGCTAACCAACTCTTTGTCACCCAGAAGCCATATAAAATACCTCAGTTTAACACATCACTGCCAATGGACTGTAAGTCAATTGGATGGTCAGCTGGATGGTTGGTTAGTTAGCTGTATTGTGTGTGGATGAAACAAATTTCTAAACTTCATTTTCCCATGTTCTATTCAAATACTACCAAGTTTTAAAATACTGTGTCATTATTTATGGTTTAATGATGTTGTGACTAGCTCATATTACATGGCACTGAATGACAGGACAATCAACAAATAATGATTTGGACAGGATATGAACAAGACTATTGTGGACTTCTTTGAGGTACCATCTGCATGGATGTACTGAGGAAAACCACACAGTAACATGTATCTAGGCCAAGATTTGAACCTGGATAACAGGTCGACAGGCGACGTTTTTAGAACACCATGTTATAAAGTTATAAAAGATACAGCGTGTGAACACGAAGAATTACTGAGAACTAATTGTCTTCTGGACTTTGTCCATCGTCAGGATAAAACATAAAAATATAAAATCACGACGTTTCAGAAGCTGGTTCTTTTTACGTCTTCAGGTGAAGTGAGGGGAGACACCTACTCAGATTCTTATAGCTGTGGTTCTACTGGCTGAGGTTGTCCAGTGATTGAGATTAGCTCGGTCTAAAGGACCAATCTGAGTAGGTGTTTCCCCTCCCTTCACCTGAAGACGGAAGAAGAACCAGCTTCTGAAACGTTGTGATTTTATCCAGACGATGGACAAAGTCCAGAAGACAATTGGTTCTCAGTGTTATATACCATCGTCAGAACCTTTTAGAATTTATACGAAAAATTTATATTACAGACTTCATTTCTGCGAGAATGAATTTTTCCGTATAAATTCCCTAGATCGTATATCTGCTTGTCTCACTGGCTCTGGAATTCTGTACTTGCTACAAAGGCACACAAGCCAGGCTGCTGTATGAAGGCTAATCTTGTGTCCCACTGACACATACACTGGTTTGGTGGATGCAGCAGATGTTTTCACAGCCTGCAATGCACATCACAAGAATGACATTTACTGCATAGTACACGTACTGTAGTGACTAGGAAACTTCCTAGCTGAACTCCCTAACACTACACATATCTGCAGTTGGCACGGTTTTGTCCCTGCTAGGCTGAGATTGGAACAGCTGGGCAGCATTATACCTGTTTCAAAAGCATTTACTCCTTTAGGAATACAATGTACACATTTTACTAGAATCTGCTCAGTTGTCCTAATAACCTCTCATTCCTTGCCATGAATGCCTTTGCTAGATCTGGCAGTCCACTTTTCTTAGCTATTTAAAAGAAAGTGAACAGTGTTGCAATTTATAAGACGATGTTTTTGAAACAGACAGAAAATGCCTGGTGGGACATGTGCTGGGCTTCCCATCTTACTACACTGCCCCTTCACTCCACACCAGCAACCACCAAGTAATGTGGCATACTTGATGTGTTAGTGCAGAGACTTGAAATACACGTTCATCAAAGAATCAAGCTTACCAGCCCCAGCGTGTTTCCTGAATTTGTCTTCAGTGCAAAATGATCACCAGGTTCATGTAACAGCGATATCCTGTGTTTCTGATCATCATCACGCAAAATTCCATCCATCTGGTAGAGGTTTTTTGCAACACCTACTGTAGGTACGTCACATAACACCCTGAAAAGAATTTCCTTTGAAGTGATAAAGAACGTGTTATGTCCATACAGAATCTGTTTTCTGGCCAAATTTATACATGTAACATCATAATTTTTCACAGATGACACCTTGTTGTGTTACTTTAACTCAATTATTACAAGACAATGCACTCTAACAAAAGTGTTATTATAAAAACAATGTCTGTTTCTATAATGCCTCCCTACAGGTTTTGAGTTAGAAGGTCAGCATCAGAAAAAGGTGGTACAAAATATATAAAAGGGAGTGCTTATTTTGAAAAATTTCTTTCTTACAAAACCTTGTCATGATTATTAAACTGTATAACAAATCAAAAAAATTGCTTGAAATTACATAAACTAGATGCATTTCTTACTCAAAGAGTAGTATAACTTGTAGAATCAATTTATGTTAAAAGAACCTTCAATTAAAAAAAAATTAAAAATTTAAAGTGACACGATCCTTATTAAAATCAGTTTCTAGTCCCTATTATATGATTTTTCCTTTTCTTAAAGTATACATACATACATTTCTTAGATCCTAAATCTGTCACAGGACAGCTGGATATGAAACAATTCATCTTGAAGTAACACACAAATACACTATACACATATATAGGAGTAAGTATGCTGAGTTATATAATGTATTTATTCCTTTTTGTTTCATTACATTCAGTAGTATGTGGACTAACTAACCAACTAACTAACTAACTCACTCCATGAAGCAGAGTCCTTCTTGAGAACCTAGCAGGTCGTCAGCTGGTCAAGAAATTCCCTGCATTTTATGGAACCCGAAGGTTCATTACCGCATTCACAACAGCCCGCCACCTGTCCCTATCCTGGCCAGATCAATCCAGTCCATGCCACCCCATCTTACTTCCTTAAGATACATTTTAATATTATCCTCCCATCTATGCCTGGGTCTTCCAAGTGGTCTCCTTCCCTCAGGTCTCCCCACCAAAATCCTGTATGCACCTCTCTTCTCCCTCCATATATGCTACATGCCCTGCCCATCTCATTCTTCACGATTTGGTCACCCAAATAATATTTGGTGATGAGTAGAGAGCATTAAGTTCCTCATTATGTAGTCTTCTCCACTCTCCTGTTACCTTATCCCTCTTAGGCCCAAATATCTTCCTCAGCACCCTATTGTCAAACACCCTCAGCCTGTGTTCCTCTCTCAGTGTAAGAGACCAAGTTTCATACCCATGCAAAACAAGAAGCAAAATTATAGTTCTGTATATCTTAATCTTTGTATTTTTGGATAGCGAACTGGAAGACAGAAGACCCTGCACCGAATGATAAGAAGCATTCCCGGACTTCAATCTGCTCTTAATTTTGTCATGAATGGAATTTTTATTCGTTAGGGTTGTTTCCAAATATTTGAACTGTTCCACCCTTTCAAAGGATTTATTATATATCTTTATGTTATGATTCTGTCCTGCATTCTGATCTCGAGACATGACCATGTACTTAGTTTTCTCAGCATTTACTTCTAGACCAATCTCCTTACTCACACAAACAACCTCACAACATATTATTCGACTTCCCTCCAAAACTAAACAAATAACAATTTAATACCACACTGAACAAAAATACAAGAAGTAAAAACTGTAATTAAACAACTATACATCTAAAGCACCCTGCTAAAACGTGAATAATTATATATATATGAGTTTTGAGGTGTGGTGTAATCCAGAATTCCAGTCTTCCGAGATGAGACACTTCATTGATGGGTAAGTGGTTCCCGACATTTCAAAGGTCATGTGTTCCTCTGAAACATCAGGCACCACTTACCCAGTAATCCGTTGTGTCACAACCCAGAAGACTGGAATCCTGACCTTACTAAATTCATAAACAGAATACACTTCATCAACTGGTACACCAGCAGGTATCATCATACATCACTATGACATACAATAGCATACTTAAAGGAGTACCTACAACACTGCAAGGAAGAGACAGGTTACTTGAATGGAGACAAGGAAAATGTATGTAAACTTGAAGACCACTCATGGTTTAGGGAAAGGATCTGACGAATGGAATGAGAAACTAAACATGACTACATATTGCAAATGGGTTGGGATAGCTCAGTTAGGATAGTGACTCGCTACAAGCTGGATGGTCTGGGGATCCATTTTCAGTGGGGCATGATCTTCCAGTCCAGACCGGCTCTGGGGCCCACTCAGCCTCCTGTACCATGGGTACTGGGTCTCTTTCCAGAGGGTAAAGCGGCCCTGGTGTGGCATTCACCACCCACCCCCACTTAACACTGAGCTTAAAGAAAGAGTAGAGCTATTACCTCTAGTTCCCCTCTGGGCCTTCATGGCCTCTTCTAGGGTCAACTTTTTTTACATGTTGCAAATATGACTCTTCATTTCCTGAACAAGTATTTCAAAGAGAAGGTCATTTCTAAACAACATCCTGAAGAGTTTGGAATCTGAAGGTCCTGTCCCTCCATATTCACCACGTTTGAATCTGTATAAATGTAAAGGTAAAGCTGAAGACTAAAACTCCTATGGGATGTACTTCTGTGTTACTGGGCAAGCAGTTCCTGACGTCTTGCAGGATTGTAGTGCCTTCAAAATACTGGAAACCACTTGTCCAACAACACAGCGTCATTTTCCAGAAGACTTTAACTTTCAGCAGCAGCAGAACTGCTATAAGAACCTCAAATATTGCAAAGTTCAGCATGTGCAAACCACATAAGTGTGGAGGTACAACTCCATGCCTTCTTAACGTTTGCACAACATGGAGGTGTGATTCAACTGCATGCCCTGGTCACCTTACCTGCGGGCGGGGGGGGGGGGTTGGAAAGCAACCAGTACACACTGAACAGAAGGCACAGTGAGCCCCACAGCTGGTCTGGTTGTTTTAGAGAAGAGAAAAATCTCTAGCCCATACTGGCAACTAAACAATTCCCTTCATTATTATACTGAATATGCTGTCCTGGCTCTCTCATCTGTTACAAAGTAGAGGAATAATGTTCAAGCAGTTGAAGTGACAGCACTCACAGCTGCTGAGAGAGGCGGCACAGACAAAACACCAGCCGCAGTTACGAAAATTTAATTTGGAATCACGTTTTGAAAATGTTTTTATACGAATGATACCATGCAGATGAAGACAATACGATTTTTTTAACACGTCAGAAACTACTTGCCAACAACAGAGCATAAAATCCAAGAAGGCTTGAATATTTAGCAAACATCACTGTGAAAACTTCAAATCTTACAAGAGCTGCAAGTCTGTAAGACTGCTGTCAGTGCAACACACAAACAGGGGCACCTGCACTCAGCATTTCAGCTCACCCACATGTGAAGCGAGACCAAAACCACGGGGATGTAAAATCCCATTGCCATCTACCAGGATACATTCTGGTACAAGATTTATGTTGGTGTCACGTAACCTTGAGAATGCTTCAACGATCGCTGGTGCCTCTCGAAAACCAAGGAATCCTGCAATAATAATAAATCCAAACAGGTAACAATGTTACATGTAAAGCATACAGTGAGGCATCTGATATTTCAATGTCACCTGCTACAGAATTGGTGTGGACTTTCTGGCAAAGAAAGAATCTCTTATACCTACTGGCAAGTGAACAATTCCATGGTCATACAGCCTAGTCTTGCTAGACATAGCAATAACGTGTGTTAACAGTTGAAGTCATTGATAGAAAGTATTAAATTACATTATATATTCCAGTCTAATGCAACAGTATAACTCGTACAACAGCGTCACTACACACTTCAGTACAGCTGTACTATCACCAGGCAAGTGTTCAAAGTGAGTGACTTACTGCACTCCTTTACTCACATTCACATTAGTTAAAATCTTACCAAGAAATTTATCTGTACACTACGGTACATGCAACAGTTACAGTACAGCAACACGGTGCTATACTGGACACTTTAATGCTTCTGTGCACATTCATACCACTGTGCACATTCGTTCCACTGTGCACATTCGTACCACTGTGCACATTCGTACCACTGTGCACATTCGTACCACTGTGCACATTCGTACCACTGTGCACATTCGTACCACTGTGCACATTCGTACCACTGTGCACATTCGTAACACTGTGCACATTCGTACCACCAAATTCTTTGATCAATGGCAGCCAGTGGGGCGGTGCTATACCGACAATTCCCTGCTGTCAATATAATACTGAATTTCTGCTCACAGGCTTTCATGGACACTGAGAGTGGCAATATATCAGGTTTTAACAAATTCCATATCCAATCCTACTTACGTGGATGTTGGATCGGTGAATGTATATGTGTATGTATGTATGTACCTCATACGTATGGTACGCTTAGTGGCACCATTGTTATAACATGTAACCAGTATGTATGGTAAGGTTAGTGGCACCTGTATCGCATACCGGGTATACATAGCAGTGCCATTACTGTTATATCATCAAATTTTTGTATTTAAAATATTCACTTTGCCACTCCTTGGACCCTGCTGCCCGGGGCAGCCAAACCACTCGCACCACCCTAGCTACAGTATGGTTAGTGGCGCTATTGCTGTATCGTATACCTAGAATATATGGCATGGTTAGTTTCACTGTCGCTGTATCACCTACCTGGTACATACGATATAGTTAGTGGCACCATTGTTATATCTTCATACACGACCTCACAATCGGGTAGTTCGCATACGACGAGAGCCGCACATGCAACACTCTCATCTCCCTTGATGAATGACAAATCCATACCACCAACTCTGGATATACACCTGTAAATATATACAGATTCTAACAGATATACTGATTTGAACATTCCCCTTCATAAAACCACTACATTATGCAGAGTTACCAAAACTAAAATGTGTGTGTCATGACCAGATTCTTAACAATTCTTGGTTATCAGTGAGTTCAGTTAGTTTCTGTGGCTTGACCACACATTAACAAAATGAATTGCCCTACTTGTGAAGCTACCAGTTCCTCAGCTATACACCATAAATTCTACACATTTTATAGACTTGAAGGTTCATTCCAGTATTAGTATTAGTATTAGTATTAGTATTAGTATTTTATTCACAATCCGTAAATCCAATATACAGTCTCAGAGACAAAACAGGATGTGGATTTGGTCAAACATACAAACCAACAAGTCATACGAAATACACATTGTCAAACAACACATACAGTCTACAAAATAGACCTAAAGCACAAAACATATAGTAAAATAATTAATACAGAATACTGCTAAAACCTAGCACTGTCACAAAAACAATTAAAACCAATATATCTTGTTCAGTTCATTTTATTATAATTAAAATATTCCTCCACAGAGTAAAAAGAATGTAGATGAAAAAATCGCTTTAAGGCATTTTTTAAAACATTTTATGTCATCAGACAATTCCTTTATATCAGCTGGAAGACAATTGAAAACCTTTATTCCAAAGTATAGGGTCCCTTGTGTTCACAACAGACAACCCACTGTCCCTAACCTCAGCCAGATGAATCCAGTTCATGCCCTCCCAGCCTATTTCTGTACGATCAGTTATCAAGAAAGATCATACTTCTGTATGATTATTGTTTTTATTTTATTTTATGTGTATTTAATAGATATAATATATTGCTGTATGATTGTTTCTTTATAAATAATATGTTTTTATGGTTCAATAATGTGATTAATCTAAGAATTATGATGTGTCGCAGTATTATTAATTGTTCTTTTTAAGAAATATACACTATGTTTGGTTTTATGAATATTGTACAAGGTTTGATGTTCAGTAATGTAATATTTATGGAATTGATTTTGTTTATTATGACAATGCTTGGTTTAAGCAATATTTTGTATTACGCAAAATTTTATATACATAGTAGTATTGACTGTGTCCATATCCATATAGGTGATAGAACCTTGTAAGGATCTACGGAACAAATAAAATGAATGAATGAATGAATTAATTAATTAATATTATTCTCCCAACTATACCTAGACCTTCCTTCACGTTTCTCCACCTAAACCCTGTATACACTTCTCCCCCATGTGTGCCACATGACCTGCTCATCTCATTCTCCGTGATTTGTTCAATCAAATAATCTGTTGAAGAGTACACATCATGAAGCTCTTCATTATGCAGTTTCTTCCTAGTCTCCTGTTACTCCGTCCCTCTTACACCAAAATGTCTTCTTCCACACCCTATTCTCAAACACCCTTAGCCTATTTTTTATATTACTTTCATCGTGCATTTTCAATTCACTGCTCAAAGTGATCCAGTGTGCAGTAGGCCTTAATATGGGGCAGATCTCATTCAGAGATACTTATGGTGAGGTACAAACCCAGATACTAAAATCTTCATACTGATATATCAAACATTAATTAGACCTTACATACACACACACACACACACACACACACACACACATATATATATATATACACATACATATATCATGTGCTGGCCTCGGTTTCAATTTGAAAACACAGAACATCAGAGCAGAATATAAACTTCCCCTGAGCCTCATCTCCCATTAGTGACTACCTCCATGCCCCTCCAAGCACTTTTTGTCTTTTTCTCTCTCTCCTCTACCTCCATCTTTACTTATTGTACTTTAACCCTGCATTCCATACCACATCAGAAACAAAACCCATGCTGAAACCTCTAACTTCGCTTCACTTTACTTCACTGGAAGCAGATGACATACGTCAGCATCCCATTACACCTGTTCAAACCACCCTCAACGTAACAACCTGTTACAACAAAATGAGATACAGTAAAGTTGGAGGTTTGTAGAGAATATATACAAATAAGTGACAGAAACAATTCGATTAGTTGCTACAGCAAACAAAAGTAGTAGGTGATAACAACATACAGAGATTTCAATACATAACACTGCGTAAATCCACAGTAAGCACTTCACGTGTCTAGGTTTGCTGACTTTTACAAGCACGTTGGTAACGTCATAACCTGAAAGCCCGTGTTCATACATAGGGAACTGCTTTCCAATGTGAGACAATGGACGTGTGAGAATTTGTGGAACTGCAATGAATTTTTTTTTCCTCACCGTTTATGTTGCCAATTATACATGTCGTAACAAATGACTTTGGATTTCAGCTTCTCTTGCTCAAGTATCCAATTGCTGTCCATTATCACGTTGTCAGGTCGTACTTGTTCACTATAAACCTTACTTACTACCACGGATAATCCATCACACCAGCCTTCGTCTGCTACAAGCTAGCATACGCTGCAAACAGCAGAACAAACGCAAGTAACGAAATTAGTGCCACAAACAACACATTGCATACCTAACATCTTTACCACTGCCCGTAATCTCTATTACATAGGTGGCCGGTGAATCTGCAGGGCACTAAACTGACCTCCTCTGTTCATATGCACATTTCCCTACACGGTGCACGCCGCGGCGAGCAATGTGTTGGCATGACCACTTCAATCGATTGGGCGATTTCGATTGCAAAGTATTTGAGTGGCTCAACAAAACTTTTTATTTTTTTTTATGGAACAAACGTGAAATGTGTTAGGTTCAAGCATGTTAGTGGTCGGAAGGGCAGGTCCTGAAAATGATATTTTCCCTCGACTTCAATCCGCAATTGTTAGCAGTGTTAGCCCATTTCAAAAAGTTAATGGTCCGTCACCGATTGTTAACCTCATGAATTGTGGCCGTATCTAGAATTTCGACGGCGTCTACATTAAGTGACTGTTTTTTCCTTGGCTTATTTGGGGATGGGGACAGCATCGAAATAAGACTTGCGATGATACGTTACGTTCAAGTTTTTTTTTTTTTTACATCTTTACTGTTCCATACGCAGCACCATTGGAGTCTGCTCGTTCGGGAAGTCGCTTACGAGATCGAAGAAAGTCTCCAGTTTAAAGAATATTATCAGGAAGACGGAATAAAATAGTGGAAGTAAAGAAACTGGGAAAAAATTAGTCCGGGACTGTCTCTGAAATTCCGGGACGAATGGTCAACCTAACCTACAATGGGTTGTCGAGTGGTTTTTAAGTATGCGGACACCAATAACATTGTCATCTTCTGAAGAACCTCAAATTATTTGACACTCTGCCTCCAATTCCTTCGCAAGCTTAACGGTGAACAAATACAACCCTTCCGCAACCCACCTTCAGCTTCCACATTCACATTAGAGGATCTACTTGGGCCATGGAAACCACATTTCTGGTCACTGAAACGGTCATGCAATAATCTGAATGAACCTATGCTCGCGTCCGGTGTGTTTGCCGGTCGGCGTCGACAGGGAATTACAACTGGCACGTATGAAAACTAACTCCATGCAAGACCATCTTGAGAAGCTAATAGCTACTCAGGTAGTCAAGAAATTCCCCGCAACTTATGCAACCCGCAGGTTCATTAGCGCATTCACAAGAGCCCCCCACATATCCCTATCATCAGCCAGATCAATACCCACCCCACCCAAGCTTCACACCCAAGAAAAAAAAAAATATATATATGTATAGTTCTGTACATTTTGCTGTTCATATTTTTGGATAGCAAACTTGAAGACAAAAAGATTCTGAACCAAGTGATAAGCAATTACCCCTGACTTCAATCTGCTCTTAACTTCTTCATGAAGGCAATTTTGATTTGTTAGAGTTGTTCCTAAATATTTGGACTGTTCAACCCTTTCTAAGGATTTATTACCTGTCCTTATATTGTGACTTTGTCCCTCATTACGTCCATGAGACATGACCATAACTTGGTTTCCTCAGTATTTACATTTAGACCAAGCTCATAAGTAGTTACTACTAAAGCTTCTGCCTTAGTCTTTATAGCGTGTATGCTTCCACCCAATATGTAAACATCATCAGCGTAAACCAGAAGCTGATGCATACCATTTAAAGCAGTTGTAATATTCTTTTCAAGACCTGGCGTCTGTCAGCCATCCGCCTCAGGTCAGGAACATTATTAAGCCGAGACATTCGGAAGTCAAAATGACGCTGAAGTACCTCCAATAATGCTCGGCCGCTCTCTTCTACGAAATTCCCAAGTAATTATTCAATATGTTTAACAGCCTATGGCCTATACAACCATGGTTCAATCCCCAGCCTGAAAATCAAATTTTCTTTTCATCCAAACTCCAGGCCAGCCTTGTGACCCGTGAACCCCTATCCCATGGGTACTAGGTCTCTTTCTTACAAGTTATTCATCAAATATGAGTATGAACCAGAATGCCCATACCCTGATACATAATCATGGCATAGTGATAGGTTCAGCCCAGTAACATCTTTAGGTAATCCATAATTCAGTACTGACAGCATCATTAATTTAAAAAATAATAAACAAAGCATACATGAACGTCATGCCCAAAGAAGTATATGCCATTACATCCTGTTAGATATTTTTCATAGTTTTAATTGACGTATGTGTAACATAATACGCATTATTTAATATTATACTTTACACGGACAGTTTCCATATCTTAAGGTCATTTCCAAATTAGATCTATGGAATGTATATATATAAATAAATAAATATAAGAATGCTGCATGATGACCACCGTGAACTGGAAAACGCAGTTTAAAGCGTTTGATTACTGCATGCCCCATAAGCCATTTCCTGCTCTGAAATACATTTAAAAAGTTACAAAAATAATAATTCTGTCACAATTTGACATTGTATACAGAAATAAATCAGTAATATCTGCTATTATAACTATATAACCAGCAAACAATATGCAAAATCATTTACTGCGAAGTACCCATTTTCAAAACTGGTGGCATCTAGCAGCAACACCACGCAACAATGGCCCGGGTCATTTGAAACAAAACTTTTCTGTCACAGCATTTGCTTTCTGTGTAGTTTTTAAACTGCAAAATTCTTTCATGGGCTTGCTGTACAATGCTTCTGCAACTCAGAGCCAGCCACTACATTCATATTTTTGTCATGCAACATTTCTCTTTGCATTCATAAACTTGATGTGACTTTGCATGCAGGAAGGAGTCTGTAGCAATTCTATGATGATCTACTGTAACCAACTAGCTGCTGTATAGTCAGCAGAAACACGAGCTCCACTCTAGGGAATCTACGGGGATGCTTCCAGGGGAATTTATACTCGTTCTTGCTATAACTTTCTTTATTTCTTTGTTAATCATACACTCAAATATAATTCACAATCTTCTCTACGTAACTAGTTAGTCCAGAACAAAACCGACCATCTCGCCCCAAACTCAAGGACCAACTGACCATCTCCTCTCAACCCAAAGACAAAAAAAACAAAGAATGACTCCTCAAAAGAAGGTAGAGTCCCTCAACTCCAGAACTCTGTTCCCCCCATACCACTACTCCAGTTACAGCTAACGGACCTGTCACACATATATCTTACAGCTTTGAAAGTCATCTCTTCCCCCATTTCCTGTCCGTACGGTTACACTACATCACTGTATTAGTGATAAGTCTATGCACAATTAAGTGTAGCAGTTATGTTGTGGTTACAGACATACAATCATTGCTGTAAAATTAGAGTACTTTATGCACACCGACCTCTGAAGTTAAAGAGATGTTATGAATGTAGGTGGGGCAGTCTATAGAAATGCCGAATGAGAATTGATAAAATGAATCTGAATGCAATCATCTAACTGCTACACAACGAAACTGTGCCTGTAACTTTCACAGAATAGCATAGAAACCCGTTAAACTGACACATCATTACCTAATACAACAGATTCTTCATCTTCTGTCACCCATAAAATACGTATACAATTTTCAGTGTTTCTTTTTCTTAGTCATACAATATCAGTTGTGCCATATTGACTGCAAAGCCTGTCTTTAATGTGGAGTGGGGTGGGGAGTTGTGGGGCTGCCACTGAAATATAACATACTGGGGACCCCACCAAGAATACATGAATGAATCATTCAAATAAAATGATCACAACAAAAATCACTCACACTGAAAGTATTTGCTCTACTTTCAAAATACACTGACCGATGAACTTCTGTATAATTTATGAGCATTTAAAAACCATATAATTTAAAAAATTACAAACATTACAAGTAAAAGTGAACATATATAAATGAAGGGGATATATAATACACACATACAGACATTACATACACACATACATACATACATACATGGACTCTACAGATCCATGTTTTTTAAATGACAGAAGGATGTGGAATAAGTCTTAAACATACAAAATATGTTAAGTATCCAATGTATACACAAGGATAACAGCGAAAAATACTATAAAAATTTTACATACAATATTACGCATCATCTGTACACATAAAAAATTCATCTACAGAGTAAAGGAAAGATGTATTTATGCATCCTCTTAATGGCACTGTAAATTATGTTACCTTCCTGCAACAGGAGTGACAATTACCCTTGCAATTCTACTGCTTACTGCCATTCCTGACTGCACTGTTTTTGCTTCCTTCCCGACACCACACATATACCGAGTGCTGCCATGTGAGTACAGTGTGTCATGTAGATGTGAAAGGCAGGTAGTGAAAAGCTGTGCAAGTAGTTTATATGTGGCCTACAACAAAATGTTGCTGCAGGGGACAACAAACAGAATCACGTCACCAACATTACACACAAGATCTTCACTCTTGTTGGTTGTTGAACTCAAAGGTTGGCTGGTTGGTTGGTTGGCACTGTTTTAGGACAGAGTATAAGTCCTGTCTTCAAGAGTCATGATGTCAAATAATTCCTCTTGGATATGTCAACTCAACAGAAGTCTCCATTTATAATATACAGAAGTTGATACTCATTCAGCATTAGATGGACAAATATCAGACATATGGCAGCAATTTGGATACCCTGCATGTTTGTTAAGGATGAATGACACTTCAGGATACTCAGATTACTAACTGCAACTGCCTTGCAACATATATAAAAACAGTATGTTGGCTCTCCACAACATACCTACTGATGTCTTCTACAAAAATATTACATGCCTATGGATGCCACATGCTGTATGCACTGATGTATCACTAGTATGAAGGAGCTGATGTTTCTTAAGACCATTTTGCTGACTGAATGACTCATTATATACACCACAAGAATAAGGACGCTCAGCAGCATGTATTTGTTGGTGTTTCTTCAGACTACTCCGCTGACTGAATGATTTATTACATACACTAAAGGTATAAGGACGCTCACCAGTATGTAGGCGCTGATGTTTCTTCAGAATACTCCCGGACTGAAGGATTTATTACATACACTACAGGTATAAGGACGTTCACCAGTATGTATGCGCTGATGTTTCTTCAGACTACTCTGCTCAATGAATGACTTATTACATACACCACATGAATAAGGACGCTCACCAGTATGTATGCGCCGATGTTTCTTCCGACTACTCCACTGACTGAATGATTTATTACATACACTACAGGTATAAGGACGCTTACCAGTATGTATGCGCTGATGACTCTTCAGACTACCCTCCTCAGTGAAGGACTCATTACATATACCGCAAGCATATGGCCGCTCACCAGTATGTATGCGTTGGTGTTCCTCCAGATCATTCTCATACATGAACAGTTTATTACACACATCACATGAAAATGCTTGTGCCTCACTATGAATGCGTTTATGTTTTCTCAGACTACTTTGATTAGTGTATGATTTATTACACACACCACAGGAATATGGATGCACGTCAACATGTGTGAGTTCATCTTCAATGTCTATATTCTGGAAAAGGAAAAGTTGACTGAGAAATATTATACCGTATGTACACAATTGCAACACTTGGGTTTTTCCTTAAATTTACACCTTAAATATGTGAAGTCGTCTTAAATTTGTATACAAGCACAAAACCGGACCACACTGTGCCAGACCGCACCAAACCGTATCGCTCTGAATTGGACCAAGCAGAGCCAAACCAAGGCCTGCATCACCAAATTGTCATATGTAGACAAAAAAGAGAACAGGGCCCGACTCAAGTTAACTGGCACAATGTCCTTTTTAATTGACACTGTTCATCGTCTAAGTTTATAAAGAAGCACAACGTTTCAAAAGTCGGAACTGTTTCCTTCTCCAGGCAAAGAAGCACCTAACCTGGTGGGTCACTTAGATCAAGTTATTTCCAATCACTGGGAAGCACAGAAACAGGAAAATTGTTAATGTATGCAACTGAGAACAGATACAGTCCAAGGGTTATAACAGGAAAATGGCTATTGAAAAATAAAAAATTGACTGTAAGACTCGACAATAAAACCTGGGACAATCCACTATTTGAAAACCAAAAAGAGAGCCATGAAGTCAGGCCGACAACCCCTCACACACACGCCTATGCACACACACACACACACACACACACACACATGTATTTAAAATTCCTAACACCACAAACACCGTCTGTGGTGAAAATTGTGAATCTTCATGGGTTCAAGTAAGTTTATAAGCCAGGAAATATAAATTTATTACTTAGTCAGTGTGGATCACAGTGGCATGGCAGCGCATTTCACCAGAAGTGTTTGTGAAGGGTTTTAAGCAGTGCAGTATACCCAACGCAATGGATGAGACTAATGATATGTTGTGGAATGGCAGTGAAGAGGATGGGAACGTTAGGAGTGAGTGAGAGGAAGACGAAGGTGCTGACTGTGAAGATGGAGACAGTGACACTGACTGGTAAAGGTACATAGAATCTGACATGCTTTGTGTACTAAGTATATGAAATTAACAGTAAAATACTTTTTTCTTAGCAGACGTTTTATTCTTTAGAGTCGTCTTAGATTAGCGTCGTCTGGAATTCAGGTAAATATCGTACGCAGAAGAATCAGTTTGAAACAGGGTATAAACAGGGTGAAAACCCACAAGCCCTGTATTACATACACTACAGATATAAGGCCGTTCACCAGTATGTATGCGTCAGTGTTTTGTGAGACTACTCAGCTCACTGAACGACTTATTACATACACCACAAGAATAAGGACGCTCACCTGCATGTATGCGTTGATGATTCTTCAGAATACTGCACTGACTGAATGATTTATTACATACACTACAGGTATAAGGACGCTCACCAGTATGTATGCGCTGATGTTTCTTCAGACAACTCCCGTACCTGAATGATTTATTACATACACTACAGGTATAAGGACGCTCACCAGTATGTATGCGCTGATGTTTCTTCAGACTACCCTGGTCACTGAATGATTCATTACACACACCACAAGAATACGGACGTTCACCAGTATGTATGCGTCGGTGTTTCTTGAGATTACCCTGCTCACTGAATGACTCATTACATACACCACAAGAATAAGGACGTTCACCAGTATGTATGCGCTGATGTTTCTTCAGACTACTCCCGTTACTGAATGATTTATTACATACACTACAGGTATAAGGACGCTCACCAGTATGTATGCGCTGATGTTTCTTCAGATTACCCTGCTCACTGAATGACTTATTACATACACCACAAGAATAAGGACGTTCACCAGTATGTATGCGCTGATGTTTCTTCAGACTACTCCACTGACTGAATGATTTATTACATACACTACAGGTATAAGGACGTTCACCAGTATGTATGCGTCGGTGTTCCTTGAGATTACTCCACTGACTGAATGACTTATTACATACACTACAAGTATAAGAATGTTCACCAGTATGTATGCATCGGTGTTCCTCCAGATCATTCTCATGCATGAACAGTTTATTACACACATCACATGAAAATGCTTGTGCCTCACTATGAATGCGTTTATGTTTTCTCAGACTACTTTGATTAGTGTACGATTTATTACACACACCACAGGCATATGGATGCACGTCAACATGTGTGAGTTCATCTTCCATGTCTATATTCTGGAAAAGGAAAAGTTGATTCAGAAATAATAATACCATATGTACACAGTTGCAACTCTTGGGTTTTTCCTTAAATTTGCACATAAAATATGTGCAGTCGTCTTAAATTTGTATAAAAGCACTGTATAAAAGCACAAAACCGGACCACACTGTGCCAGACCGCACCAAACCGTATCGCTCTGAATTGGACCAAGCAGAGCCAAACCAATGCCTGCATTACCAAATTGTCATATGTAGACATAAAAGAGAATAGGGCACGACTCAAGTTAACTGGCACAATGTACTTTCTTTTAATTGACTCTGTTCATCGTCTAATTTTTTAAAGAAGCACAACGTTTCAGAAGTCGGCTCTGTTTCCGTCTCCAGGCAAAGAAGCACATAACCTGGTGGGTCACTTAGATCAAGTTATTTCCAATCACAAGGAAGCACAGAAACTGGAAAATTGTTAATGAATGCACCTGAGAACAGATACAGTCCAAGGGTAATAACAGCAAAAACCTGGGACAATCCATTAATTGAAAACCAAAAAGACAGCCATGAACTCAGGACAAAACCCCCCTCACACACACACAGGCACACCCACATGCATACACGCGTATGAACACACACACACACAAATACAGAAAACATGTATTTAAAATTCTTAACACCACCAACACCATCTGTGGTGAAAATTGTGAATCTTCATGGGTTCAACTAAGTTTAAAAGCCAGGAAATATAAATTTATTACTTAGTCAGTGTGGATCATAGTGGCATGGCAGCGCATTTCACCAGAACTGTTTGTGAAGGGTTTTAAGCAGTGCTGTATATCCAATGCAATGGATGAGACTGATAATATGTTGTGGAATGGCAGTGAAGAGGATGGGAACGTTAGGAGTGAGTGAGAGGAAGACGAAGGCGCTGACTGTGAAGATGGAGACAGTGACACTGATTGGTAAAGGTAGATAGAATCTGACATGCTTTGTATGAAGTATATGAAATTAACAGTAAAATACTTTTTTCTTAGCAGACGGTTTATTCTTTAGAGAGTCGTCTGAGATTCATTGCATTCAGGTAAATATCGTAAGCAGAAGAATCAGTTTGAAACAGCTTATAAACAGGGTGAATACCTACAAGCCCTGTAATCATAACGAAATTCTACCACACAGCTAGGAACTCATACAGACTGTTGAAAATAATGATTATGCACTGTGATGAGACAAGAACAGACAAATACAAAACCCAAGTATAATGACAGCAATTAGAATGGCAAAGGGGCAGAAACTTAGCTGAGAGACTGTGTGGAGAATGCATCGGGGTGCAAATACACACAACAGCTTTTGAGCCAATGGTACTGTACTGCGTTTCCGCCTTCCAACATGTACTAGATAAAAAATGGGCTCAAAATAAATTGATTAAAGTACAGCGTGGTTTTGCTCTTCAGATTACGAGGGCGTACAGAACAATCTCCACCGATGCAGCCTTGGTTATAGCAGGCATCGCACCAGTATATATAACAGCCATTGCACAATCTGAACTGACATATAGGAAGAAAGGTGCAGAAGTTACTCCACGAATATTTCAGCAAGAGGTTGAGAAGAAAACACATTTCCTATCAATAGGACACCCACGTGATTATCCATATTTTGTTAGTGAAGCAATTTGCAACAGGAGACATGATTACCAGATCTACACAGATGGTTCTCGCACACAGAGAGACAATGGTGAAGAAATAGTAGGCTGTGCTTTTGTCGTCTATTCTAATGATGTAGAAGTTTTCACAGCAACAAACAGACTCGCTCCAGTGTGCACTGTTTTTCAAGCCGAACACTATGCCATCCAACAAGCGGTTAAATGGTGTATAGATAACAGAAAAACTTCTCATATACACTCTGATTCTGAAGCAGCTTTACTCTCAATCAATGACAAATTCAATCTCAATCCAATAGCTGCAGGAATAAGGACTGAACTTTCCGGTTATAATAACCATATTTGCCTTTCATGGGTAAAAGGACATGATGGTATTATTGGAAATGAAAGAGCAGATGAAATGGCGAAAGCAGCAGCCTACAGCAAGGAAGATTTCGCATATGAAAAATGTCCGCTATCTCGTGCAAAAACCGAATATAAAGCTTATATAATGAACACGTAGAACTCACAGTGGACAAACGGCAATAATGGCTCAACCACAAAAGATCTTTTCTTCCCTGATGTACACAGCCGTCTAAAGTGTACACAATTCATGCCTGATTTTATAACAACACAATTTACATCCCTCCACGGTAAATTTCGTTCGTACTTCAGAAGATTTAATATCAAAGTAGAGAATGGATATGAATGTACTTGTGGGGGTGAACAAACAGTAGAACATCTACTATTTGATTGCCCCATATTCGGACACAAGAGATTTTGCCTTGAAATGCACTTAAACAAATGTAATATTAGTTACAATAAGCAATGTACAATATATTTAGTAGAAACTGTTGTCAAAAACATTTCATTAATTTTATACAACATATTAATAGAAAATTGTAAGTAACAATATTGTTATTATATGTACTTGGTTAAACTTTAACCCTAAAATACTCATGTAAAATAGGGATTTTTTTTTTGGAAAAATAAAAAAAAAACAGCTTCATTACAACTTTTATTACAAAGAGAATGAATAGAAGAAGCTCAAGCAGAGAGGAAAACTTCTGTTCAGTAAATTGATCCCAAAAACATGGGTATTTGTATTACTTATGTTCCAATTTTGGCAAGTGGCATACCTTTGCAATTACGAAACTGAATCAAAAGTACTTTTTCATACTCTCAACACAACGTTATTTGTAAACAATCCTTTACAACACTGGCTACATCTTCCCACTCTTTATTAATCTCTCGCATACGTGCGTACCACATATGACCCAAGGGTGTTTAAAAGCTCCGCGCTCTTTTGAAGCGTACGCCCTTAAAACATGTAGGGAAATTGTATAGCTGTCATCTCTTCCACATTACATGACATTTTTGGTCTCCTTCACGCTCTGACCACTTTACTGCTGGAATGAAACCTGGTAGTTAACATGAAGAGCCTTTATCGATCTGGTCTGGAAGCATAAGGAAGTTAGTTGTTTTCTACTGCACTGGAGTTCATTTTGCTTGCAGTCTAAGTTGTAAACCACCGCTTGGTGAAAGCGCGATTCACTCGTACGAGAGTTTTATTTCATATGGCTCAGCTAGATGCAGGCGTCGTGATTCACACAAGTTTTATACTGTGTAGTTAGCTTTAGTGAGAAAAAACCAAACAAACTCGACACCGTCGAGGGGAAAGTGGGTTTCACACAGGAGACTTGTATTTCAGATGCTACAGCTCAATGTGTATGCGTCATGAGTCCCAAATTTTTCTGATGTATAGTAAGCTCCAGAGAAATTAAAACCAAACAAACTGGATTAGTGATAAGGGAGTCTTGTGTCTATTATCGCAGGCAGAGAGAGTTCCATTTCGTTTCGAAGAAAAATTACGTTACCCTTCCTGACAGAAGGCTTTCATGTGCAAAAGTGTACTATAACTCTAATGTTATTATTCTAACAAAAACGCCAAAAATCCTTTTATATTACTTTTGTCTGAAATTTAAAACATTCCATTATTTCTTGAATGTGAGAATTTCTCTTTGTCTTCTGAAATTTAATTTTAGGATCAAAAACGGGTTTACTATGTCTCTAACATTGGAGACTGTTTCGGGATATAGTTCCGTTTTGCTATAAGCGGTGTGGAATGCTCCTGCAATGAGTGACGCCAAAAAACCTTGCAACGTTTAGAACGCTAGCAAAGGCGTGTGTTTCTAAAGACTGTTTTTCATTTGAATTACGGTTGTGCATTCTTTAGATAAAGAAACTACGATCTTTGAGAAGGAGAGACGAGATGGCAGTAAGGATACATGCTGACTTTATGAAGCGCTCTGCTAAAGCCTGTTTCATAACAGAAATGTCTCTAACAGCCCCAAATATGACGACATAAACTGCAAATTCACAAGAATATGGAACTTTATTGCGTGCATTTAGGCAGTAAGAATAAACGCTGACTTTATAAAGCGCTCTGCTAAAAGCCTGTTTCATTACAGAAATGTCTCTAACAGCCCCATATATATTGACGACATAAACTGCAAGTTCACAAGAATATGGAACATTTATTGCGTGTATTTAGGCAGTAAGGATACATGCTGACTTTATAAACTGCTCTGCTAAAAGCCTGTTTCATAAGAGAAATGTCTCGAACAGCCCAAATATGACGACATACACTGCAAATTCTCAAGAATATGGAACTTTATTAGGCAGTAAGGATACATGCTGACCATATAAAGCGCTCTGCTAAAAGCATGTTTCATAAGAGAAATGTCTCGAACAGCCCCAAATATGACGACATAAACTGCAAATTCTCAAGGATATGGAACTTTATTAGGCAGTAAGGATACATGCCGACCTAACAAAGCGCTCTGCTAAAAGCCTGTTTCATAAGAGAAATGTCTCGAACAGCCCCAAATATGATGACATAAACTCAAATTCTCAAGAATATGGAACTTTATTAGGCAGTAAGGATACATGCCGACCTTATAAAGCGCTCTGCTAAAAGCCTGTTTCATAAGAGAAATGTCTCGAACAGCCCAAATATGACGACATACACTGCAAATTCTCAAGAATATGGAACTTTATTAGGCAGTAAGGATACATGCCGACCTTATAAAGCGCTCTGCTAAAAGCCTGTTTCATAAGAGAAATGTCTCGAACAGCCCCAAATATGACGACATACACTGCAAATTCTCAAGAATATGGAACTTTATTAGGCAGTAAGGATACATGCTGACCTTACAAAGCGCTCTGCTAAAAGCCTGTTTCATAAGAGAAATGTCTCGAACAGCCCCAAATATGATGACATAAACTCAAATTCTCAAGAATATGGAATTTATTAGGCAGTAAGGATACATACCGACCTTATAAAGCGCTCTGCTAAAAGCCAGTGTGGATCATAGTGGCATGGCAGCGCATTTCACCAGAACTGTTTGTGAAGGGTTTTAAGCAGTGCAGTATATGCAACGCAGTGAAGAGGATGGGAACGTTAGGAGTGAGTGAGAGGAAGACGAAGTTGCTGATTGTGAAGATGGAGACAGTGACACTGACTGGTAAAGGTACATAGAATCTGACATGTTTGTGTATTAAGTATATGAAATTAACAGTAAAATACTTTTTTCTTAGCAGACATTTTATTCTTTAGAGTCGTCTTAGATTAGCGTCGTCTGGAATTCAGGTAAATATCGTACGCAGAAGAATCAGTTTGAAACGGGTATAAACAGGGTGAAAACCCACAAGCCCTGTAATCATAACGAAATTCTACCACACAGCTAGGAACTCATACAGACTGTTGAAAATAATGATTATGCACTGTGATGAGACAAGAACAGACAAATACAAAACCCAAGTATAATGACAGCATTAGAATGGCAAAGGGAGAGAAACTTAGCTGAGGACTGTGTGGAGAATGCATCGGGGTGCAAATACACACAACAGCTTCATTACAACTTTTATTACAAAGAGAATGAATAAGATGAAGCTCAAGCAGAGAGGAAAACTTCTGTTCAGTAAATTGATCCAAAAAACATGGGTATTTATATCACTTATGTTCCAATTTTGACAAGTAGCATGCATACCTTTGCACTTACTAAACTGAATCAAAAGCACTTTTCTTACTCTCAACACAAGGTTATTTGCAAACAATCCTTTACAATACTAGCTACATATTCCCACTTTTATTAAAGCCATATTCAAGCAAACCACTACATAAATGTCAAGATTTAAAGGTATCCTTAAATTATACATCAAATCTGTGTGTTAGTAAGATCTCACAACTTACAGAACGTCTTTATTTCCATTATTTAAAGTTTTAGAAGATTTTAAACTTGACATAGTTTTAAATAAATAATAAACAGAGCAATCACAAAATCACAGAGCTAAATAATATAGATAAAAACTTTTCTAAGATCTGAGATCACATTACTGCTATGATTTGATATACGATAAAAGGTGACTCTTACATCTGTACATTTTTGTACTGTTAGCCTGAGCCAAAGCTTAAATTGAGTCAAAATAGTAAGATGACTGGAGAACGATGCAATGACGTGGTTTCTAATAAAGCTGTTCTGTCCTACTCAAATAATATCTTACTACTGTTTCGGAGGCACTGAGAAAAATATCGAAAACTTCCATCACCACAGCCCTTATCAAGCTACACACTCTGACTGGATACTTCCGGCACCACCTGCGTCCTAACAGTGCCAGACTATAAGAAATCTGCTGTACAAAACTCACCTCTTCTTCAGCCTTTGTTGCTGGTAATGTTACTGCCAATGGATCCTCCTCCTCCGATACATATGAGCCCTCCTCAACTTTTATATCCTTATTTCCATCATCACAAGCTGTCACACACATCTCACTGCACAAATCTGGAACAGCTTCCAATACATCTGTGCAGTTCTGTAAATCACAGTACACTTATCACTCATAAGTATAATCTCTCAATACATTAACAACAATACTCTATCATTACTACCAATTTGTCATAAATAAACAACTCTTGCGAAAAAAAATTTTGGATGGCAAGACAGGTCAGGGTTCACAGTATTGAAAGAGACCACTATAGACCCCTGTAGAGGTACTATGAAAACACATGACCCTGAGGCAGTAACTGCTCTCAATCAGTACTACCAAACACTGCACACAGTACTGCAGCATTGCACACCCCTCCAACCATGGGGCATTCTGGAAGAAAATCATGCTAACGCCTGTTCATGTTGAAATAATCAGATTCATTAATTTCACAATAGTGTTACTCACATCTACACTGAAAAATCCAACTACTTTTACTGTTGCCAGATAACATGTCAGCTACACCAGATGATAATCTGTTTTCTTTATAGCTAAAAGTGCCAACAGTTTTGTGTCTACAAGATGTGACCTCAATTCAAATTAAAGTTTCATCATCTGTAAAACTTTTGGCTTGATAAGGAGATCATAACAATGACACAACAATGGCTGTTCCTCATAGCATCCCATCTTTCACTTGTTTTCATAATGCACTACAACAACAAGGACTACAACATATAGTTCCTCAGAAAATGTCTCTGTAACAAAACATTCATCGACAGGCCTAGTTCAATTCTGTGATTTTGGATTGAATAGGAAAGGAAGGCAAAAGCCAAAGGGCTGGCCTCACAGCATGATACATCGTTATAAAAGTCCCCTACCTACAAAATTGGACACTTATATGCTGCAGCCATTACAAACAGTTGCTTAAAAATTTGGGAAACTTGACTTCATAGCTATGAGTGCCACACTTCATCAGTTGAAGTGTTTAAATATCCACCCACTTTAAAATTACATGTTGTTGCTATAAAAACCATCTGGTGAGGAATGTGAAAGCCTCAAATGAGGGAGTCGAATAAGGAAGAAATGCCACGTGTCAAAATTACCATTCCTAACATATTTCCAAAACCTGGGCTGTTATATACGGAAAGAAGAACCAACCAGTTCATGCATATTTGAGCAAAAACTCAACACAGACTTGTCTTGGAAGAGAGAAAGACAGTTGCCTAAGGATCATCATAATACATGTCTCGTACCAACACTTAATCCATGACCTATCGTGAATTGTGCAGAACACCAAGCATGTAGCCACACACTCATGCAGAAGTGCCATATATCACACTGTTTCTCAAGTTATAAGTGCCTGTACATGCAAACTACTGCATATGATTTGTGTTAGACTTACTGTAACACAATTCAAGAAAAATCCTATTAATCTTTTATCTATCCACATATTACTAATGCTGCTGGCTAAGGGACCAACATGCCAAGGAATCATACAGAATCTATTACATATCAATATCTTGAAAATGCAGCTCTTCACCAGAGTAGACCAAAAATGATTGCTTTATACATGTAAAATTGTCTGCCCCAACAGAGCATGTAACAAAACACATACACACACAAATGAGCACCACAAAAACATTTCATAACAATGCTCACCTCATATTCAGTTTTCACCCACAAAACTGACGGTCTGTAAACCTCATCAGTTTTCATGTCAGTGCAGTCTTCCTCACTCACAACATCCACATCTCTCTCTACTTTGACTGCAACACTGTTTAGCTGTAAAATTGAAATAAAAAGGTAATACTAACGAAGGTTTTCTGACTCTCCCCTCCAGCACTGTTCATATGACAGTCTTCAGCATTTTGATACTGTGCACAATCCTACGATGACAACAATACCACAGAGGAATGTGCCTCCTCTATTTTCCGACGTTGACATTATGCTCTGAGAGATATGGAAGTAAAATTCAAGACAGAACCAGCACATTCCTCTGAAATGTTGGTATCAAATCTCATATCACTGTAAGGTACAGATGTACTAGTGAGTGTACAGAAAGTAACATAAAATATATTCACAAGAAAATAGCATAAGATAATTTCTCTTAACAAGTCCATGCAGGACACGCAAATGCACACAGAACTCAACAACCACCATAAGAATCATCTGAAAATATGGCTCACCTCAGGGTCATACTTCTCTATGGAAAAGGCTGAAGGTAAGTAAACTGTGTAAGGTTCCATGCTAATGGAATCCCCTTCCCCTGGAACACCGATATCTGTTTCTGTTTTCACTGTATTAGCTTCCTGTTGTAAGAACATAAATAACAGTTAATTCCATTAGATGACACATTACTTATGGTCTTAATAAACATGCAAAACACTACACACCATGCACAACAGTTCATTACACACCTCAACTTATATGACATTTTTATGAGACAAACACAGGACTAAAGAAATGGTATGAAGTTTGCAAAGGTTCGGAAGTTGGTCGAGAGCACAATATCACATACGGTATTTAACAGCCAAAGGCTATCTGACAAACTGCTCTTTATATAAAAAGCTCTCAGAGGCACAAAATGTTGCAACGTTCTGTGCTCAACAAAACACGTGAACTCTGCGTTACCAAAGCTACATATCTATAACCAACTGCTGTGCTAGTATCAAGGACTACAGCCTGTTTACCAAGCTTCTCATGTTCAACAACCAAGGTTGGAACTCCTATTTTCTAATATTGGTATTACTGTTTTTAAACTAAGTATCTGTAAACTTTATTTTGAATGGACTGTGCATTTTATTGTAAGTTTAAGCCAAAATCCAAGAAATGTTCACAATTATTAGCAGGTATTAGATGTATTTTCAACCCCTACATATGTTTTGGAAAATGAATTGAAATCCTCACGGGGTATTTATCAAAGGACTATAACAGCTGACTGCATGCAATTACACTATATGGTGTTTCACAGTAGAAGTATTTTACATATGTGACAATTTAATATGTACGGATGAACAAGATATTAAAATTAAAAAACAGTAATGCACTATGCCTAAAGTAGTGATTGTAAACAAATATTCCTGAAGATTTCAAAGTATACAATATATATACAAATAGTTTTACATGTTAGCCTTACAAGGTTATGATAGTTTTTATAAACTGGTTATTGGCCATGCATACATTCCCAAATTTATTTATACTAAAGTTTCTAGGACAGGATTGACAACAGATCAACCACACACTTTCACACATTTCACTTCTATATAACAAAAGTATATTCTGTCCCCCTTTCAAGAGGATCACACAATTTTGATGATGACTGTACACTGAAGTTCTTGAGACTGTCACAGTCATGAACAAAACCTGGGGTGTGCTTCAGTGGCCTAACAGCAGAGTATGTTGCAATAATGGATCAACTGAAATTGAGCAAATTTTATCGCTTTACATGATAGGGGATATGTTTAAGGCTGCACTCCTTTCACTTGCAGCCACCAACACATGCAGTACAGTCTCCTATCTCAACCTCACACACCACACGACAGTAAGGGACGTGGCTTGTTATACACATGGCTACAGAACATGACCGAACCACAGACGTACAGAACTAATGGTTTGCAGAAAATCAGAGGCAACTGGACAATTGCATGTTCACATGACAGTACAACTTTAAGTGACACCTAACAAGGAGTGATCAAGCAGGGTCTATCAATTGGCCAGATGTACAAGGTTGTCCAAAAACACAACACAGAAGAAAGTTCTGATGATCAGAAGATGATTCCACCCACACGTGTACTCCAGGATTAGAAAGGTGAGGATGAGTCATGGGTGGGACAAACAGCAATATGCATCAGTTCACTGCTTATATGACTTGTGAGACAAAACACAACACTTTTGTAACTGTTAATACTGTGCTGTTCGGACAAACAGACTGATACTACAAAAAGTACCTGGACAAAACAGATGAAACACCTTTTCCAGTATGTGACGTTACTCAACATGAAATGTCTTTTCCATTCATAACTAATCTAAACGAACATGACAGCCTGAAATAATACTGGACAATGACTAAAGGAGTTCCCTAAACACTGTCACAGAATAAAAATGAAATGTTTTGGAGTTCCCTCACATTCATCAGTATTTGCTATGTTATGCCATGTCAACTAATTAATACCGGTGTCTCAGAGTGCAGTGTCTCTAACTTCAGAGACACATAGTACAAGAAAATTAAGCTGGATTGGATAATATCCGCATATTAAATGGGTAAGGAAGACAGTGACAGTGAGCCAATTGTACTAGTAGGGTTATGCACTGGGCAAAACATGGGGAATGAAGCAGGCATGTTAAGCAGCACACACCGCATGTCAGCAATGAGGTACTGGCATGCAGTAACCCACTTTAATAGGTGGGTACTATGAGAAGGGAAATTGAGTGAGGTTTATCAGGGTGTGTACTTTGTAGTGGAGATAGTGAGGATGAACGGATGAGGGGGGAAGTAGAGATCATGGGCAGAATAACCTCACAGATTTCAGAACATGAAAATAAAAATTAAGAAATGCTCTCAACAATACATTTAGTTCTTTGGCCATGTATAACCAGCAGACCAGAAGACAGAAACCATTTCTGTACACACAAGCACAAAGCACTCACCATTCTGTCTTCACAACAAGAAATATTTCTTCAACACTGTGCTGCAGCACACATTTTGACATTCATAACTCAGGAGTCTGCAGAAACTTCTGCATGCTCAAAAAGCATTCGTCACACATGATGAACTGTTGGTTGTGGGTACAAGTGGCTTACAAGAATCCTACTGATACTGATAAGGTCTCTGATAAGAATATCGAATTAGTAGTATTCGGTACAAATCCTGAAAGGAAACAAATTGATTACATAAGTAGGTTTTAAAATTTTTAAAAGATTTTTCCTGCCCTAGGCTAAGCTTAGGTTTGCTGCCCCCTACTATTAGTGCACAACTTATGATATACAATAACCATAATAATAAACTTTAGTCTTAACTCACCGTGCATTTTTATTATTTTAGATATACACCAACAAAATGCACAAATTTGTGCCTTTATTATTTTGTGCATTTTGTTGAGGTATATCTAACATAATAATAAACTTTGTTATCAATTTACTGAAGTGCAGTGTTCATGTACTTTATTTCAGCTTCCTCACTTCTACACAGGAATTCCGCTGCCCCCTGATACAGCCTAGTTCCCCAGTGGGCTGAACTGGCTCTGGTCATTAACCATCCACAACACCACAATTAAAAAATAATGATAATTCACACACAAACATTTTTGATATAACAATTCATCAGATTTCATACAACACACGCAAGTGACGATCCACACATACAGCACTGTCCTAATGTGTGTATATGTCACAGATTCTGAACGAAGCATGAGTTTACACCATCTGTATACTTTATATCTATAGTTGAAAGAACAACATATGACCATCAGGGGAACTAATTATAGATTTGGTTAAGGAACACTTTATGCAGTCATATTCATATCATGGGGGTAACTGCTCAACTGCCCTTAATTGCTGAAATAAAAACTGAAAAGCAAGTGTTAAAAGTACACACAAAATTGTGTCAATCCATCACATCAGTCTTCACATGTTACATCTGCACCTCAATCCACCTACACTCTCCACACATATACATACCAACAAGATCATATAATAAATAAAAACAAAAGACACAAAGTAAATCCAGCTGGTATCTAAATGTCTCCATACACAACAGTCCTTAGTGAGAAGGTGATACTTGCTCAGGTGGTGAACAAATTCTCAGTAAATTGTCAGTTCTAAAGCTTCTTAATTATATCCACAACATCATACTACTACACCTTATAATGAACACAATCAATCTGTCCCATCATTCCATATTGTGCTTAACCACTTCTTGAACATCACACAACACAGTTACATGAAAATGTATTCCCTCTCACAATTAACTAAAATATACTGAAATCTTTTAAAATCTACACATCTGACACAACTGGGCTTAAGGCAACATATACACATTTATAAAATGTAACAGGTGAAGAGTTGATACAACCATCTTATGTTTTGCACTCAGAGCTTCCGGTCTTTACCTTAAGTTTTGTTAGTATTTTCTTCACTTGTCGTTTCCTGACATAGGCCAAAATTAAGTAACTTCTGGATTTATTTCCACCACAAAGAAAACAACTGCCTGAACACATACTAGTGCTTAACACAGTTAATTACTGAATTCAAGTACACTCAGAGCTACATACAAGTAGAGCAGGATGCATGACAAAGTTGAAATGACATGCATGGTGCAGGAAGGTGACAAAAACTATTAGTGATTGTAAAACAAGAACTAATATGTATTACACGTAATCCATTTACTCTAGATGTTTGATGTCATATTGTATTATGTAAATATTATGACAATAATGTTAGTGTGGACTGCTGTATTTACAGGTAGAATGAATGAAAAAAAATATGAAATATTCATTTCTTATTACTTCTCTAATTTGCAAAAAGGACATTATTGGCACTGTGCCTTTTCACAGCAACACTATAAGTGCGGCATTGCAATTGGACCGTCACTCCTGATATTTGCCCTACTAACTAACATTAAATGTGCTACTAGTAATAACCCTATATTACGCAGCAGGGTGATGACAATCCTTAAGCAAACCACTATTCCGAAACTACGATGACGGGGGTGGAAACGTGTAAGAGGAAACACTGTAGGAAATTGTAAATTCTCTCGTTATCCGTCCCTGTAAAGATTGTTCGGTGCAACCTAGAAACCATGTTCACTACTATATGAATGGCACTATTAAATTGCCATACCCTACCTTTTTTGTTTTTTTTTTTGTTACCAGCCGTAAAATAGCTTTCCTGAGAGTTACTTAACCTCTTAACACTTACAATAAAAAGCATAACACTAACACAGAACCCTGTCAAGCATCTGTCTAATTACACACAGATCGAAAAACACACTTATCTCACGTAATGTACATCAAAATTTACCTCGTTCCTTTTTACAGGACGAAACGCTCTAACGTAACAAGCCAAAAACATGGAAAACAATTTATTGCAGAGTAGCCATTTTAAAACCGGTGGCATCTAACAGCAACGACACGCACCAACCACACCGGTTATTTTAAACAAAACTTTTTTTATCGCCGATTTTATTTTCTGCATAACTTTAAAAGTGAAACTTTGTTATGGACATTCTGTGCAACGGTTTTGGAACTCAGAGCCAGACACTACGATGACACTGACATTTTCTTTTTCCACGTATGCGGTTTTATCTATTGCAACAATCATTCTACCATTGTCAGCTGGTACTAGTAGTAGTTCTTTCAGGTCGCGAGCAACCCTGGAGATCCCATTGGATTTTCTGAGCAACAGGTACAGGGTTCTTGCTACCATTTAGTCGTTTTCATTTTGTCGTTTCCTATTTTCCACGGCCTCGTAGATCAGCTCCCTCCATTGCGTTCTGTTTGGCGTGGCATTTATTGTGTCATGCCAGTTATCGTCATGGTTTTTCGTATTTCGTCTATTTTGCCCGCTGACTTCCTCTTCTTCTACTGCCGTCTGTCAATTCTAACATCAAATCGTTTTCCAGTGAATCCTAACGTGCGCATTATGTGTCCGAAATATATCAATTTGCCTATTACTGCTAAGGTTTCTAGGGAGTGCCTGGGCTTAATTTCTTTAATCACCGATGCAATTGTCCTTCTTGCTGTCCATGGTATTCTGAGCAGCCTTCTCCACGTCCATAGCTCGAAGGCATCTAGCTTCCTTTTGTCAGCCTTCATTAACGTCCACCTTTCGCATCCATACAGCACTGCCGGGAACACTATTGTCTGCACTAACTTACCTTTTGTGTTGGTCGAAACTCCTGAGTCTTTCATAATTTTTGTCAATTTTACCATTGCTGCTTTGCCCAAGGTCATTCTTCTCTTGATCTCGTCACGGATATAGCCGTTATTGGTGATGAGAGCCCCTAAAAACTTGTAGCTTGTTACTGTCCTTATTTCTTCGCCGTCTACTATTATGTTTACTTGTTCCCCAATACTCATTACTCTGGTTTTCTTTATGTTCAGTTTAAGAACAGCCTTTTCACTACTAGTTTTTACCCTTTTTATCAGTTGGCCCATATCATCCTTGTTTTCTGCTAGTAGAGTTGTATCGCCTGCATATTGTAGGTTGTTTATATTTCGGCCCCTTATTTTGACACCTGCCTCAATGTCTTCTAAGCCCAATGTTCTTATGATGTGCTCCCTGTATAGATTTAAGAGGCCAGAGATAAAATACAGCCTTGCCTTACACCTTTTTTTGTACTGGGAACCAATCTGTTGCGCTTTGTTTGACCTGTACTTTGGCTTCTTCTTCTGTGAATAGGTCTCTTATTAAACTGATCAAATATTCGGCTATTCCCATATTTCTCATGCTGTTCCACACTATCAAACACTTTTGCGCAGTCTATAACACACAGATATACAGGTTTCTTGTTCTCTGTGGTCCTTTCCAAGACCCATCTTACATTGGCGATTTGGTCCCTTGTCCCTTTCCTGAACCCTGCTTGTTCCACTGGCATTTCACGTTCTATATACAGTTCAAGTGTTTCTGAATTATCCTCAGTAGGATCTTGCTTGCATGACGGATTAATGCAATGGTGCGATTATTCGAGCACTCTCTGACATCTCCTTTCTTGGCTAGAGGTATGATGAGAGACCGTTTCCACTCTTGTGGCCATTTCACCTTCTCCCATACTTCATTACACAAGATAGTCATTGCTGGGATGACTTCTTGTTTGATGGCTTTTAACAATTCTATTTGTATTTCAGGAGCTTTGTTGTAAGGCAGCTGATCTAAAGCCCACCTTACCTCACTCTCCAGAATCCACGGTTCTTTCTCGATGTGGGTCGACTGGTACTAGTATTACATTATTTGATAATAGTTTTTTCTTTTAATTCTTTATAACATACAGTTGTCTTTTATGCATAAAATTAGAAGATGTACATGAGTTGATAATATATTTCATTTTTTTGGCTGCTATTACTGTATAAGCACTTTGTATATTTGTGTCTAGTAATTTTATAGCATTCTCTGCTTGTATACCTGCGTTAAGTAGATTAGATGTAAATGGTTTGTCAATACTATATTGAAAACCTAGGTTCAAAATGTTAATTTCTTCCTTAGTAAAAACTAGTTGCGATAAATTATTTACTCTTGCGTAAAATTTATTTTCTTGTTGTTTCTTTCCAGTATTTCTGTTGTATGGTTGTTTCTTCTTTTGTAGAGCATCTAATTTCTTGTTGAGGTTGTCGTACTGTTTTTCGTTATCTTTCTGCGGATTTACATCAACATTTGCTTGTATATACAACCAGCTTTTTTGCCAGTGTTTTGCACAGCTTTAATGGAGATGATAAAGTTGTTTGTTCAATTTCTGTTTTTTAATATATAGGTATTTCAGTTCTTGATTTATTCTACATTTGATGGCTGTTTTCAATGTGTTCTGGCTTTGTCAGTTGTGTCCATTCACTTTTATTGTGATGTATTTTGTGTTAGTTTTAGTTGGCGACATAACTTATTGTACCAAATAGCTGCACTATTTCTATGTAATTTTGTTTGACGTTGTTATATTGATATACTTCTTTTGCCTGTCTGGCTAAGGTAAACTTTACGTTACTTGTTCCGTAAGTAATGTAATACTAGTGCCAGCCGACAAAGGTAGAATGATTGTTGCAATAGATGTATGGAACAAGTAACGTAAAACTGACATTTTCGTCACGGAACTTTTCTTTCATTCATAACCTAGTAGTGGCTTTGCATGCAGGAATGAATCTGTATCAGTTACAAGATGATACACTTTGGCAAAGATTCTGCCTATTGTAGATACTATAGATATAACATATAGATGCTTTGTTATTTATCTCTCCTCAAAGTTCAAAATTCTTAAAAACATTTTCTGGTTATGGTGACTGGATGCATTTTTGGGTACAGCCTTCTTATCTCAAACACCTCGCCTTGTTACATGCATCAACCTAGAACTGACTTGTTAATGTGTGTTTTAACAACTCCACATGTAAACGATGAGAAGAATGTACCTGATACCATAACAAGAACACTATTTCACAATTTCCAAATTCAGGAGAAAAGATAAAAAAACATCTATCTACATAATCTACAATAAATACAAATTTCACCACTGGATACAGGAAATAAGCAATGAAAGAGTATGTATACCTCTGGCGCATTCAAATTTGAAATACACGATATTTCAGAGAATTAGGAGACCGATACAAACAACTAGAAACTACTGTACTGAAAGGCGTTTTGAATTCAATGTACTTACAAAAAAACATAAAAACAAAAAACATTAACTTTTATTAATAGCTACTATAAATGTATCGATAAGCATTGGGAAGATTATAAAAAATGACACGTAATTGTGAGATCTCACAATAACATGCACATTCATGTTTATGCCTATAACTTTATTTTAAAACATTTTATAAAAAAACCATAGGGAACAAAACATGTAGCTTGCCTACAGCAGTATAAGATATACAGTTGTATTAGACGGTAATTTTACTGTTCATTTGTAGTTCAAGAGATGTTATCAGAAATATTTTACTATCCTTTGTTTTTTTCACTACATAATGAAGATAACAGATGTGAAATGTACACCCCCTCCTGCTTCTCAGTGTTCCAGAAAATAGCAGTTGCAGGGCAAACGAAACAAAAAATAAATTGAAATAAAAAATTACCACTGACATTAACTCATTCCAACTATAACACCGTCTTAGTGATGAATCCATACACTAATACGTGCAGCAGTTCTGTTGTGATTTACCTTATGCACACTGACATCTGACGTTACAGAGATATTATGAACGTAAGTGGGGCAGTCTACAGAAATGCCAAATGAGGACAAAATAAATCCAAATGCAATCAACTAACTGATACACACAAAATTGTGCCTGTAACCTACACAGAAGAGCATATAATCCCATTAAACTGACACATCATTACCTAATACGACAGTTTGTGAATTTTCTAAATCACGCAACTAATCTTATCACCCATAAAATACGTACCCACTTTTCAGTGTTTCTTTTTCTTAGTCATACAATATCAGTTGTGCCATATTGACCGCAAAGCCTGTCTTTAATGTGGAGTGTGGGGTGGGGAGTTGTGGGGCTGCCACTGATATATAACATACTTGGGACCCCACCAAGATTACGTGAATTAAACATACAAATAAAATGATCAAACAAAATCACTCACACTGAAAGTATTTGCTCTACTTTCAAAATACACTGACCGATGAAGTTCTGTATAATTTATGAGAATTTAAAGGCCATATGATTTAAAAAATTACAAACATTACAAGTAAAAGTGAACATATATAAATGAAGGGGCTATATAATACACACATACAGACATTACATACATACATAGATACATGGACTCGACACATCCATGTTTTTTAAATGACAGTAGGATGTGGAATAAGTCATAATCATACAATATATGTAAAGTATCCAATATACCGGTATACACAAGTATAACAGCAAAAAATACTATAAACATTTGCATACAATATTACGCATCATCTGTACACATAAAAAATTCATCTACAGAGTAAAGGGAACATGTATTTATGCATCCTCTTAATGCCACTGTAAATTATCTTACCTTACTGCAACAAGAGTGACAGTTACCGTTGCAATTCTACTGCTTACTGCCATTCCTGACTGCACTGTTTTTGCTTCCTTCCTGACACCACACATATACCAAGTGCTGCCATGTGAGTACAGTGTGTCATGTAGACGTGAAAGGCAGCTAGTGAAAAACTGTGCAAGTAGTTTATATGTGGCCTGCAACAAAATGTCGCTGCAGGGGACAATCAACAGAATCGCGAAACCAACATTACACACACTCTTCTGGGTTGTTGAACAGCAAAGGTTGGCTGGTTGGTTAGCACTGTTTTGGGGCAGAGTATCAGTCCTGTCTTCAAGAGTCATGATGTCAAAAAATTCCTCTTGGATATGTCAACTCAACAGATGTCTCCATTTATAATACACAGAAGTTGATACTCGATCAGAATTAGATGGACAAATATCAGACACACGGCAGCAATTTGGATACCCTGCATGTTTGTTAAGGATGAATGACACTTCAGGATACTCAGATTACTAACAGCAACTGTCTTGAAACATATATAAAAACAGTATGGTGGCTCTCCACAACATACCTACTGATGTCTTCTATAAAAATATTACATGCCTATGGATGCCACACATGTTGTATGCACTGATGTATCACTAGTATGAAGGAGCTGATGTTTCTTAAGACCATTTTGCTGACTGAATGACTCATTGCATACACAACAAGAATAAGAATGCTCAGCAGCATGTATTTGTCGGTGTTTCTTCAGACTACTCCGCTGACTGAATGATTTATTACATACACTACAGGTATAAGGACGCTCACGAGTATGTACGCGCTGATGTTTCTTCAGACTACTCCCGTGACTGAATGATTTATTACATACGCTACAGGTATATGGACGTTCACCAGTATGTATGCGTCGGTGTTCCTTGAGACTACTCCCGTGACTGAATGATTTATTACATACACTACAGGTATAAGGACGCTCACCAGTATGTAGGCGCTGATGTTTCTTCAGAATACTCCCGCGACTGAAGGATTATATTACATACACTACAGGTATAAGGTCGTTCACCAGTATGTATGCGCTGATGTTTCTTCAGACTACCCTGCTCAATGAATGACTTATTACATACACCACAAGAATAAGGACGCTCACCAGTATGTATGCGCTGATGTTTCTTCCGACTACTCCACTGACTGAATGATTTATTACATACACTACAGGTATAAGGACGCTTACCAGTATGTATGCGCTGATGACTCTTCAGACTACCCTCCTCAGTGAAGGATTCATTACATATACCGCAAGCATATGGCCGCTCACCAGTATGTATGCGTTGGTGTTCCTCCAGATCATTCTCATACATGAACAGTTTATTACACACATCACATGAAAATGCTTGTGCCTCACTATGAATGCGTTTATGTTTTCTCAGACTACTTTGATTAGTGTATGATTTATTACACACACCACAGGCATATTGATGCACCTCAACATGTGTGAGTTCATCTTCAATGTCTATATTCTGGAAAAGGAAAAGTTGATTCAGAAATATTAATACCGTATTATTACTACACAATTGCAACAACTTGGGTTTTTCCTTAAATTTGCACATTAAATATGTGAAGTCGTCTTAAATTTGTATAAAAGCACCGTATAAAAGCACAAAACCGGACCACACTGTGCCAGACCGCACCAAACCGTATCGCTCTGAATTGGACCAAGCAGAGCCAAACCAAGGCCTGCATTACCAAATTGTCATATGTAGACAAAAAAGAGAACAGGGCACGACTCAAGTTAACTGGCACAATGTCCTTTTTTTTAATTGACTCTGTTCATCGTCTAATTTTATAAAGAAACACAACGTTTCAGAAGTCGGAACTGTTTCCGTTTCCAGGCAAAGAAGCACCTAACCTGGAGGGTCAATTAGATCAAGTTATTTCCAATCACTGGGAACCACAGAAACAGGAAAATGTTAATGTATGCACCTGAGAACAGATATAGTCCAAGGGTAATAACAGCAAAATGGCTATAAAAAAATTAAAAATTGACTGTAAGACTCGAAAATAAAACCTGGGACAATCCACTAATTGAAAACCAAAAAGACAGCCATGAAGTCAGACACCCCTCACATACATACGCACACCCACATGCATACACGCGTATGCACACACCACACACACACACACACACACAACACATGTATTTAAAATATTTAACACCACCAACACCATCTCTGGTGAAAATTGTGAATCTTCATGGGTTCAAGTAAGTTTATAAGCCAGGAAATATAAATTTATTACTTAGTCAGTGTGGATCATAATGGCATGGCAGCGCATTTCACCAGAACTGTTTGTGAAGTGTTTTAAGCAGTGCAGTATATCCAACACAATGCATGAGACTGATGATATGTTGTGGAATGGCAGTGAAGAGGATGGGAACGTTAGGAGTGAGTGAGAGGAAGACGAAGTTGCTGATTGTGAAGATGGAGACAGTGACACTGACTGGTAAAGGTACATAGAATCTGACATGCTTTGTGTATTAAGTATATGAAATTAACAGTAAAATACTTTTTTCTTAGCAGACGTTTTATTCTTTAGAGTCGTCTTAGATTAGCGTCGTCTGGAATTCAGGTAAATATCGTACGCAGAAGAATCAGTTTGAAACAGGGTATAAACAGGGTGAAAACCCACAAGCCCTGTAATCATAACGAAATTCTACCACACAGCTAGGAATTCATACAGACTGTTGAAAATATTGATTATGCAATGTGATGAGACAAGAACAGACAAATACAAAACCCAAGTATAATGACAGCAATTAGAATGGCAAAGGGAGAGAAACTTAGCTGAGGACTGTGTGGAGAATGCATCGGGGTGCAAATACACACAACAGCTTCATTACAACTTTTATTACAAAGAGAATGAATAAGATGAAGCTCAAGCAGAGGGCAAAACTTCTGTTCAGTAAATTGATCCAAAAACATGGGTATTTATACTACTTATGTTCCAATTTTGGCAAGTGGCATACCTTTGCAATTACGAAACTGAATCAAAAGTACTTTTTCATACTCTCAACACAACATTATTTGTAAACACTCCTTTACAACACTGGTTACATCTTCCCACTCTTTATTAATCTCTCGCATACGTGCGTACCACATATGACTCAAGGGTATTTAAACGCTCCTTTGCTGCCTACGCCTTGAAAACATGTACGGAAATTGTATAGCTGTCATTTCTTCCGCATTAGATGACATTTTTGGGCTGCTTCACGCTCTAACACTTTACTGCTGATAAGAAACCTGGTAGTTAACATTGAAGAGCCTTTATCGATCTGGTCTGGAAGCATAAGGAAGTTAGTTGTTTCCTATTGCACTGGAGTTCATTTTGCTTGCAGTCTACGTTGTAAACCACCGCTTGGTGAAAGCGCGATTCACTTGTATGAGAGTTTTATTTCATATGGCTTAGCTAGATGTAGGCGTCAAAATTCACACAAGTTTTCTACAGTATAGTTAGCTTTAGTGAGAAAAAACCAAACAAACTCGACACCGTCGAGGGGAAAGTACGGTTCACACAGGAAAATTGTATTTCAGATGCTACAGCTCAATGTGTATGCATCATGAATCTCAAATTTTTCTGATGTGTAGTAAGCTCCAGAGAAAATAAAACCAAACAAACTGGACTAGTGATAAAGGAGTCTTGTGTCTATTATCACAGGCAGAGAGAGTTCTCTTTCATTTCAAAGAAAAATTACGTTACCCTTCCTGACAGAAGACTTTCATGTGCAAAAATGTACTATAACTCTACTGTTATTATTCTAACAAAAACGCAAAAATCCTTTTATATTACTCTTAAGCACTATTTGTCTGAAACTTAAAACATTCAATTATTTCTTGAATGTGAGAATTTCTCTTTGTCTTCTGAAATTTAATTTTAGGTTCAAAAACAGGTTTACTATGTCTCTAAGATTGGAGACTGTTTCGGGATATAGTTCCGTTTTGCTATAAGCGGTGTGGAATGCTCCTGCAATGAGTGACGCCAAAAAAACCTTGCAATGTTTACGTTTTGCAACGCGTGGGATTTTTTGCATTTGATTACGTTGTGCATTTAATAAAGAAACTACGATCTTTGAGAAGGAGAGACGAGATGGCAGTAAGGATACATGCGACCTTATGAAAGCGCTCTGCTAACAGCCTGTTTCATAACAGAAATGTCTCTAACAGCCCCAAATTATGACGACATAAACTGCAAGTTCACAAGAATATGGAACTTTATTGTGTGTATTGTGGCAGTAAGGATACATGCTGACTTTAAAAGTTGCTCTGCTAAAAGCTGTTTCATTTTCTACAAAATGGAAGTAATTCATCGTTTTATCTCTTCCAGATTAAATAATATTAAATTTATTTAACGAATGCGCAAAAATTTAAAGGGCCCAGACGGGGACCGCAGGGCTTGTGCCTTAAAGTTGGCACCTTATCTCAATTTAAAGGGCGACTATAGAAAATAAATCCGAAGCTAAAGGATTAAAGCCATCTTCAAGCTAACCACTACATAAATGTCAAGATTTAAAGGTATCCTTACATTATACATCAAATCTGTGTGTTAGTAAGATCTCACAACTTACAGGTTTTTATTTTCATTATTTAAAGTTTTAGAAGATTTTAAACTTGACATAGTTTTAAATAAATGAATAAACAGAGCAATCACAAAATCACAGAGCTAAATAATATAGACAAAAAACTTTTCTAAGATCTGAGATCATATTACTGCTATGATTTGATATACGATAAAAGGTGACACTTACATCTGTACATTTTTGTACTGTTAGCCTGAGCCAAAGCTTAAATGGAGTCAAAATAGTAAGATGACTGGAGAACGATGCAATGACGTGGTTTCTAATAAAGCTCTTCTGTCCTACCCAAATAATATCTTACTACTGTCTCGGAGGCACTGAGAAAAATATCGAAAACTTCCATCACCACAGCCCTTATCAAGTCACACACTCTGACTGGGTACTTCTGGCACCACTGCTCCTAACAGTGCCGGACTATAGAAGTCTGCTGTACATTACTCACCTCTTCTTCAGCCTTTGTTGCTGGTAATGTTACTGCCAAAGGATCCTCCTCCTCCGATACATATGAGCCCTCCTCAACTTTTGTAACCTTATTTCCATCATCACAAGCTGTTACACACATCTCACTGCACAAATCTGGAACAGCTTCCAATACATCTGTGCAGTTCTGTAAATCACAGTACACTTATCACTCATAAGTATAATCTCTCAATACATTAACAACAATACTCTATCATTACTACTAATTTGTCATAAATAAACAACTCTTGCAAAAAAAAATTGTGGATGGCAAGACAGGTCAGGGTTCCTGCTTATCTAATGTTCACAGTTAAATTACAAGCTTTCTTGTTTGCTGGTTGAACTGGGCAACTGCATTTACAGAAGGTCTTGGCAAAGTTCAGACATCTATAACATTTCATGAATGAATGACAGTATTGAAAGAGATCACTATAGACCCCTGTAGAGGTACTATGAAAACACACGACCCTGAGGCAGTAACTGCTCTCAATCAGTATACCAAACACTGCACACAGTACTGCAGCATTGCACACCCCTCCAACCATGGGGCATTCTGGAAGAAAATCATGCTATCCCCTGTTCATGTTGAAATAATCAGATTCATTAATTTCACAATAATCTTATCACACCTACCCTGAAAAATCCAACTACTTTTACTGTTGCCAGATAACATGTCAGCTATACCAGACAATAATCTGTTTACTTTATAGCAACCAGTGCCAACAGTTTTGTGTCCACAAGATGTGACCTCAATTCAAATTAAAGTTTCATCATCTGTAACACTTTTAGCTTGATGAGATCATAACAATGACAAAACAATGGCTGTTCCTCATAGCAACCCATCTTTCACTTGTTTTCATAATGCACTACAACAACAAGGACTACAACATATAGTTCCTCAGAAAATGTCTCTCTAACAAAACATTCATCGACAGGCCTAGTTCAATTCTGTGATTTTGGATTGAATAGGAAAGGAAGGCAAAAGCCCAAAGGGCTGGCCTCACAGCATGATACATCGTTATAAAAGTCCCCTACCTACAAAATTGGACACTTATATGCTGCAGCCATTACAAACAGTTGCTTAAACAATTTGGGAAACTTGACTTCATAGCTATGAGTGCCAACACTTCATCAGTTGAAGTGTTTAAATATCCACCCACTTTAAAATTACATGTTGTTGCTATGGAAAACCATCTGGTGAGGAACGTGAAAGCCTCAAATGAGGGATCAATAAGGAAGAAATGCCACGTGTCAAAATTACCATTCCTAACATATTTCCAAAACCTGGGCTGTTATATATGGAAAGAAGAACAACCAGTTCATGCATATTTGAGAAAAACTCAACACAGACTTGTCTTGGAAGAGAAAGACAGTTGCCTAAGGATCATCATAATACATGTCTCGTACCAACACTTAATCCATGACTATCGTGAATTGTGCAGAACACCAAGCATGTAGCCACACACTCATGCAGAAGTGCCATATATCACACTGTTTCTCAAGTTATAAGTGCCTGTACATGCAAACTACTGCATATGATTTGTGTACAGACTTACTGTAACACAATTCAAGAAAAATCCTATTAATCTTTTATCTATCCACATATTACTAATGCTGCTGGCTAAGGGACCAACATGCCAAGGAATCATACAGAATCTATTACATATCAATATCTTGAAAATGCAGCTCATCACCGAGTAGACCAAAAATGATTGCTTTATAAATGTAAAAATGTCTGCCCAAACAGAGCATGGAACAAAAAATATACACACACAAATAACACACAACAAATTCATAACAATGCTCACCTCATATTCAGTTTTCACCCACAAAACTGACGGTCTGTAAACCTCATCAGTTTTCATGTCAGTGCAGTCTTCCTCACTCACAACATCCAATCTCTCTCTACTTTGACTGCAACACTGTTTAGCTGTAAAATTGAAATAAAAAGGTAATACTAACGAAGGTTTTCTGACTCTCCCTTCCAGCATTGTTCATATGACAGTCTTCAGGCATTTTGATACTGTGCACAATCCTACATGACAACAATACCACAGAGAAATGTGCCCCTCTATTTTCGACGTTGACATTATGCTCTGAGAGATATGGAAGTAAAATTCAAGACAGAACCAGCACATTCCTCTGAAATGTTGGTTTCAAATCTCATATCACTGTAAGGTACAGATGTACTAGTGAGTGTACAGAAAGTAACATAAAATATATTCACAAGAAAATAGCATAAGATAATTTCTCTTAACAAGTTCATGCAGGACACGCAAATGCACACAGAACTCAACAACCACCAAAGAATCATCTGAAAACATGGCTCACCTCAGGGTCATACTTCTCTATGGAAAAGGCTGAAGGTAAGTAAACTGTGTAAGGTTCCATGCTAATGGAATCCCCTTCCCCTGGAACACCGATATCTGTTTCTGTTTTCACTGTATTAGCTTCCTGTTGTAGAAACATAAATAACAGTTAATTCCATTAGATGACACATTGCTTATGGTCTTAATAAACATGCAAAACACTACACACCATGCACAAAGTTCATTCCACACATCAACTTATATGACATTTTTATGAGACAAACACAGCGCTAAAGAAATGGTATGAAGTTCGCTAAGGTTGGGAAGTTGGTCGAGAACACAATATCACATACGGATTTAACAGCCAAAGGCTATCTGACAAACTGCTCTTCATATAAAAAGCTCTCAGAGGCACAAAATGTTGCAATGTTCTGTGCTGAACAAAGCACGTGAACTCTGCGTTACCAAAGCTACATATCTATAGCCAACTGCTGTGCTAGTATCAAGGACTACAGCCTGTTTAGCAAAGCTTCTCATGTTCAACAACCAAGGGTGGAACTCCTATTTTCTAATATTGGTATTACTGTTTTTAAACTAAGTTTCTGTAAACTTTATTTTGTATGGACTGTGCATTTTATTGTAAGTTTAAGCCAAAAACCAACAAATGTGCAAGATTATTAGCACGTATTAGATGTATTTTCAAACCCTACATATGTTTTGGAAAATGAATTGAAATCCTCACGGGGTATTTATCAAAGGACTATAACAGCTGACTGCATGCAATTACACAATATGGTGTTTCACAGTAGAAGTATTTTAATATGTGACAATTTAAAATGTATGGATGAACAAGGATATTAAAATTAAAAACAGTAATGCACTATGCCTAAAGTAGTGATTGTAAACAAATATTCCTGAAGATTTCAAAGTATACAATATATATACAAATAGTTTTACATGTTAGCCTTACAAGGTTATGATAGTTTTTATAAACTGGTTATTGGCCATGCATACATTCCCAAAATTTATTTATACTAAAGTTTCTAGGACAGGATTCACAACAGATCAACCACACACTTTCACACATTTCACTTCTATATAACAAAAGTATATTATGTCACCTTTCAAGAGGATCACACAATTTTGATGATGACTGTACACTGAAGTTTTTGAGACTGTCACAGTCATGAACAAAACCTGGGGCCTAACAGCAGAGTATGTTGCAATAATGGATCAACTGAAATTGAGCAATTTTTATCGCTTTACATGATAGGGGATATGTTTAAGGCTGCACTCCTTTCACTTGCAGCCACCAACACATGCAGTACAGTCTCCTATCTCAACCTCACACACCACACGACAGTAAGGGACGTGGCTTGTTATACACATGGCTACAGAACATGACCGAACCACAGACGTACAGAACTAATGGTTTGCAGAAAATAAGAGGCAACTGGACAATTGCATGTTCACATGACAGTACAACTTTAAGTTTACACCTAACAAGGAGTGATCAAGCAGGGCCTATCAATTGGCCAGATGTACAGGGTTGTCCAAAAACATAACACACAAGAAAGTTCTGATGATCAAAAGATGATTCCACCCACACGTGTACTCCAAGATTAAAAAAGGTGAGGATGAGTCATGGGTGCGACAAACAGCAATATGCATCAGTTCACTGGTTATATGACTTGTGAGACAAAACACAACACTTTTGTAACTGTTAATACTGTGCTGTTCGGACAAACAGACTGATACTACAAAAAGTACCTGGATAAAACAGATGAAACACCTTTTCCAGTATGTGACGTTACTGAACATGAATGTCTTTTCCATTCATAACTAATCTAAACGAACATGACAGCCTGAAATAATACTGGACAATGACTAAAGGAGTTCCCTAAACACTGTCACAGAATAAAAATGAAATGTTTTGGAGTTCCCTCACATTCATCAGTATTTGCTATGTTATGCCATGTCAACTAATTAATACCGGTGTCTCAGAGTGCAGTGCCTCTATCTTCAGAGACACAAGGTACAAAAAAAAATAAAGCTTGATTGGATAATATCCGCATATTATATGGATAAGAAAGACAGTGACAGTGAGCCAATTGTACTAGTATGGTTATGCACTGGGCAAAACATGGGGAATGAAGCAGGCATGTTAAGCAGCACAGACCGCATGTCAGCAATGAGGTACTGGCATGCAGTAACCCAATTTAATAGGTGGGTACTAAGAGAAGGGAAATTGAGTGAGGTTTATCAGGGGTGTAGTTTGTAGTGGAGATAGTGAGGATGAATGGATGAGGGGGGAAGTAGAGATCATGGGCAGAATAACCTCACAGATTTCAGAACATGAAAATAAAAATTAAGAAATGCTCTCAACAATACATTTAGTTCTTTGGCCATGTATAACCAGCAGACCAGAAGACAGAAAACATTTCTGTACACACAAGCACAAAGCACTCACCATTCTGTCTTCACAACAAGAAATATTTCTTCAACACTGTGCTGCAGCACACATTTTGACATTCATAACTCAGGAGTCTGCAGAAACTTCTGCATGCTCAAAAAGCATTCGTCACACATGATGAACTGTTGGTTGTGGGTACAAGTGGCTTACAAGAATACTATTGATACAGATAAGGTCTCTGATAAGTGTATCGAACTAGTAGTATTCGGTACAAATCCTGAAAGGAAACAAATTGATTACATAAGTAGGTTTTAAAATTTTTATAAGATTTTTCCTGCCCTAGGCAAAGCTTAGGTTTGCTGCCCCCTACTATTAGTGCACAACTTATGATATACAATAACCATAATAATAAACTTTAGTCTTAATTCACCGTGCAATTTTATTATTTTAGATATACACCAACAAAATGCACAAATTTGTGCCTTTATTATTTTGTGCATTTTGTTGAGGTATATCTAACATAATAATAAACTTTGTTATCAATTTACTGAAGTGCAGTTGTTCATGTACTTTATTTCAGCTTCCTCACTTCTACACAGGAATTCCGCTGCCCCCTGATGCAGCCTAGTTCCCCAGTGGGCTGAACTGGCCCCGGTCATTAACCATCAACAACACCACAATAAAAAAAAATAATGATAATTCACACACAAACATTTTTGATATAACAATTCATCAGATTTCATACAACACACGCAAGTGACGATCCACACATACAGCACTGTCCTAATGTGTGTATATGTCACAGATTCTGAACGAAGCATGAGTTTACACCATCTGTATACTTATAACTACAGTTAAAGAACAACATATGACCATCAGGGGAACTAATTATGGATTTGGTTAAGGAACACTTTATGCAGTCATATTCATATCATGGGGGTAACTGCTCAACTGCCCTTAATTGCTGAAATAAAAACTGAAAGCAAGTGTTAAAAGTACACACAAAAAGTGTGTCAATCCATCACATCAGTCTTCACATGTTACATCTGCACCTCAATCCACCTATACTCTCCACACATATACATACCAACAAGATCATATAATAAATAAAAACAAAAGACACAAAGTAAATCCAGCTGGTATCTAAATGTCTCCATACACAACAGTCCTTAGTGAGAAGGTGATACTTGCTCAGGTGGTGAACAAATTCTCAGTAAATTGTCAGTTCTAAAGCTTCTTCATTATATCCACAACATCATACTACTACACCTTATAATGAACACTATCAATCCTGTCCCATCATTCCATATTGTGCTTAACCACTTCTTGAGCATCACACAACACAGTTACATGAAAATGATTTCCCCCTCACAATTAACTAAAATATACTGAAATCTTTTAAAATCTACACATCTGACACAACTGGGCTTAAGGCAACATATACACATTTATAAAATGTAACAGGTGAAGAGTTGATACAACCATCTTATGTTTTGCACTCAGAGCTTCCAGGTCTTTACCTTAAGTTTTGTAGTATTTTCTTCACTTGTCGTTTCCTGACATAGGCCAAAATTAAGTAACTTCTGGATTTATTTCCACCACAAAGAAAACAACTACCTGAACATGTACTAGTGCTTAACACAGTTAATTACTGAATTGAAGTACACTCAGAGCTACATACAATTAGAGCAGGATGCATGGCAAAGTTGAAATGACATGCATGGTGCAGGAAGGTGACAAAAACTATTAGTGATTGTAAAACAAGAACTAATATGTATTACACGTAATCCATTTACTCTAGATGTTTGATGTCATATTGTATTATGTAAATATTATGACAATAATGTTAGTATGACTGCTGTATTTACAGGTACAATGAATGAAAAAAAATATGAAATATTCATTTCTTATTACTTCTCTTAAACTACAAAAAGGACATTATTGGCACTGTGCCTTTTCACAGCAACACTATAAGTGCGGCATTGCAATTGGACCGTCACTCCTGATATTTGACCTACTACCTAACATTAAATGTGCTGCGAGTTAAACCCGATATTACGCAGCAGGGTGATGACAATCATTAAAAAAAACCACAATTCCGAAACTACGATGACGGGGTTGGAAACGTGTAAGAGGAAACACTGTATGAAATTGTAAATTCTCTCGTTATCCGTCCCTGTAAAGATTGTTCAGTGCAACCTAGGAACCATGTTCACTACTATATGAATGGCACTATTAAATTGCCATACCTTACCTTTTTTGGTTTGTTTTGTTTTTTTTGTTGTTGTTACCAGCCGTAAAATAGCTTTCCTGAGAGTTACTTAACCTCTTAACACTTACAATAAAAAGCATAACACTAACACAGAACCCTGTCAAGCATCTGTCTAATTACACACAGATCGAAATAACACACTTATCTCACGTAATGTACATCAAAATTTACCTCGTTCCTTTTTACAGGACGAAACGCTCTAACGTTACAAGCCAAAAACATGGAAAACAATTTATTGCAGAGTAGCCATTTTAAAACCTTTGGCATCTAACAGCAACGAAATGTACCAACCGCACCGGTTATTTTAAACAAAACGTTTTTTAACGCCGAATTTATTTTCTGTATAACTTTAAAAGTGCAAATTTGTTGTGGACATTCTGTGCAACGGTTTTGGAACTCAGAGCCAGACACTACGATGACACTGACATTTTCTTTTTCCACGTATGCGGTTTTATCTATTGCAACAATCATTCTACCATTGTCAGCTGGTACTAGTAGTAGTTCTTTCAGGTCGCGAGCAACCCCTGGAGATCCCATTGGATTTTCTGAGCAACAGGTACAGGGTCTTGCTACCCATTAGTCGTTTTCGTTTTGTCGTTTCCTATTTTCCACGGCCTTGTAGATCAGCTCCCTCCATTGCGTTCTGTTTGGCGTGGCATTTATGGTGTCATGCCAGTTTATCGTCATGGTTTTTCGTATTTCGTCTGTCCATTTTGCCCGCTGACTTCCTCTTCTTCTACTGCCGTCTGTCAATTCTAACATCAAATCGTTTTCCAGTGAATCCTAACGTGCGCATTATGTATCCGAAATATATCAATTTGCCTATTACTGCTAAGGTTTCTAGGGAGTGCCTGGGCTTAATTTGTTTAATCACCGATGCAATTGTCCTTCTTGCTGTCCATGGTACTCTGAGCAGCCTTCTCCACGTCCATAGCTCGAAGGCATCTAGCTTCCTTTTGTCTGCCTTCATTAACGTCCACCTTTCGCATCCATACAGCACTGCTGGGAACACTATTGTCTGCACTAACTTACCTTTTGTGTTGGTCGAAACTCCTGAGTCTTTCATCCTTTTTGTCAATCTTACCATTGCTGCTTTGCCCAAGGTCATTCTTCTCTTGATCTCGTCATGGATATAGCCGTTATTGGTGATGAGAGCCCCTAAAAACTTGTAGCTTGTTACTGTCCTTATTTCTTCGCCGTCTACTATTATGTTTACTTGTTCCCCAATGCTCATTACTCTGGTTTTCTTTATGTTCAGTTTAAGAACAGCCTTCTCACTACTAGTTTTTACCCTTTTTATCAGTTGGCCCATATCATCCTTGTTTTCTGCTAGTAGAGTTGTATCGCCTGCATATTGTAGGTTGTTTATATTTCGGCCCCTTATTTTGACACCTGCCTCAATGTCTTCTAACCCCAATGTTCTTATGATGTGCTCCCTGCATAGATTTAAGAGGCCCAGAGATAAAATACAGCCTTGCCTTACACCTTTTTTTGCACTGGGAACCAATCTGTTGCGCTTTGTTTGACCTGTACTTTGGCTTCTTGTTCTGTGAATAGGTCTCTTATTAATCTGATCAAATATTCGGGTATTCCCATATTTCTCATGCTGTTGCTCACTATCAAACCCTTTTGCGCAGTCTATAACACACAGATATACAGGTTTCTTGTTCTCTGTGTCCTTTCCAAGACCCATTTACATTGGCGAGTTGGTCCCTTGTCCCTTTCCTGAACCCTGCTTGTTCCACTGGCATTTCACGTTCTATATACAGTTCAAGTCGTTTCTGAATTATCCTCAGTAGGATCTTGCTTGCATGACGGATTAATGCAATGGTGCGATTATTCGAGCACTCTATGACATCTCCTTTCTTCGCTAGAGGTATGATGATAGACCGTTTCCACTCTTGTGGCCATTTCACCTTCTCCCATATTCATTACAGAAGATAGCCATTGCTGGGATGACTTCTTGTTTGATGGCTTTTAACAATTCTATTTGTATTTCAGGAGCTTTGTTGTAAGGCAGCTGATCTAAAGCCCACCTTACCTCACTCTCCAGAATCCACGGTTCTTTCTCGTATGTGGGTCGACTGGTACTAGTATTACATTATTTGATAATAGTTTTTTCTTTTAATTCTTTATAACATACAGTTGTCTTTTATGCATAAAATTAGAAGATGTACATGAGTTGATAATATATTTCATTTTTTTGGCTGCTATTACTGTATAAGCACTTTGTAATTTGTGTCTAGTAATTTTATAGCAGTCTCTGCTTGTATACCTACGTTAAGTAGATTAGATGTAAATGGTTTGTCAATACTATATTGAAAACCTAGGTTCAAAATGTTAATTTCTTCCTTAGTAAAAACTAGTTGTGTTAAATTATTTACTCTTGGTAAAATTTATTTTCTTGTTGTTTCTTTCCAGTATTTCTGTTATATGGATGTTTCTTCTTTTGTAGAGCATCTAATTTCTTGTTGAGGTTGTCGTACTGTTTTTCGTTATCTTTCTGCAGTTTTTCATCAATATTTGCTTGTATATACAGCCAGCTTTTTTGCCAGTGTTTTGCACAGCTTTAATGGAGATGATAAAGTTGTTTGTTCAATTTCTGTTTTTTAATATATAGGTATTTCGGTTCTTGATTTATTCTACATTTGATGGCTGTTTTCAATGTGTTCTGGCTTTGTCAGTTGTGTCCATTCACGTTTATTGTGATGTATTTTGGTGTTAGTTTTAGTTGGCGACATAACTTATTGTACCAAATAGCTGCACTAGTTCTATGTAATTTTGTTTGACGTTGTTATATTGATATACTTCTTTTGCCTGTCTGGCTAAGGTAAACTTTACGTTACTTGTTCCGTACGTAATGTAATACCAGTACCAGCCGACAAAGGTAGAATGATTGTTGCAATAGATGTTGGAACAAGTAAAGTAAAACTGACATTTTCGTCACGGAACTTTTCTTTCATTCATAACCTAGATGTGGCTTTGCATGCAGGAATGAATCTGTATCAGTTACAAGATGATACACTTTGGCAAAGATTCTGCCTGTTGTAGATATAACATATAGAAGCTTTGTTATTTATCTCTCCTCAAAGTTCAAATTCTTAAAAACATTTTCTGGTTATGGTGACTGGATGCATTTTTGGGTACAGCCTTCTTATCTCAAACACCTCGCCTTGTTACATGCATCAACCTAGAACTGACTTGTTGATGTGTGTTTTAACAACTCCACATGTAAACTGATGAGAAGAATGTACCTGATACCATAACAAGAACACTATTTCACAATTTCCAAATTCAGGAGAAAAGATAAAAAAACATCTATCTACATAATCTACAATAAATACAAATTTCACCACTGGATACAGGAAATAAGCAATGAAAGAGTATGTATACCTCTGGCGCATTCAAATTTGAAATACACGATATTTCAGAAAATTAGGAGACCGATACAAACAACTAGAAACTACTGTACTGAAAGGCGTTTTGAATTCAATGTACTTACAAAAAAACATAAAAACAAAAAACATTAACTTTTATTAATAGCTACTATAAATGTATCGATAAGCATTGGGAAGATTATAAAAAATGACACGTAATTGTGAGATCTCACAATAACATGCACATTCATGTTTATGCCTATAACTTATTTTAAAACATTTTATAAAAAAACCATAGGGAACAAAACATGTAGCTTACCTACAGCAGTATAAGATATACAGTTGTATTAGACGGTAATTTGACTGTTCATTTGTTGTTCAAGAGATGTTATCAGAAATATTTTACTACCCTTTGTTTTTTTTAACTACATAATGAAGATAACAGATGTGAAATGTACACCCCCTCCTCTTCTCAGTGTTCCAGAAAATAGCAGTTGCAGGGCAAACGAAACAAAAAATAAATTGAAATAAAAAATTACCACTGACATTAACTCATTCCAACTATAACACCGTCTTAGTGATGAATCCTATACACTAATATGTGCAGCAGTTCTGTTGTGATTTACCTCATGCACACTGACATCTGACGATTACAGAGATATTATGAATGTAAGTGGGGCAGTCTACAGAAATGCCAAATGAGGACAAAATAAATCCAAATGCAATCAACTAACTGATACACACCAAAATGTGCCTGTAACCTACACAGAAGAGCATATAATCCCATTAAACTGACACATCATTACCTAATACGACAGTTTGTGAATTTTCTAAATCACGCAACTAATCTTATCACCCATAAAATACGTACCCACTTTTCAGTGTTTCTTTTTCTTAGTCATACAATATCAGTTGTGCCATATTGACCGCAAAGCCTGTCTTTAATGTGGAGTGGGGTGGGGAGTTGTGGGGCTGCCACTGAATATAACATACTTGGGACCCCACAAGATTACGTGAATTAAACATACAAATAAAATGATCAAACAAAAATCACTCACACTGAAAGTATTTGCTCTACTTTCAAAATACACTGACCGATGAAGTTCTGTATAATTTATGAGCAATTTAAAGGCCATATGATTTAAAAAATTACAAACATTACAAGTAAAAGTGAACATATATAAATGAAGGGGCTAATAATACACACATACAGACATTACATACATACATAGATACATGGACTCGACACATCCATGTTTTTTAAATGACAGTAGGATGTGGAATAAGTCATAATCATACAATATATGTAAAGTATCCAATATACCGGTATACACAAGTATAACAGCAAAAAATACTATAAACATTTTGCATACAATATTACGCATCATCTGTACACATAAAAAATTCATCTACAGAGTAAAGGGAACATGTATTTATTCATCCTCTTAATGCCACTGTAAATTATGTTACCTTCCTGCAACAAGAGTGACAGTTACCATTGCAAATTCTACTGCTTACTGCAATTCCTGACTTCACTGTTTTTGCTTCCTTCCTGACACCACACATATACCAAGTGCTGCCATGTGAGTACAGTGTGTCATGTAGACGTGAAAGGTAGCTAGTGAAAAACTGTGCAAGTAGTTTATATGTGGCCTACAACAAAATGTCGCTGCAGGGGACAATCAACAGAATCGCGAAACCAACATTACACACACTCTTGTGGGTTGTTGAACAGCAAAGGTTGGCTGGTTGGTTAGCACTGTTTTGGGGCAGAGTATCAGTCCTGTCTTCAAGAGTCATGATGTCAAAAAATTCCTCTTGGATATGTCAACTCAACAGATGTCTGCTTTTATAATACACAGAAGTTGATACTCGATCAGAATTAGATGGACAAATATCAGACACACGGCAGCAATTTGGATACCCTGCATGTTTGTTAAGGATGAATGACACTTCAGGATACTCAGATTACTAACTGCAACTGTCTTGAAACATATATAAAAACAGTATGGTGGCTCTCCACAACATACCTACTGATGTCTTCTATAAAAATATTACATGCCTATGGATGCCACACATGCTGTATGCACTGATGTATCACTAGTATGAAGGAGCTGATGTTTCTTAAGACCATTTTGCTGACTGAATGACTCATTGCATACACAACAAGAATAAGGACGCTCAGCAGTATGTATTTGTCGGTGTTTCTTCAGACTACTCCGCTGACTGAATGATTTATTACATACACTACAGGTATAAGGACGCTCACGAGTATGTACGCGCTGATGTTTCTTCAGACTACTCCCGTGACTGAATGATTTATTACATACGCTACAGGTATATGGACGTTCACCAGTATGTATGCGTCGGTGTTCCCTGAGACTACTCCCGTGACTGAATGATTTATTACATACACTACAGGTATAAGGACGCTCACCAGTATGTAGGCGCTGATGTTTCTTCAGAATACTCCCGCGACTGAAGGATTTATTACATACACTACAGGTATAAGGTCGTTCACCAGTATGTATGCGCTGATGTTTCTTCAGACCACCCTGCTCAATGAATGACTTATTACATACACCACAAGAATAAGGACGCTCACCAGTATGTATGCGCTGATGTTTCTTCCGACTACTCCACTGACTGAATGATTTATTACATACACTACAGGTATAAGGACGCTTACCAGTATGTATGCGCTGATGACTCTTCAGACTACCCTCCTCAGTGAAGGACTCATTACATATACCGCAAGCATATGGCCGCTCACCAGTATGTATGCGTTGGTGTTCCTCCAGATCATTCTCATACATGAACAGTTTATTACACACATCACATGAAGATGCTTGTGCCTCACTATGAATGCGTTTATGTTTTCTCAGACTACTTTGATTAGTGTATGATTTATTACACACACCACAGGCATATTGATGCACTCAACATGTGTGAGTTCATCTTCAATGTCTATATTCTGGAAAAGGAAAAGTTGATTCAGAAATATTAATAGCGTATGTACACAATTGCAACACTGGGTTTCTCCTTAAATTTGCACATTAAATATGAGCAGTCGTCTTAAATTTGTATAAAAGCACCGTATAAAAGCACAAAACCGGACCACACTGTGCCAGACCGCACCAAACCGTATCGCTCTGAATTGGACCAAGCAGAGCCAAACCAAGGCCTGCATTACCAAATTGTCATATGTAGACAAAAAAGAGAACAGGGCACGACTCAAGTTAACTGGCACAATGTCCTTTTTTTTAATTGACTCTGTTCATCGTCTAATTTTATAAAGAAACACAACGTTTCAGAAGTCGGAACTGTTTCCGTTTCCAGGCAAAGAAGCACCTAACCTGGTGGGTCAATTAGATCAAGTTATTTCCAATCACTGGGAAGCACAGAAAACAGGAAAATTGTTAATGTATGCACCAGAGAACAGATATAGTCCAAGGGTAATAACAGCAAAATGGCTATTGAAAAATTAAAATTGACTGCAAGACTCGAAAATAAAACCTGGGACAATCCACTAATTGAAAACCAAAAAGACAGCCATGAAGTCAGGCCGACACCCCCTCACATACACACGCACACCCACATGCATACACGCGTATGCCACACTCACACACACACATGTATTTAAAATATTTAACACCACCAACACCATCTGTGGTGAAAATTGTGAATCTTCATGGGTTCAAGTAAGTTTATAAGCCAGGAAATAAATTTATTACTTAGTCAGTGTGGATCATAGTGGCATGGCAGCGCATTTCACCAGAACTGTTTGTGAAGTGTTTTAAGCAGTGCAGTATATCCAACGCAATGCATGAGACTGATGATATGTTGTGGAATGGCAGTGAAGAGGATGGGAACGTTAGGAGTGAGTGAGAGGAAGACGAAGTTGCTGACTGTGAAGATGGAGACAGTGACACTGACTGGTAAAGGTAATAGAATCTGACATGCTTTGTGTATGAAGTATATGAAATTAACAGTAAAATACTTTTTCTTAGCAGACGTTTTATTCTTTAGAGTCGTCTTAGATTAGCGTCGTCTGGAATTCAGGTAAATATCGTACGCAGAAGAATCAGTTTGAAACAGGGTATAAACAGGGTGAAAACCCACAAGCCCTGTAATCATAACGAAATTCTACAACACAGCTAGGAACTCATACAGACTGTTGAAAATATTGATTATGCACTGTGATGAGACAAGAACAGACAAATACAAAACCCAAGTATAATGACAGCAATTAGAATGGCAAAGGGAGAAAAACTTAGCTGAGGACTGTGTGGAGAATGCATCGGGGTGCAAATACACACAACAGCTTCATTACAACTTTTATTACAAAGAGAATGAATAAGATGAAGCTCAAGCAGAGGGCAAAACTTCTGTTCAGTAAATTGATCCCAAAAACATGGGTATTTATATTACTTATGTTCCAATTTTGGCAAGTGGCATACCTTTGCATTTACGAAACTGAATCAAAAGTACTTTTTCATACTCTCAACACAACGTTATTTGTAAACACTCCTTTACAACACTGGCTACATCTTCCCACTCTTTATTAATCTCTCGCATACGTGCATACCACATATGACTCAAGGGTATTTAAACGCTCCTTTGCTGCCTATGCCTTGAAAACATGTACAGAAAGTGTATAGCTGTCATCTCTTCCACATTAGATGACATTTTTGGGCTGCTTCACGCTCTAACACTTTACTGCTGGAAAGAACCCTGGTAGTTAACATTGAAGAGCCTTTATCGATCTAGTCTGGAAGCATAAGGAAGTTAGTTGTTTCCTACTGCACTGGAGTTCATTTTGCTTGCAGTCTACGTTGTAAACCACCGCTTGGTGAAAGCGCGATTCACTTGTATGAGAGTTTTATTTCATACGGCTTAGCTAGATGTAGGAGTCAAAATTCATACAAGTTTTCTACTGTATAGTTAAGCTTTAGTGAGAAAAAACCAAATAAACTCGACACCGTCGAGGGGAAGTACGGTTCACACAGGAAACTTGTATTTCAGATGCTACAGCTCAATGTGTATGCGTCATGAATCTCAAATTTTTCTGATGTGTAGTAAGCTCCAGAGAAAATAAAACCAAACAAACTGGACTAGTGATAAAGGAGTCTTGTGTCTATTATCACAGGCAGAGAGAGTTCTATTTCATTTCGAAGAAAAATTAAGTTACCCTTCCTGACAGAAGACTTTCATGTGCAAAAATGTACTATAACTCTAATGTTATTATTCTAACAAAAACGCCTAAAATCTTTTTATATTACTTTTAAGCACTATTTGTCTGAAATTTAAAACATTCAATTATTTCTTGAATGTGAGAATTTCTCTTTGTCTTCTGAAATTTAATTTTAGATTCAAAAACAGGTTTACTATGTCTCTAAGATTGGAGACTGTTTCGGGATATAGTTCCGTTTTGCTATAAGCGGTGTGGAATGCTCCTGCATTGAGTGACGCCAAAAAAAAACCTTGCAATGTTTAGACCGCTAGCAAAGGCGCAAATTACGGTTGTGCATTCTTTAGATAAAGAAACTACGATCTTTGAGAAGGAGAGACGAGATGGCAGTAAGGATACATGCTGACTTTATGAAGCGCTCTGCTAACAGCCTGTTTCATAACAGAAATGTCTCGAACAGCCCCAAATATGACGATATAAACTGCAAATTCACAAGAATATGGAACATTATTGTGTGCATTTAGGCAGTAAGGATAAACACTGACTTTATAAAGCGCTCTTGCTAAAAGCCTGTTTCATAACAGAAATGTCTCAACAGCCCCATATATATGACGACATAAACTGCAAATTCACAAGAATATGGAACATTATTGTGTGCATTTAGGCAGTAAGGATAAACACTGACTTTATAAAGCGCTCTTCTAAAAGCCTGTTTCATAACAGAAATGTCTCTAACAAAAGCCCCATATGTATGACGACATAAAACTGCAAGTTCACAAGGAATATTGGAAGACTTTATTGTGTGTATTGTGGCAGTAAGGATACATGCTGACTTTAAAAGTGCTCTGCTAAAAGCCTGTTTCATTATCTACAAAATGGAAGTAATTCCATCATTTTATCTCTTCCAGATTAAATAATATTAAATTTATTTAATGAATGCGCAAAAATTTAAAGGGCCCAGACGGGGACCGAGGGCTTGTGCTTAAAGTTGGCCCCTTATCTCAATTTAAAGGGCGACTCTAGAAAATAAATCTGAAGCTAAAGGTTAAAGCCATCTTCAAGCTAACCACTACATAAATGTCAAGATTTAAAGGTATCCTTACATTATACATCAAATCTGTGTGTTAGTAAGATCTCACAACTTACAGGTTTTATTTTCATTATTTAAAGTTTTAGAAGATTTTAAACTTGACATAGTTTTAAATAAATGTAATAAACAGAGCAATCACAAAATCACAGAGCTAAATAATATAGACAAAAAACTTTTCTAAGATCTGAGATCATATTACTGCTATGATTTGATATACGATAAAAGGTGACTCTTACATCTGTACATTTTTGTACTGTTAGCCTGAGCAAAGCTTAAATGGAGTCAAAATAGTAAGATGACTGGAGAACGATGCAATAACGTGGTTTCTAATAAAGCTCTTATGTCCTACCCAAATAATATCTTACTACTGTCTCGGAGGCACTGAGAAAAATATCGAAAACTTCCATCACCACAGCCCTTATCAAGTCACACACTCTGACTGGGTACTTCTGGCACCACCTGCGTCCTAACAGTGCCGACTATAAGAAGTCTGCTGTACATTACTCACCTCTTCTTCAGCCTTTGTTGCTGGTAATGTTACTGCCAAAGGATCCTCCTCCTCCGACACATATGAGCCCTCCTCAACTTTTGTAACCTTATTTCCATCATCACAAGCTGTCACACACATCTCACTGCACAAATCTGGAACAGCTTCCAATACATCTGTGCAGTTCTGTAAACACAGTACACTTATCACTCATAAGTATAATCTCTCAATACATTAACAACAATACTCTATCATTACTACTAATTTGTCATAAATAAACAACTCTTGCGAAAAAAAAATTGTGGATGGCAAGACAGGTCTGGGTTCCTGCTTATCTAATGTTCACAGTTAAATTACAAGCTTTCTTGTTTGCTGGTTGAACTGGGCAACTGCATTTACAGAAGGTCTTGGCAAAGTTCAGACATCTATAACATTTCATGAATGAATGACAGTATTGAAAGAGATCACTATAGACCCCTGTAGAGGTACTATGAAAACACATGACCCTGAGGCAGCAACTGCTCTCAATCAGTACTACCAAACACTGCACACATGTACTGCAGCATTGCACACCCCTCCAACCATGGGGCATTCTGGAAGAAAATCATGCTATCCCCTGTTCATGTTGAAATAATCAGATTCATTAATTTCGCAATAATCTTACTCACACCTACCCTGAAAAATCTAACTACTTTTACTGTTGCCAGATAACATGTCAGCTATACCAGACGATAATCTGTTTTCTTTATAGCGACCAGTGCCAACAGTTTTGTGTCCACAAGATGTGACCTCAATTCAAATTAAAGTTTCATCATCTGTAACACTTTTAACTTGATGAGATCATAACAATGACACAACAATGGCTGTTCCTCATAGCATCCCATCTTTCACTTGTTTTCATAATGCACTACAACAACAAGGACTACAACATATAGTTCCTCCAGAAAATGTCTCTGTAACAAAACATTCATCGACAGGCCTAGTTCAATTCTGTGATTTTGGATTGAGTAGGAAAGGAAGGCAAAAGCCCAAAGGGCTGGCCTCACAGCATGATACATCGTTATAAAAGTCCTCTACCTACAAAATTGGACACTTATATGCTGCAGCCATTACAAACAGTTGCTTAAACAATTTGGGAAACTTGACTTCATAGCTATGAGTGCCAACACTTCATCAGTTGAAGTGTTTAAATATCCACCCACTTTAAAATTACATGTTGTTGCTATGGAAAACCATCTGGTGAGGAATGTGAAAGCCTCAAATGAAGGATTCGAATAAGGAAGAAATGCCACGTGTCAAAATTACCATTCCTAACATATTTCCAAAACCTGGGCTGTTATATACGGAAAGAAGAACCAACCAGTGCATGCATATTTGAGCAAAACTCAACACAGACTTGTCTTGGAAGACTGAAAGACAGTTGCCTAAGGATCATCATAATACATGTCTCGTACCAACACTTAATCCATGACCTATCGTGAATTGTGCAGAACACCAAGCATGTAGCCACACACTCATGCAGAAGTGCCATATATCACACTGTTTCTCAAGTTATAAGTGCCTGCACATGCAAAATACTGCATATGATTTGTGTACAGACTTACTGTAACACAATTCAAGAAAGGACCTATTAACCTTTTATCTATCCACATATTACTAATGCTGCTGGCTAAGGGACCAACATGCCAAGGAATCATACACAATCTATTAAATATCAATATCTTGAAAATGCAGCTCATCACCAGAGTAGACTAAAAATGCCTGCTTTATACATGTAAAATTGTCTGCCCAAACATAACATGGATCAAAACACACACACACACAAATAAGCACCACAAAAACATTTCATAACGATGCTCACCTCATATTCAGTTTTCACCCACAAAACTGACGGTCTATAAACCTCATCAGTTTTCATGTCAGTGCAGTCTTCCTCACTCACAACATCCACATCTCTCTCTACTTTGACTGCATCACTGTTTAGCTGTAAAATTGAAATAAAAAGGTAATACTAACGAAGGTTTTCTGACTCTCCCTTCCAGCATTGTTCATATGACAGTCTTCAGCATTTTGATACTGTGCACAATCCTACGATGACAATACCACAGAGGAATGTGCCTCCTCTATTTTCGGACGTTGACATTATGCTCTGAGAGATATGGAAGTAAAATTCAAGACAGAACCAGCACATTCCTCTGAAATGTTGGTTTCAAATCTCATATCACTGTAAGGTACAGATGTACTAGTGAGTGTACAGAAAGTAACATAAAATATATTCACAAGAAAATAGCATAAGATAATTTCTCTTAACAAGTCCATGCAGGACACGCATATGCACACAGAACTCAACAACCACCAAAAGAATCATCTGAAAACATGGCTCACCTCAGGGTCATACTTCTCTATGGAAAAGGCTGAAGGTAAGTAAACTGTGTAAGGTTCCATGCTAATGGAATCCCCTTCCCCTGGAACACCGATATCTGTTTCTGTTTTCACTGTATTAGCTTCCTGTTGTAAGAACATAAATAACCGTTAATTCCATTAGATGACACATTGCTTATGGTCTTAATAAACATGCAAAACACTACACACCCATGCACAACAGTTAATTCCACACCTCAACTTATATGACATTTTTATGAGACAAACACAGCACTAAAGAAATGGTATGAAGTTCGCTAAGGTTGGGAAGTTGGTCGAGAACACAATATCACATACGGTATTTAACAGCCAAAGGCTATCTGACAAACTGCTCTTCATATAAACAGCTCTCAGAGGCACAAAATGTTGCAATGTTCTGTGCTGAACAAAACACATGAACTCTGCATTACCAAAGCTACATACCTATAGCCAACTGCTGTGCTAGTATCAAGGACTACAGCCTGTTTAGCAAGCTTCTCATGTTCAACAACCAAGGGTGGAACTCCTATTTTCTAATATTGGTATTACTGTTTTTAAACTAAATCTCTGTAAACTATATTTTGTATGGACTGTGCTTTTTATCGTAAGTTTAAGCCAAAAACCAACAATTGTGCAAGATTATTAGCACGTATTAGATGTATTTTCAACCCCTACATATGTTTTCGAAAATGAATTGAAATCCTCACGGGTATTTATCAAAGGACTGTAACAGCTGACTACATGCAATTACACAATATGTTGTTTCTCAGTAGAAGTATTTTACATATGTCACAATTTAATATGTACGGATGAACAAGATATTAAAATTAAAAACCAGTAATGCACTATGCCTAAAGTAGTGATTGTAAACAAATATTCCTGAAGATTTCAAAGTATACAATATATATACAAATAGTTTTACATGTTAGCCTTACAAGGTTATGATAGTTTTTATAAACTGGTTATTGGCCATGCATACATTTCCAAATATATTTATACTAAAGTTTCTAGGACAGGATTCACAACAGATCAACCACACACTTTCACACATTTCACTTCTATATAACAAAAGTATATTATGTCCACCTTTCAAGAGGATCACACAATTTTGATGATGACTGTACACTGAAGTTTTTGAGACTGTCACAGTCATGAACAAAACCTGGGGCCTAACAGCAGAGTATGTTGCAATAATGGATCAACTGAAATTGAGCAAATTTTTATCGCTTTACACGAAAGGGGATATGTTTAAGGCTGCACTCCTTTCACTTGCAGCCACCAACACATGCAGTACAGTCTCCTATCTCAACCTCACACACCACACGACAGTAAGGGACATGGCTTGTTATACACATGGCTACAGAACATGACCGAACCACAGACGTACAGAACTAATGGTTTGCAGAAAATAAGAGGCAACTGCACAATTGCATGTTCACATGACAGTACAACTTTAAGTTACACCTAACAAGGAGTGATCAAGCAGGGTCTATCAATTGGCCAGATGTACAGGGTTGTCCAAAAACACAACACACAAGAATGTTCTGATGATCAAAAGATGATTCCACCCACACGTGTACTCCAAGATTAAAAAAGGTGAGGATGAGTCATGGGTGGGACAAACAGCAATATGCATCAGTTCACTGGTTATATGACTTGTGAGACAAAACACAACACTTTTGTAACTGTTAATAATGTGCTGTTCAGACAAACAGACTGATACTACAAAAAGTACCTGGATAAAACAGATGAAACACCTTTTCCAGTATGTGACGTTACTCAACATGAAATGTCTTTTCCATTCATAACTAATCTAAACGAACATGAAAGCCTGAAATAATACTGGACAATGACTAAAGGAGTTCCCTAAACACTGTCACAGAATAAAAATGAAATGTTTTGGAGTTCCCTCACATTCATCAGTATTTGCTATGTTATGCCATGTCAACTAATTAATACCGGTGTCCCAGAGTGCAGTGCCTCTATCTTCAGAGACACAAGGTACAAAAAAAAAAAAAGCTCGATTGGATAATATCCGCATATTATATGGATAAGAAAGACAGTGACAGTGAGCCAATTGTACTAGTATGGTTATGCGCTGGGCAAAACATGGGGAATGAAGCAGGCATGTTAAGCAGCACAGTCCACAAGTCAGCAATGAGGTACTGGCATGCAGTAACCCCCTTTAATAGGTGGGTACTATGAGAAGGGAAATTGAGTGAGGTTTATCAGGGGTGTAGTTTGTAGTGGAGATAGTGAGGATGAACGGATGAGGGGGGAAGTAGAGATCATGGGCAGAATAACCTCACAGATTTCAGAACATGAAAATAAAAATTAAGAAATGCTCTCAACAATACATTTAGTTTTTGGCCATGTATAACCAGCAGAGCAGAAGACAGAAACCATTTCTGTACACACAAGCACAAAGCACTCACCATTCTGTCTTCACAACAAGAAATATTTCTTCAACACTGTGCTGCAGCACACATTTTGACATTCATAACTCAGGAGTCTGCAGAAACTTCTGCATGCTCAAAAACCATTCATCACACATGATGAACTGTTGGTTTGGGTAGAAGTGGCTTACAAGAATCCTACTGACACAGATAAGGTCTCTGATAAGTGTATCGAACTAGTAGTATTCGGTACAAATCCTGAAAGGAAACAAATTGATTACATAAGTAGGTTTTAACATTTTTAAAAGATTTTTCCTGCCCTAGGCAAAGCTTAGGTTTGCTGCCCCCTACTATTAGTGCACAACTTATGATATACAATAACCATAATAATAAACTTTAGTCTTAATTCACCGTGCATTTTTATTATTTTAGATATACACCAACAAAATGCACAAATTTGTGCCTTTATTAATTTGTGCATTTTGTTGGTGTATATCTAACATAATAATAAACTTTGTTATCAATTTACTGAAGTGCAGTTGTTCATGTACTTTATTTCAGCCTCCTCACTTCTACACAGGAATTCTGCTGCCCCCTGATAAAGCCTAGTTCCCCAGTGGGCTGAACTGGCCCTGGTCATTAACCATCCACAACACCACAATAAAAAAAATAATGATAATTCACACACAAACATTTTTGATATAACAATTCATCAGATTTCATACAACACACGCAAGTGACGATCCACACATACAGCACTGTCCTAATGTGTGTATATGTCACAGATTCTGAACGAAGCATGAGTTTACACCATCTGTATACTTTATATCTATAGTTGAAAGAACAACATATGACCATCAGGGGAACTAATTATAGATTTGGTTAAGGAACACTTTATACAGTCATATTCATATCATGGGGGTAACTGCTCAACTGCCCTTAATTGCTGAAATAAAAACTGAAAGCAAGTGTTAAAAGTACACACAAAAAGTGTGTCAATCCATCACATCAGTCTTCACATGTTACATCTGCACCTCAATCCACCTACACTCTCCACACATATACATACCAACAACATCATATAATAAATAAAAACAAAAGACACAAAGTAAATCCAGCTGGTATCTAAATGTCTCCATACACAACAGTCCTTAGTGAGAAGGTGATACTTGCTCAGGTGGTGAACAAATTCTCAGTAAATTGTCAGTTCTAAAGCTTCTTCATTATATCCACAACATCATACTACTACACCTTATAATGAACACTATCAATCCTGTCCCATCATTCCATATTGTGCTTAACCACTTCTTGAGCATCACACAACACAGTTACATGAAAATGATTTCCCCCTCACAATTAACTAAAATATACTGAAATCTTTTAAAATCTACACATCTGACACAACTGGGCTTAAGGCAACATATACACATTTATAAAATGTAACAGGTGAAGAGTTTATACAACCATCTTATGTTTTGCACTCAGAGCTTCGAGGTCTTTACCTTAAGTTTTGTAGTATTTTCTTCACTTGTCGTTTCCTGACATAGGCCAAAATTAAGTAACTTCTGGATTTATTTCCACCACAAAGAAAACAACTACCTGAACATGTACTAGTGCTTAACACAGTTAATTACTGAATTCAAGTACACTCAGAGCTACATACAAGTAGAGCAGGATGCATGACAAAGTTGAAATGACATGCATGGTGCAGGAAGGTGACAAAAACTATTAGTGATTGTAAAACAAGAACTAATATGTATTACACGTAATCCATTTACTCTAGATGTTTGATGTCATATTGTATTATGTAAATATTATGACAATAATGTTAGTATGACTGCTGTATTTACAGGTACAATGAATGAAAAAAAATATGAAATATTCATTTCTTATTACTTCTCTTAAACTACAAAAAGGACATTATTGGCACTGTGCCTTTTCACAGCAACACTATAAGTGCGGCATTGCAATTGGACCGTCACTCCTGATATTTGACCTACTACCTAACATTAAATGTGCTGCGAGTTAAACCCGATATTACGCAGCAGGGTGATGACAATCATTAAAAAAAACCACAATTCCGAAACTACGATGACGGGGTTGGAAACGTGTAAGAGGAAACACTGTATGAAATTGTAAATTCTCTCGTTATCCGTCCCTGTAAAGATTGTTCAGTGCAACCTAGGAACCATGTTCACTACTATATGAATGGCACTATTAAATTGCCATACCTTACCTTTTTTGGTTTGTTTTTTTTTTTTTGTTGTTGTTACCAGCCGTAAAATAGCTTTCCTGAGAGTTACTTAACCTCTTAACACTTACAATAAAAAGCATAACACTAACACAGAACCCTGTCAAGCATCTGTCTAATTACACACAGATCGAAATAACACACTTATCTCACGTAATGTACATCAAAATTTACCTCGTTCCTTTTTACAGGACGAAACGCTCTAACGTTACAAGCCAAAAACATGGAAAACAATTTATTGCAGAGTAGCCATTTTAAAACCTTTGGCATCTAACAGCAACGACATGTACCAACCGCACCGGTTATTTTAAACAAAACGTTTTTTAACGCCGAATTTATTTTCTGTATAACTTTAAAAGTGCAAAATTTGTTGTGGACATTCTGTGCAACGGTTTTGGAACTCAGAGCCAGACACTACGATGACACTGACATTTTCTTTTTCCACGTATGCGGTTTTATCTATTGCAACAATCATTCTACCATTGTCAGCTGGTACTAGTAGTAGTTCTTTCAGGTCGCGAGCAACCCCTGGAGAACCCATTGGATTTTCTGAGCAACAGGTACAGGGTCTTGCTACCCATTAGTCGTTTTCGTTTTGTCGTTTCCTATTTTCCACGGCCTTGTAGATCAGCTCCCTCCATTGCGTTCTGTTTGGCGTGGCATTTATGGTGTCATGCCAGTTTATCGTCATGGTTTTTCGTATTTCGTCTGTCCATTTTGCCCGCTGACTTCCTCTTCTTCTACTGCCGTCTGTCAATTCTAACATCAAATCGTTTTCCAGTGAATCCTAACGTGCGCATTATGTATCCGAAATATATCAATTTGCCTATTACTGCTAAGGTTTCTAGGGAGTGCCTTGGCTTAATTTGTTTAATCACCGATGCAATTGTCCTTCTTGCTGTCCATGGTATTCTGAGCAGTCTTCTCCACGTCCATAGCTCGAAGGCATCTAGCTTCCTTTTGTCCGCCTTCATTAACGTCCACCTTTCGCATCCATACAGCACTGGTGGGAACACTATTGTCTGCACTAACTTACCTTTTGTGTTGGTCGAAACTCCCGAGTCTTTCATAATTTTTGTCAATTTTACCATTGCTGCTTTGCCCAAGGTCATTCTTCTCTTGATCTCGTCATGGATATAGCCGTTATTGGTGATGAGCCCCTAAAAACTTGTAGCTTGTTACTGTCCTTATTTCTTCGCCGTCTACTATTATGTTTACTTGTTCCCCAATGCTCATTACTCTGGTTTTCTTTATGTTCAGTTTAAGAACAGCCTTTTCACTACTAGTTTTTACCCTTTTTATCAGTTTGCCCATATCGTCCTTGTTTTCTGCTAGTAGAGTTGTATCGTCTGCATATTGTAGGTTGTTTATATTTCGGCCCCTTATTTTGACACCTGCCTCAATGTCTTCTAACCCCAATGTTCTTATGATGTGCTCCCTGTATAGATTTAAGAGGCCCAGAGATAAAATACAGCCTTGCCTTATACCTTTCTTTGTACTGGGAACCAATCTGTTGCGCTTTGTTTGACCTGTACTTTGGCTTCTTGTTCTGTGAACAGGTCTCTTATTAATCTGATCAAATATTCGGCTATTCCCATATTTCTCATGCTGTTCCCCATCTTTGAATGTTCCACACTATCAAACACCTTTGCGCAGTCTATAACACACAGATATACAGGTGTGTTGTTCTCTCTGGTCCTTTCCAAGACCCATCTTATATTTGGTCCCTTTCCTGAATCCTGCTTGTTCCACTGGCATTTCACGTTCTATATACGGTTCAAGTCGTTTCTGAATTATTCTCAGTAGGATCTTGCTTGCGCAAGGGATTAATGCAATGGTGCGATTATTCGAGCACTCTATGACATCTCCTTTCTTGGCTAGAGGTATGAAGATAGACCGTTTCCACTCTTGTGGCCATTTCACCTTCTCCCATATTTCATTACACAAGATAGTCATTGCTGGGATGACTTCTTCTTTGATGGCTTTTAACAATTCTATTTGTATGTTGTCACACCCAGCAGCTTTGTTGTAAGGCAGCTGATCTAAAGCCCACCTTACCTCACTCTCTAGAATCCACGGTTCTTTCTCGTATGTGGGTCGACTGGTACTAGTATTACAGTATTTTATATTAATTTTTTCTTTAAATTCTTTATAACATACAGTTGTCTTTTATGCAAAAAATTAGATGTACATGAGTTGATAATATATTTCAGTTTTTTGGCTGCTATTACCCTATAAGCAACTTAACTATGTGGGCACTACAAACAGGTCTGATTCTCCCTGCCGCGCCAAGTAGAAAAACACGGGACAGACGAGTTGTATGTTAAATCAGTTTTGCCTGAGGATGGGGACGGAGCTAGTCCCCGAAACGTTGTATTCAAACAAATTGACGCGGCTGTGCGCCCGAGAAAACTATGTTGAATCATGTCGCCGCGAAAGTTTTAAAACTTATACACTATAAGCACTTTGTACATTTGTGTCTAGTAATTTTATAGCAGTCTCTGTTTGTATACCTATTTCAAGCAGATTAGATGTAAATGTTTTTTCAATACCATATTGAAAACCTAGGTACAAAATGTTAATTTTACGTTACTTGTTCCGTACGTAATGTAATACCAGTAACAGCCGACAAAGGTAGAATGATTGTTGCAATAGATGTGTGGAACAAGTAACGTAAAATTGACATATTCGTCGCGGAACTTTTCTTTCATTCATAACCTAGATGTGGCTTTGCATGCAGGAATGAATCTGTATCAGTTACAAGATGATATACTTGGCAAAGATTCTGCCTGTTGTAGATATAACATTTAGATGTTTTGTTTTTCTCTCTCCTCAAAGTTCAAAATTCTTAAAAACACTTTCTGGTTATGGTGATTGGATGCATTTTTGGGTACAGCCTTCTTATCTCAAACACCTTGCCTTGTTACATGCATCAACCTAGAACTGACTTGTTGATGTATGTTTTAACAACTCCACATGTAAACGATGAGAAGACGGTACACAAAAGAATGTACCTGATACCATAACAAGAACACTATTTCACAATTTTAAAGTTCAGGAGAAAAGATAAAAAACATCTATCTACATAATCTACAATAAATACAAATTTCACCGCTGGATACAGGAAATAAGCAATGAAAGAGTGTGTATACCTCTGGCACATTCAACGTTGAACCACACAATATTTAAGAAAATTAGGAGACCGATACAAACAACTGGAAACTACTGTATTGATTGGAGTTTTGAATTCAATGTACTTACAAAAAAACATAAAAACAAAAAACATGAACTTTTATTAATAGCTACTATAAATGTATCAACAAGCATTGAGAAGATTATAATAATGACACGTAATTGTGAGATCTCACAATAACATGCACATTCATGTTTATGCCTATAATTTTAATTTAAAATATTTTAAAAAAAACCATAGGGACGAAAACATGTAGCTTACCTACAGCAGTATAAGATATACAGTTGTATTAGACGGTAATTTGACTGTTCATTTGTTGGTCAAGAGATGTTATCAGAAATATTTTACTACCCTTTGTTCTTATTAACTACATAATGAAGATAACAGATGTGAAATGTACACCCCCTCCTACTTCTCAGTGTTCCAGAAAATAGCAGTTGCAGGGCAAATGAAACAAAACAATATTTTGAAATAAAAAATTACACCTGAAATTAACTCATTCCATCTATAGCACCGTCTTAGTGATGAATCTATACACTAATACCTGTAGCAGTTCTGTTGTGATTTAAACATGGTTGTTGCTGAAAACCCGGGGTACCTTACGCACACTGACCTCTGACGATACAGAGATATTATGAACGTAAGTGGGGCAGTCTATAGAAATGCCAGAGGACAAAATAAATCCAAATGCAATCAACTAACTGATACACAACAAAACTGTGCCTGTAACCTACACAGAAGAGCATATAATCCCATTAAACTGACACATCATAAACTAATACGACAGATTGTGAATTTTCAAAATCACACAACTGATTCTATCAACCATAAAATACGTACCCAATTTTCAGTGTTTCATTTTCTTAGTCATACAATATCAGTTGTGCCATATTGACCGCAAGGCCTGTCTTTAATGTGGAGTGGGGTGGGGAGTTGTGGGGCTGCCACTGAAATATAACATACTGGGGACCCCACCAAGATTACATGAATTAAACATACAAATAAAATGATCAAACAAGAATCACTCACACTGAAAGTATTTGGTCTACTTTCAAAATACACTGACCGATGAACTTCTGTATAATTTATGAGCATTTAAAGGCCGTATAATTTACAAAATTACAAACATTACAAGTAAAAGTGAACATATATAAATGAAGGGGCTATATAATACACACATACAAACATTACATACATACATACATACATACATGGACTCCACAGATCCATGTTTTTTAAATGACAGTAGGATGTGGAATAAGTCATAAATATACAAAATATGTATCCAATATATACACAAGTATAACAGCAAAAAATACTGTAAAAATTTTACATACAATATTACGCATCATCTGTACACATAAAAAATTCATCTACAGAGAAAAGGGAACATGTATTTATGCATCCTCTTAATGCCACTGTAAATTATCTTACCTTACTGCAACAAGAGTGACAGTTACCGTTGCAATTCTACTGCTTACTGCCATTCCTGACTGCACTGTTTTTGCTTCCTTCCTGACACCACACATATACCAAGTGCTGCCATGTGAGTACAGTGTGTCATGTAGATGTGAAAGGCAGGTAGTGAAAAATCGTGTAAGTAGTTTATATGTGGCCTACAACAAAATGTCGCTGCAGGGGACAACCAACAGAATCGCGATACCAACATTACACACAAGATCTTCACTCTTGTGGGTTGTTGAACTCAAATGTTGGCTGGCTGGTTGGTTGGTTTGTTGGTTGTTTAGCACTATTTTAGGACAGTATAAGTCCTGTCTTCAAGAGTCATGATGTCAAAGAATTCCTCTTGGATATGTCAACTCAACAGAAGTCTCCATTTATAATATACAGAAGTTCATACTCATTCAGAAATAGATGGACAAATATCAGACACATGACAGCAATTTAGATACCCTGCATGTTTGTTAAGGATGAATGACACTTCAGGATACTCAGATTACTAACTGCAACTGCCTTGCAAGATATATAAAAACAGTATGTTGGCTCTCCACAACATACCTACGATGTGCTCTATAAAAATATTACATGCCAATCGATGCCACACATGCTGTATGCACTGATGTATCACTAGTATGAAGGAGCTGATGTATCTGAAGGCCATTTTGCTGACTGAATGACTCATTACATACACCACAAGAATACGGACGCTCACCAGCATGTATTTGTCGGTGTTTCTTCAGACTACTCCCCTGACTGAATGATTTATTACATACACTACAGGTATAAGGACGCTCACCAGTATGTATGCGCTGATGTTTCTTCAGACTACTCTGCTCACTAAATGATTCATTACACACACCACAAGAATACGGACGTTCACCAGTATGTATTCGCTGATGTTTCTTCAGACTACTCCCGTCACTGAATGATTTATTACATACACTACAGGTATAAGGACGCTCACCAGTATGTATGCGCTGATGTTTCTTCAGACTACCCTGCTCACTGAATGATTCATTACACACACCACAAGAATACGGACGTTCACCAGTATGTACGCGCTGATGTTTCTTCAGACTACTCCCGTGACTGAATGATTTATTACATACACTACAGGTATAAGGACGCGCACCAGTATGTACGCGCTGATGTTTATTCAGATTACCCTTCTCACTGAATGAATTATTACATACACCACAAGAATAAGGACGCTCACCAGTATGAATGCGCTGATGTTTCTTCAGCCTACTCCCGTCACTGAATGATTTATTACATACACTACAGGTATAAGAACGTTCACCAGTATGTATGCTTTGGTGTTCCTCCAGGTCATTCTCATACACGAACAGTTTATTACACACATCACATGAAAATGCTTGTGCCTCACTATGAATGCGTTTATGTTTTCTCAGACTATTTTGATTAATGTACGATTTATTACACATACCACAGGAATATGGATGCACGTCAACACGTGTGAGTTCATCTTCAATGTCTATATTCTGGAAAAGGAAAAGTTGACTGAGAAATATTATACCGTATGTACACAATTTCAACACTTGGGTTTTTCCTTAAATTTACACCTTAAATATGTGAAGTCGTCTTAAATTTGTATAAAAGCACCAAACCGGACCACACTGTGCCAGAACGCACCAAACTGTATCGATCTGAATTGGACCAAGCAGAGCCAAACCAAGGCCTGCATAACCAAATTGTCATATGTAGACAAAAGAGAGAACAGGGCATGACTCAAGTTAACTGGCACAATGTCCTTTTTATTTGACACTGTTCATCGTCTAATTTTTTAAAGAAGCGCAACGTTTCAGAAGACGGCTCTGTTTCTGTCTCCAGGCAAAGAAGAACCTTACCTGGTGGGTCAATTAGATCAAGTTATTTCCAATCACTGGGAAGCACAGAAACAGGAAAATTGTTAATGTATGCACCAGAGAACAGATATAGTCCAAGGGTAATAACAGCACAATGGCTATTGAAAAATTAAAAATTGACTGCAAGACTCAAAAATAAAACCTGGGACAATCCACTAATTGAAAACCAAAAAGAGAGCCATGAACTCAGGCCGACACACCCCTCTCACACACACACACACACGCACACCCATCTCACACACACACACACGCACACCCACACACACAAATTCAGAACACATGTATTTAAAATTCTTAACACCACCAACACCATCTGTGGTGAAAATTGTGAATCATCATGGGTTCAAGTAAGTTTATAAGCCAGGAAATATAAATTTATTACTTAGTCAGTGTGGATCATAGTGGCATGGCAGCGCATTTCACCAGAATTGTTTGTGAAGGGTTTTAAGCAGTGCAGTATATGCTACGCAATGCATGAGACTGATGATATGTTGTGGAATGGCAGTGAAGAGGATGGGAACGTTAGGAGTGAGTGAGAGGAAGACGAAGGCGCTGACTGTGAAGATGGAGACAGTGACACTGACTGGTAAAGGTACATAGAATCTGACATGCTTTGTGTACTAAGTATATGAAATTAACATTAAAATACTTATTTCTTAGCAGACGTTTTATTCTTTAGAGAGTCGTCTTAGATTAGCGTCGTCTTGCATTCAGGTAAATATGGTAAGCAGAAGAATCTGTTTGAAACAGGGTATAAACTGAGTGAAAACCTACAACTCCTGTAATCATACCAAAATTCTACCACACAGCTAGGAACTCATACAGACTGTTGAAAATAATGATTATGCACTGTGATGAGACAAGAACAGACAAATACAAAACCCAAGTATAATGACAGCAATTAGAATGGCAAATGGAGAGAAACTTAGCTGAGGACTGTGTGGAGAATGCATCGGGGTGCAAATACACACAACAGCTTCATTACAACCTTTATTACAAAGAGAATGAATAAGAAGAAGCTCAAGTAGAGAGGAAAACTTCTGTTCAGTAAATTGATCCAAAAAACATGGGAATTTGTTACTTATGTTCCAATTTTGGCAAGTGGCATACCTTTGCAATTACTAAACTGAATCTAAAGTACTTTTTCATACTCTCAACACAACGTTACTTGTAAACAATCCTTTACAACACTTGCTACATCTTCCCACTCTTTATTAATATCTCGCATACGTGCGTACCACATATGACCCAAGGGTATTTAAACGCTCCGTGCGCCTTTGCTGCCTACGCCCTGAAAACATGTAGGGAAAGTGTATAGCTGTCATCTCTTCCGCATTAGATGACATTTTTGGTCTGATTCACACTCTGACCACTGTACCGCAGGAAAGAACCCTGGTAGTAACATTGAAGAGCCTTTATCAATCTGGTCTGGAAGCATAAGGAAGTTAGTTGTTTTCTACTGCACTGGAGTTCATTTTGCTTCAAGTCTACTTCGTAAACCACCGCTTGGTGAAAGCGCGATTCACTTGTACGAGAGTAGTATTTCATATGGCTCAGCTAGATGTAGGCATCGTGATAAACACAAGTTTTCTACTGTGTAGTTAGCTTTAGTGAGAAAATACCAAACAAACTCGACACCGTCGAGAAGAAAAAGCGGTTCACACAGCAGACTTGTATTTCAGATGCCACAGCTCAATGTGTATGCGTCATGAATCTCAAATTTTCCTAATGTGTAGTTAGCTCCAGAGAAAATAAAACCAAACAAACTGGACTAGGGATAAGGGAGTCTTGTGCTTATTATCGCAGGCAGAGAGTGTTTTATTTCGTTTCGAAGAAGAATTACGTCACCCTTCCTGGCAGAAGACTTTCATGTGCAAAAATGTACTATAACTCTACCGTTATTATTCTAACAAAAACGTCAAACAAATCCTTTTATATTATTTCTAAGCGCTATTCGTCTGAAATTTCATTTTAGGTTCAAACACAGGTTTACTATGTCTGTGACATTGGAGACTGTTTCGGGATATAGTTCCGTTTTGCTATAAGCGGTGTGGAAAGCTACTGCAATGAGTGACGCCAAAAAAAATTGCAATGTTTAGACCTCTACCAAAGGCGCGTGTTTCTAAAGACTGTTTTTCATTTGAATTACGGATGTGCATTCTTTAGATAAAGAAACTACGTTCTTTGAGAAGGAGAGACGAGATGGCAGTAAGGATACATGCTGACTTTATGAAGCGCTCTGCTAACAGCCTGTTTCATAACAGAAATGTCTCTAACAGCCCCAAATATGACGACATAAACTGCAAATTCACAAGAATATGGAACTTTATTGTGTGCATTTAGGCAGTAAGAATAAACGCTGACTTTATAAAGCTCTGCTAAAAGCCTGTTTCATTACAGAAATGTCTCTAACAGCCCCATATATATGACGACATAAACTGCAAGTTCACAAGAATATGGAACTTTATTGCGTGTATTTAGGCAGTAAGGATACATGCTGACTTTATAAACTGCTCTGCTAAAAGCCTGTTTCATAAGAGAAATGTCTCTAACAGCCCCATATATGACGACATATACTGCAGTTCACAAGAATATGGAAATTTATTAGGCAGTAAGGATGCACGCTGACTTTATAAACGCTCGGCTAAAAGCCTGTTTCATAAGAGAAATGTCTCGAACAGCCCCAAATATGACGACATAAACTGCAAATTCTCAAGGATATGGAACTTTATTAGGCAGTAAGGATACATGCTGACCTTATAAAGCGCTCTGCTAAAAGCCTGTTTCATAACAGAAATGTCTCTAACAGCCCCAAATATGACGACATACACTGCAAATTCTCAAGAATATGGAACTTTATTGTGTGTATTTAGGCAGTAAGGATACATGCTGACTTTATAAACTGCTCTGCTAAGAGCCTGTTTCATAAGAGAAATGCCTCGAACAGCCCCAAATATGACGACATACACTGCAAATTCTCAAGAATATGGAACTTTATTGTGTGTATTTAGGCAGTAAGGAAACATGCTGACTTTAAAAGTGCTCTGCTAAAAGCATGTTTCATTTTCTACAAAATGGAAGTAATTCCATCATTTTATCTCTTCCAGATTGAATAATATTAAATTTATTTAACGAATGTGCAAAAATTTAAAGGGCCCAGACGGGGACCGCAGGGCTTGTGCCTTAAAGTTGGCCCCTTATCTCAATTTAAAGGGCGACTCTAGAAAATAAATCCGAAGCTAAAGGTTAAAGCCATCTTCAAGCTAACCACTACATAAATGTCAAGATTTAAAGGTATCCTTACATTATACATCAAATCTGTGTGTTAGTAAGATCTCACAACTTACAGAAGGTTTTTATTTTCATTATATAAAGTTTTAGAAGATTTTAAACTTGACATAGTTTTAAATGAAAGTAATAAACAGAGCAATCACAAAATCACAGAGCTAAATTACATGGATAAAAAACTTTTCTAAGATCTGAGATCATATTACTGCTATGATTTGATATACGATAAAAGATGACTCTTACATCTGTACGTTTTTGTACTGTTAGCCTGAGCCAAAGCTTAAACGGAGAAAAAATATTAAGATGACTGGAGAACAATGCAATGACGTGGTATCTAATAAAGCTGTTCTGTCATACTCAAATAATATCTTACTACTGTCTCGGAGGCACTGAGAAAAATATCGAAAACTTCCATCACCACAGTCCTTATCAAGCCACACACTCTGACTGGGTAATTCCGGCACCACCTGCGTCCTAACAGTGCCAGACTATAAGAAGTCTGCTGCACATTACTCACCTCTTCTTCAGCCTCTGTTGCTGGTAATGTTACTGCCAAAGGATCCTCCTCCTCCGACACATATGAGCCCTCCTCAACTTTTATATCCTTATTTCCATCATCACAAGCTGTCACAAACATCCCAGTGCACAAATCTGGAACAGCTTCCAATACATCTGTGCAGTTCTGTAAATCACAGTACACTTATCACTCATAAGTATAATCTCTCAATACATTAACAACAATACTCTTTCATTACTACCAATTTGTCATAAATAAACAGCTCTTGCCAGAAAAAATTGTGGATGGCAAGACAGGTCTGGGTTCCTGCTTATCTAATGTTCACAGTTAAATTACATGCTTTCTTGTTTGCTGGTTGAACTGGGCAACTGCATTTACAGAAGGTCATGGCAAAGTACAGACATCTATAGCATTTCATGATCGAATGACAGTATTGAAAGAGATCACTATAGACCCCTGTAGAGGTACTATGAAAACACACGACCCTGAGGCAGCAACTGCTCTCAATCAGTACTACCAAACACTGCACACAGTACTGAGGCATTGCACACCCCTCCAACCATGGGGAATTCTGGAATACAATCATGCTAAGCCCTGTTCATGTTGAAATAATCAGATTCATTAATTTCACAATAATCTTACTCACACCTACCCTGAGAAATCCAACTACTTTTACTGTTGCCAGATAACATGTCAGCTATACCAGACGATAATCTGTTTTCTTTATAGCTACCAATCCCAACAGTTTTGTGTCCACAAGATGTGACCTCAATTCAAATTAAAGTTTCATCATCTGTAACACTTTTGGCTTGATAAGGAGATCATAAACAATGACACAACAATGGCTGTTCCTCATAGCATCCCATCTTTCACTTGTTTTCATAATGCACTACAACAACAAGGACTACAACATATAGTCCCTCCAGAAAATGTCTCTGTAATAAAACATTCATCGACAGGCCTAGTTCAATTCTGTGATTTTGGATTCAGTAGGAAAGGAAGGCAAAAGGCCAAAGGGCTGGCCTCACAGCATGATACATCGTTATAAAAGTCCCCTACCTACAAAATTGGACACTTATATGCTGCAGCCATTACAAACAGTTGCTTAAACAATTTGGGAAACTTGACTTCATAGCTATGAGTGTCCACATTTCGTCAGTTGAAGTGTTTAAATATCCACCCACTTTAAAAATACATGTTGTTGCTATGGAAAACCATCTGGTGAGGAACGTGAAAGCCTCAAATGAGGGATTCGAATAAGGAAGAAATTCCACGTGTCAAAATTACCATTCCTAAAATATTTCCAAAACCTGGGCTGTTAAGGGCCCCACAGACGGTCCGTCTTAGCGTCCGTTTTGCCCGCGCAGTTCTAAGATGTCACGTAAGACGGAACGCTGAAGAGGGCACAGACACTCCCTTTTGTTCTCAGTCTTGCGCTCAGTTTTCGCGGATCGTGCACGGAGCAACATGTTGGAGGAACTTTTAATTTACACCGCTCTAGCGTTAGCTTTGAGATCAAAAACTAAAAAGAAAAGGACTAGGTCAAAATGGGCAAAGGCTTGGTTACTTAAACGAAATAACCTCTCGCATATAAATTTACTGAAAGATTTAACTCTAGAACCGGGTGATTGTTACAATTATTTAAGGATGGACAATGAGACTTATTTACACCTTCTTCATTTGGTAGCGCCACATATCAGAAAGAATGATAGTGCAATGAGACGCGCAATCACACCACATGAACGACTCAGCGTCACACTTCGTTTCCTAGCAACCGGAAGAAGTTATAAAGATTTGAAATTTTCCGCTGCAATTTCAGCCCAATCTTTGGGAGAGATTTTTCCTGAGACCTGTGCTGCAATATACAAGGTGCTGAAGAAGAAATATCTCAAAGTAAGTGAAATTTATTTATATTTGTAATTTGTACAAGGCAATTATATTTAGTTGTATAATTAATAATAATAATAATAATAATGCTTATTTTGTTTCAGTTTCCTACAACAGAAGATGAGTGGATATGTACTGGACAGCAGTTTGAAAGAAAATGGAATTTCTCAAATTGTTTGGGTGTGGTTGATGGAAAACATGTGAAAATAACTCCACCACAAGGAAGTGGGTCATACTTTTGGAATTACAAAAGTTTCAACAGTTTAGTTTTAATGGCAATTGTGAATGCTAATTACAAGTTCATATATTGTGATATTGGAACAAATGGCCGAGTTTCAGATGGAGGGGTAATTGAGAACACGACATAAACTACTGAATGGAAATCTTAATCTCCCCTCGCCTAGGAAACCTGAAGGTGCTACAAATGAACTGCCATACATGTTTGTTGGGGATGAGGCATTTGCGTTACGTAAAGATTTCTTAAAACCTTTCAGTCAAAGAGAACTTACTAATGAATGAAAAATTTATAATTACCGTTTGTCACGAGCACGGAGGGTTATAGAAAATGTATTTGGAATAATGGCTTCAAGATTCCGCATTTTTCACACTGCAATGAATTTCAGATTGGATTGAATAGAGATAGTTGTCTTGGCTTGTTGTGCTTTACACAATTTTTTACGTCATTCATGCAATTCCTACGCGGCGGACATAGTGGACGAAATGGAAGAGAACTTAAAGCATTTGACACCGTTACAACGTCGACACAATAGGCATTATGGTGAAGATGGCATAGTAGTGAGGAACAAGTTTTTGAGTTACTTTAATGAAGAAGGTCAAGTGCCATGGCAAAACACAATATGCTGATCAGCTGATTCCCAACCATTGTAGTGAACACACTATTTCTTAAATAAGATTAAACAATCACGTACCCCAGTGACAGTTATCACTCTTGAAAATTAGCAAAGAGTTGTCCAACAGAGTTGTTTGGATTGGAAATGTCAGATGGTGGCTCTGCATACATGTATTCGTGTGGTGTGCTTGTTGATTGTGGGTAGTGAGGATCAGTCACAACACGTGATGTTCTATTTAATGTGCCCATCTGTGCTTCGAAAATTACTTCGTTAATAACTCTTCTGCAAAACATAGCCATTTCGTTGGGAAGGTTTTCCAGCTCTTGTGCAACATGCTTGCCGTATGCAGAGAATTTCCCTTCGCTGGACTGCAACTTCGTAGCAACCAAATGCAACACTTCATCAGAACGATCAATATTTTTTTCCTTGCTGAATGACTGCCTTGTTGAACATCCTCCTGACAGTGAAACCTCTGAATGTGTTGCACACACACTTGCATTCTCATCAACGTCTTCATCATCAGCCTAGGAAAAAACAAAATCAGAATTGTTAGGCATTTTGTTGAACAAATAAAAGGGCAGTATTTATCAAAACTGAAATCTATCACTAAAATATGATATCGTTAATTTATTATGCTTACCTCTTTTGTGGAATCCAAATTGCTGACACTCTGTCTGGGAAGTTCTTGATCCATTAAAAATAAAAGGTCATCGTAGTAGCATAAACTTGGCGTATAATTATCAACTGTTCCATTGCCAGACTTCTGAGAATCCTTGACTTTCTTGAGTTCTTTCTGAAAACAACTTCGTAGTGAATTTATTTTTTTCACCACTGCTTCCTTTCTTGCTTCGGGATCAATTTCTGATAACTTAACTCGTAACTGTTCATAAGCAATATTTTTTTTGTTTTTATCAGAGTACTCTTTACTTTTGACCTTCCACAAACACGGATTATTACGATACAGCTGAATGAATTTGCTCAAAAATCCTCGGGGTACGATTCTCAAGTCCGACATATCGAAGTGCACAGTTGGAACGGTTAGTTAAAACTGACGCTAAAACTGTAGGCACCACACACGTTCCAACTTGCTCGCAAACATGCCTGTACACGCACAGAAAAATCAGTCGCTGACAGATTTACTTCAAGCCAAGCCTAAGACGGTACAGGGACAAAAATTCTACCACACACGGACCGTCTTACCTGACGTCTTAGAACTGCGCGGGCAAAACGGATGCTAAGACGAACCGTCTGTGGGGCCCTTTATATATGGAAAGAAGAACCAATCAAGTTCATGCATATTTGAGCAAAATTCAACACAGGCTTGTCTTGGAAGTCTCAAAGACAGTTGCCTAAGGATCATCATAATACATGTCTCGTACCAACACTTAATCCATGACCTATCGTAAATTGTGCAGAACACCAAGCATGTAGCCACACACTCATGCAGAAGTGCCATATATCACACTGTTTCTCAAGTTATAAGTGCCTGCACATGCAAAATACTGCATATGATTTGTGTACAGACTTACTGTAACACAATTCAAGAAAGGACCTATTAATCTTTTATCTATCCACATATTACTAATGCTGCTGGCTAAGGGACCAACATGCCAAGGAATCATACACAATCTATTAGATATCAATATCTTGAAAATGCAGCTCTTCACCAGAGTAGACTAAAAATGCCTGCTTTATACATGTAAAATTGTCTGCCCAAACAGAGCATGGAACAAAACACATACACACACAAATAAGCACCACAAAAACATTTCATAACAATGCTCACCTCATATTAGTTTTCACGGACAAAACTGACGGTCTGTAAACCTCCTCAGTTTTCATGTCAGTGCAATCTTCCTCACCCACAACATCCACATCTCTCTCTACTTTGACTGCATCACTGTTTAGCTGTAAAATTGAAATAAAAAGGTAATAGTAACGAAGGTTTTCTGACTCTCCCTTCCAGCACTGTTCATATGACAGTCTTCAGGGTTTTGATACTGTGCACAATCTTACGATGACAACAATACCTCAGAGAAATGTGCCTCCTCCATTTTTGGATATCAAGATTATGTACTGGGAGACACGGAAGTCAAATTCAAGACAGAACCAGCACATCCCTCTGAAATGTTGGTGTCAACTCTGACATCAATATAAGGTAAAGACGTACAAGTGGAATGTACAGAGAGTAACATAAAATATGTTCACAACAAAATAGCATAAGGTAATTTCTTTTAACAAGCCAATGCAGGCACCACACACACACACACACAGAACTCAACAATAATATGTAACAGTTTTCCAGGCTGAGATATATGCTATCCTGGCCTGTGCTTACGAAATACAAGCTAAAGCTATATCAGAAATACATTAGTACTAGTATATATAGTATATTAGTCAAGCAGCTTTGAAAGCTCTTCAAGCTCCTAAAACAACGTCCCCATTGGTATGGCAGTGCCAAAGGGCGTTGATTGATATCTCCACCCATTATTCTGTGGGACTCTTAGGGTTCTCCAGACATTCTGGAATACGTGGAAATGAAATTGTCGATGAGCTCGCAAGGGGGGGGGGGGGGGGGGGGGGGTTCTGACAACCATTTTGTGTGACCAGAACCGGCCCTGGGAGTCTCGAGGCAGAGTATAAGGAAGAAAATTCAGTGCTGGTGGATAAACAGCATTTGATAATGTGGCAGGGACTAGCTGGCACTCAGAGACAGGCTCGAGAGTTGATCTCGGTCCCCCGTACTGCCGCTAGGACCAGACTGCTGTCCTTTAATAGGACGCAATCCAGGGTGGTTACTGGCCTGCTTACTGGACATAACACCTTGAGAACACACCTCCACATTTTGGGACTGAGTGACAGTCCCTTGTGTAGGAAATGCGGAACACAGGAAGAGACCTCAGCTCATGTTTTGTGCGAATGTGAAGCTTTGGCGACACATACACACATTTATCTGGGTTCTTTCTTTCTGAACCCTGAAGACATCAAAGAACTGAGTCTAGGGGCGATCTGGACCTTTATTACAAGGACAGGGCTCCTGTGACTTACACTTAGTTAAGGGGCACAAAGCGCCTCTCAAAGGCCTATGTGCATCGGGGCCGTAAGGGCCCGACCCACATTTATACTCATACTCACTCAGGAACCACTATAAGGATTATCTGAAAACGTGGCTCACCTCAGGATCATACTGTTCTTTGGAAAAGGCTGAAGATATATAAACCTCATCAGGTTCCATTATAATAAAATCCCCTTCCCCTGGAACACCGATATCTGTTTCTGTTTTCACTGTATTAGCTTCCTGTTGTAAAAACATAAATAACCATTAATTCCATTAGATGACACATTGCTTATGGTCTTAATAAACATGCAAAACACTACACACCATGCACAAGAGTTCATTCCACACATCAACTTATATGACATTTTTATGAGACAAACACAGCACTAAAGAAATGGTATGAAGTTCGCTAAGGTTGGGAAGTTGGTCGAGAACACAATATCACATACGGTATTTAACAGCCAAAGGCTATCTGACAAACTGCTCTTCATATAAAAAGTCTCAGAGGCACAAAATGTTGCAATGTTCTGTGCTGAACAAAGCACGTGAACTCTGCATTACCAAAGCTACATACCTATAACCAACTGCTGTGCTAGTATCAAGGACTACAGCCTGTTTACCAAGCTTCTCATGTTCAACAATAGGGATGGGATATTCGAATCCTCGAATCCCGCGAATCTTGAATAATATTCGAGATTCGAAAACTCGAATCTTTGCGCTTTTTTCGTCTTTCGAATCTTTCGAATCCTAACCTAGCGAAATTCTGCCACCTAGCGGAATCTTGAGGAACTTAAACTACTTAGTGCTACTCACTCTATAGCTCAGCGTTTCTAGTTCTACTCAACTGTCCGCAGCGTCTCACTTGTACACGCTATCAGTCTACGCTCGGCGTTATCCGGTCTGTATTTTTGTCTCACTCTTAGCGTTTCTCACGCTTTTTTTATTATTCCTACGTGGTTTCTATCGCTAACCACAGCATTTACGCTTACTTGGGAGCGATTTATCTTATGCCTCTGGCATAACCTCTTATTTCCTATAACCTACAACCAATGTCACCTATAACCTACAACCCATGAGATGGCAACTTCTGATATCTGGAACTATTTCCACATTTCGGATAATGAAAATTATACGAATTGCAATCTGTGTTCTGCAAAAATATCCAGAGGAAAAGGGTCACATACTACTTCAGCAATGTGGAAACATTTGAAAGGCAAACATTTATCCAAATTTCAAGAACTGAAAGGTAGAAGTTCACCATCCCCATTACTGACTCCAGCTTCAACCTTAAGCTCTTTGACTGTCAGAGTTGACTCTCCATTCAAAGACAATAATGACCCAGATGATCCAGCTGTTGTTGGGAGTCCTCCATCAGTTAGTTCAACTTCTACACCACGTTCAGTAGCTTCTTTCTATGGAGAACAAAGCCCTTTCAAAACACCCCCAATAAAACGCAAAGCAGTATCGTCTAACCAACCGACTCTGAAAGAATTTGTTGATAAAATGCAACATTTTAAGCCTGAAGACAAAAGAGCTAAAACAATTACCAGATTACTCGCCGAAATGATCTGCAAAGATAACCAACCATTGTCCATAGTGGAAGATAAAGGTTTTAAAAAGTTGATAAATCACCTTCAGCCAAGATATATTATCCCAAGCAGAAAACATTTTGCCCATAAGGTAATTCCAGAGATGTATGAAGAAGAAAAAAAAAAGTTGAGAAACTTTTAGAAAAAACCGAGTTTGTTGAAGTCACAACAGACATGTGGACATCAACATCTTCTGACGATTACCTCAGTTTGACAGTTCACTTCGTAGATGAAAACTTTGAGTATCATCACTTGTGTTTAGAATGCATTCCCTTTGCAGAAGTTTCACATAGAGCATCTTCAATAGAAACTTTCATAACCGACACTATGAAAGAATGGAATCTCTTAGAAAAAGTTGTGTGTTTCATGAGAGATAATGGTCCGAATATGGTTGCAGCTTTAGAACGCAGTACCTTTGACCACTTGCCATGCCTGGCTCATAGTTTTCAATTAGTTATCAAAGATGGTCTACTTAACAACAGTGAAATTAAGGAAATAACGTCAGCCTGCCGGAGTATTGTGGGATATTTCAAGCACTCTTCTAAAGCCATGAAAGTCTTACGAGCTTTTCAAGCTAAATTAAGTCTTAAACCTCATTGTTTGATACAAGACGAACCGACAAGATGGAATTCTCAGCTTCACTTGCTCACTCGTCTCATGGAACAAAAGCAAGCTGTTTTATTATCTGCTACAGACTTAAATTTTCAGGTAAATCTTAGTGCTCGACAGTGGACAACTATAGAAGAAGTGATACGAATCCTAGATGTGTTCGATAGAGCTACATTTGTGGCCAGTTCCAGTCAAGTAACAATCTCAGAAATAATTCCTTTAGTGAATAGCACCATTAATGCTCTACAAAACTTCAAATCAACTTTAGGTTCCATACAGCGTTTTCGAAATGACTTGCTTACATCTCTAAAAAGGCGCTATCAGTCTGTTGAAACAGAAAAATTGTATGCTCTTGGTACTATACTGGATCCCCGATTCAAAGGAAGTGTATTTTTGAGCAAAGAAAACCTTGAGCAAGCTAAATCAACACTGACAATGGAAATTTCTGATATTAGTATTTTGCAAGCAGATGACACTGATCTGCAGTCATCAGAACAAAGTCAAAGAGATACCATTCAAAAATCGCCAACTGAACAACAAGGAGTTCATAGCATGTGGAGTTACTATTCTCAATTGATGATACCATCTACCAGCACTGAGCAAAGTTATAGTTTGTCTCCTGAAGAAGAAATAAATGCTTACTTAGCAGAAACACTGCTTCCACCATCTGCGGACATCTTTAAATACTGGAAGGACAACAAAAAATATCAAAATTTAAAGAAACTCTCTAAAAAGTTTTTAATCACACCACCATCGACAGTACTATCAGAAAGACTATTCAGTACAGCAGGTATCATAGCTGATAAAAAACGAAGTAGGCTAGACCCAGAGCGAGTTTGAATGCTAGTGTTCTTAAATAAAAATCTCTATTAAATGTTTCTGATTCTTTTAGATTGACATGAAAGAGTTCAGTGTTTAGTGTTTTTAATTTTTATTAACTCTTAAAATAAAACATGTTTTTTATTTTTCTTCATTTTCTGGAAAGAATTTAGTATTCCATGTTTAGCGTTTACTGTTTATCTACGATATATTAACTCTTGAAATAATCCCCTCCCTCTACACAAATGTCAAAATGTGACCTGTTACTCAAATATTATTTGTATTATTATTATTATTATTAATATAATTAATATTATTATTATTTCATTTATTTGTATCTTCTTAATGAATAATATAGGTATATTTTTGAAAACTGTATTCTTAAATGTGTTTTTTCATTAAACACAGATTTTAAATTTTGCTTCAAATAAAAACTTTTAATTTTAAAATAAATACTAAATGGTATAGAACTAAGTCTTTTTCCCTTTAGTTTTTTCTTATTATTATTCTTATATGAAGGATTCGAGAGATTCGAGATTCGAGGGATTCGAGAGAACCTTTTAAGATTCGGATTCGGATTCGAGCAAATTTAGGATTCGTCCCACCTCTATTCAACAACCAAGGGTGGAACTCCTTTTTTCTAATATTGGTATTACTGTTTTTAAACTAAGTTTCTGTAAACTTTATTTTGTATGGACTGTGCATTTTATCGTAAGTTTAAGCCAAAAACCAACAAATGTTCACAATTATTAGCAGGTATTAGATGTATTTTCAACCCCTACATATGTTTCGGCAAATGAATTGAAATCCTCACGGGGTATTTATCAAAGGACTATAACAGCTGACTGCATCCAATTACACAATATGGTGTTTCACTGTAGAAGTATTTTACATATGTCAGAATTTAAAATGCACAGATGAACATCATCATCATCCTCTAAAGGCTAAGCCTTTTCGCTGCAACCATAGATGTCTGTCTTGTACCAGTCTCTTCATTTCGGCGTAGGAGTTGCAAAAGAGTTCCTTCATCAGATTCTTGATGTAAGAGAGCCTCGGTCGTCCTCTACTTTCCTTCCCCAACACTCTACCTTCCATGATGTTGGTAACAAAACTATTATGTCTCAACAAATGTCCAATGAGTTTGACTTTCCTCATTCCTACCACTCTTAATATTGTTCTCTTTTAATTGATTTCCTTCAGCACTTCTTCGTTGCTTTTCCTATCCATCCAACTAGTTCTATTAACTCTTCTCCACAACCACATTTCAGCTGCTTCCAGCCTCTTTTTCTCTTGCCTTCCCAATGTCCATGTTTCACTTCCATATGTCATGACACTCCACACATATGCTTTTATAAACTTCTTCCTTCTGTCAAGGCTTAGAGTGTTGTTCATGATGAGACTTTTCTTATTTTGGAATGCCAACTTTGCAATGGCTATCCTTTTCTTTACCTCGTTTATACATCTATTTCCATTGCTAACTATACTTCCAAGGTAGCAAAATTCTTGTACTTCTTTTACTTTGTCAATCCCTATTCTTACTTGCGCAGTTCTTCTCTGACTCTTTTTACATATTTTCATAACCTTAGCCTTTGCTTTATTTATCCTAAGTTTGTATTTGCTTAAAACTTTTTCTAGTATCTGTAACATATTATTCATATCTTTCTCTGAATCCGCAAGGATCGCAATGTCATCTGCAAATCGTATACTATGTATCTGCTTCCCATTTATGTGGATACCTTTTGTCTTCTGTTTCATCATAGTAATTGCTTCTTCCACAAACATATTGAATAAATAAGGTGAGAGACGGCATCCTTGTCTTACACCTCTCTTGATTGCTGCTACTTCCTTATTTCCATTTTTCTGAATTATTGTGTTTTGGGACCTATATAGGGCCAAAATCAGTCATCTATCCTTCCAGTCTAAACCCACTTCCTTCATTGTTTTAAAAAGGAGCTTCCAGTTTACCTTGTCAAACGCTTTCTCTAAATCTATAAAGGAGACATATGTTGTTCTATTTACTTCCAGTCGCCTTTCCAGGAATAGACGTAGAACTAAAATTGCTTCCCTGGTTCCTTTTCCTTCTCTAAAACCAAATTGGTCATCTTCCAGATTTTCTTCAATCTTCTTTTTAATTCTCTTCTTCATAATATTAAGCAGAACTTTTGAAGCATGAGACAGGAGCGATATCATTCGACAATTTGAACATTCCGTAGCATTACCTTATTGTCTTGTAGGCATTGTATTGAAGTTTCAAATTCCCTCCAAGAAATGGGTGGGCCTTTCCTGTCTTTGTCCACCATATTTTCTTTTTCAATATATTCTTCCTCATCCTCAACCTCATCCCCTTCATACAACTGTTCTATGTATTCCTTCCAACGTTCACTGACCGATTTTTCATCGAAGAGAATTTTACCTTCCTTGTCTTTCACTATATTACATTTGGTTCTTGGTTGAACCGATGAACAAGATATTAAAATTAAAAACCAGTAATGCACTATGCCTAAAGTAGTGATTGTAAACAAATATTCCTGAAGATTTCAAAGTATACAATATATATATACAAATAGTTTTACATGAGTCGATATTAGCATTACAAGGTTATGATAGTTTTTAAGAACTGGTTATTGGCCATGCATACATTCCAAAATTTATTTATATTATAACTTCTAGGACAGGATTGACAACAGATCAACCACACACTTTCACACATTTCACTTCTATATAACAAAAGTGCATTATGTCCACCTTTCAACAGGATCACAAAATTTTGATGATGACTGTACACTGAAGTTCTTGTGACTGTCACAGTCATGAACAAAACCTGTGGTGTGCTTCAGTGGCCTAACAGCAGAGTATGTTGCAATAATGGATCAACTGAAATTGAGCAAATTTTTATCGCTTTACATGATAGGGGATATGTTTAAGGCTGCTCTTCTTTCATTTGCAGCCACCAACACATGCAGTACAGTCTCCTATCTCAACCTCACACACCACACGACAGTAAGGGACGTGGCTTGTTATACACATGGCTACAGAACATGACTGAACCACAGACGTACAGAACTAATGGTTTGTAGAAAATAAGAGGCAACTGGACAATTGCATGTTCACATGACAGTACAACTTTAAGTGACACCTAACAAGGGGTGATCAAGCAGGGCCTATCAATTGGCCAGATGTACAGGGTTGTCCAAAGACACAACACAGAAGAAAGTTCTAATGATCAAAAGATGATTCCACCCACACGTGTACTCCAGGATTAGAAAGGTGAGGATGAGTCATGGGTGGGACAAACAGCAATATGCATCAGTTCACTGGTTATATGACTTGTCAAAGACAAAAAACAACACTTTTCTAACTGTTAATACTGAGCTGTTCGGACAAACAGACTGATACTACAAAAAGTACCTGGATAAAACAGATGAAGCACCTTTTCCAGTATGTGACGTTACAGAACATAAAATGTCCTTTCCATTCATAACTAATCTAAACGAACATGACAGCCTGAAATAATACTGGACAATGACTAAAGGAGTTCCCTACACACTGTCACAGAATAACAATGAAATGTTTTGGACTTCCCTCACATTCATCAGTATTTGCTATGTTATGCCATGTCAACTAATTAATACCGGTGTCTCAGAGTGCAGTGCCTCTATCTTCAGAGACACATAGTACAAAAAAATTAAGCTGGATTGGATAATATCCACATATTATATCGGTAAGGCAGACAGTGACAGTGAGCCAACTGTACTAGTAGAGCTATGCACTGGGCAAAACATGGGGAATGAAGCAGGCATGTTAAGCAGCACAGACCGCATGTCAGCAATGAGGTACTGGAATGCAGTAACCCACTTTAATAGGTGGGTACTATGAGAAGGGAAATTGAGTGAAGGTTATCAGGGTGTAGTTTGTAGTGGAGATAGTGAGAATGAATGGATGAGGGGGGAAGTAGAGATCATGGGCAGAATAACCTCACAGATTTCAGAACATGAAAATAAAAATTAACAAAAGCTCTCAACAATACATTTAGTTCTTTGGCCATGTATAACCAGCAGACCAGAAGACAGAAACCATTTCTGTACAAACAAGCACAAAGCACTCACCATTCTGTCTTCACAACAAGAAATATTCCTTCAACACTGTGCTGCAGCACACATTTTGACATTCATAACTCAGGAGTCTGCAGAAACTTCTGCATGCTCAAAAACCATTCATCACACATGATGAACTGTTGGTTGTGGGTAGAAGTGGCTTACAAGAATCCTACTGACACAGATAAGGTCTCTGATAAGTGTATCGAATTAGGAGTATTCGGTAGAAATCCTGAAAGGAAAGAAATTGATTACATAAGTAGGTTTTAAATTTATGAACGATTTTTCCTGCCCTAGGCAAAGCTTAGGTTTGCTGCCCCCTACTATTAGTGCACAACTTATGATATACAATAATCATAATAATAAACTTTGTTATCAATTTACTGAAGTGCAGTTGTTCATGTAATTTATTTCAGCTTCCTCACTTCTACACAGGAATTCTGCTGACCCCCTGATGCAGCCTAGTTCACCAGTGGGCTGAACTGGCCCTGGTCGTTTACCATCCACGACATCACAATTAAAAAAATAATGATAATTCACACACAAACAGTTATGATATAACAATTCATCAGATTTCATACAACACACGCAAGTGACGATCCACACATACAGCACTGTCCTAATTTGTGTATATGTCACAGATTCTGAACGAAGCATGAGTTTACACCATCTGTATACTTATAAATATAGTTGAAAGAACAACATATGACAATCAGGGGAATTAATTATAGATTTGGTTACAGAACACTTTACACAGTCATATTAATATCAGGCGGGTAACTGCTGAACTGCCCTTAATTGCTGAAATCAAAAACTGAAAGCAAGTGTTAAAAGTACACACAAAAATTGTGTCAATCCATCACATCAGTCTTCACATGTTACATCTGCACCTCAATCCACCTATACTCTCGATACATATACATACCAACAAGATCATATAATAAATAAAAACAAAAGACACAAAGTAAATCCAGCTGGTATCTAAATGTCTCCATACACAACAGTCCTTAGCGAGAAGGTGATACTTGCTCAGGTGGTGAACAAATTCTCAGTAAATTGTCAGTTCTAAAGCTTCTTCATTATATCAACAACAACATACTACTACACATATAAGTTTTAAAACTTTCGCGGCGACATGATTCAATATAGTCTTCTCGGGCGCACAGCCGCGTCAATTCGTTTGAATACAACGTTTTGGGGACTAGCTCAGTCCCCATCCTCAGGCAAAACAGTTTTGCCTGAGGATGGGGACGGAGCTAGTCCCCGAAACGTTGTATTCAAACGAACTGACGCGGCTGTGCGCCCGAGAAGACTATACTGAATACTACTACACCTTATAATTAACACAATCAATCCTGTCCCATGATTCCATATTTTGCAAAACCACTTCTTGAGCATCACACAACATAGTTACATGAAAATGATACCCCCCTCACAATTAACTAAAATATACTTAAATCTTTTAAAATCTACACATCTGACACAACTGGGAATATGGCAACATATACACATTTATAAAACGTAAAAGGTGACGAGTTAATACAATCATCTTATGTTTTGCACTTAGAGCTTCCAGTCTTTACCTTCAGGTTTGTAGTGTTTTCTTCTCCAGCACTTGTTGTTTCCTGATATACGCCAAGATTAAGTAACTTGTGGATTTATTTCCGCACAAATAAAACTACTATCTGAACATGTACTAGTGCTTAACACAGTTAACTACTGAAATGAAGTACACTCAGAGCTACATACATTTAGAGCAGGATGCACGACAAAGTTGAAATGACATGCATGGTGCAGGAAGGTGACAAAAACTATTACATGTAATCCATTTACTCCAGATGTTTGATGTGATATTGTATTATGTAAATATTATGACAATAATTTTAGTATGGACTGCTGTATTTACAGGTACAATGACAAAGTGTTTATATGGGACCATTTCCATAAGCGTAAGTTTTAACTTGTAAACGGATAAATGGAAAATAAATAAAATGAATGAAAAAAATGTATAATACTCATTTCTTATTACTTCTCTTAATTTGCAAACAGGACATTATTGGCACTGTGCCTTCTTTCACAGCAACACTATAAGTGCGGCATTGCAATTGGACCGACACCCTTGATATTTGCACTACTAACACTAAATGTGCTGCCAGTAATAACTCTATATTACGCAGCAGGGTCATGGCAATCATTAAGCTAAACAAAATTGTGAAACTACGATGACGGTGGTGGAAACGTGTAAGAGAAAACACCGTAGGAAACACAGAACACTGTAAAGCATCAGCCTAATTACATACAGATCGTAATAACATACTTAGCTCACGTAATTTACATCAAAATTTACCTCGTTCCTTTTTACAGGACGAAACGCTATAACGTAACAAGCCAAAAACATGGAAAACAATTTATTGCAGAGCAGCCATTTTAAAACCGGTAGCACCTAACAGCAACGACACGTACCAACCGCACCGGTTATTTTAAACAAAACGTTTTTTATCGCTGAATATATTTTCTGCATAGCTTTAAAAGTGCAAAATTTGGTGTGGACATTCTGCCCAACGGCTTTGGAACTCACAGCCACACAATACGATGACACTGACATTTTCTTTCTCCACGTATGCGGTTTTATCTATTGCAACAATCGTTCTACCTTTGTCGGCAGGTACCAACAGTAGTTCCTTCAGGTCGCAAGCAACCCCTGGTGATCCCATTGGATTTTCTGAGCAAGAGGTAGAGGGTCTTGCTACCCGTTAGTCGTTTTCGTTTTGTCGTTTCCTACTTTCCACGGCCTTGTAGATCAGTTCCTCCATTGCGTTCTGTTTTCGAGGCATTTATAGTGTCATGCCAGTTCATCCTTATGGTTTTTCGTATTTCGTCTGTCCATTTTGGCCGCTGTCTTCCTCTTCTTCTACTGCTGTCTGTAAATTCTAACATCAAATCTTTTTCCAATGAATATGACGTGAGCATTGTGTGTCTGAAATATTTCAATTTGCCTATTACTGCTAAGGTTTCTAGGGAGTGCCTGGGCTTAATTTGTTTATTCACCGATGCATTCGTCCTTCTTGCTGTCCATGGTATTCTGAGCAGCCTTCTCCACGTCCATAGCTCGAAGGCATCTAGCTTCCTTTTGTCTGACTTCATTAACGTCCACCTTTCGCATCCATACAGCACTGCTGGGAACACTATTGTCTGCACTAACTTACCTTTTGTGTTGGTCGAAACTCCTGAGTCTTTCATAATTTTTGTCAATTTTGACATTGCTGCTTTGCCCAAGGTTATTCTTCTCTTGATCTCGTCATGGATATAGCCCTTATTGGTGATGAGAGCCCCTAAAACTTTTAGCTTGTTACTGTCCTTATTTCTTCGCCGTCTACTATTATGTTTCCTTGTTCCCCGATGCTCTTACTCTGGTTTTCTTTATGTTCAGTTTAAGACCTGCCTTTTCACCACTAATTTCTACCCTTTTTATCAGTTGGCCCATATCGTCCTTGTTTTCTGCTAGTAGAGTTGTATAATCTGCATATTTTAGGTTGTTTATTTTTCGGCCCCCTATTTTGACACCTGCCTCAATGTGTTCTTATGATGTGCTCGCTGTATAGATTTAAGAGGCCCGGAGATAAAATACAGTCTTATCTTACACCTTTTTTGTACTGGGAACCAATCTGTTGGGCTTTGTTCGACCTGTACTTTGGCTTCTTGATCTGTGTATATGTGTATCCGATCAAATATTCGGGTACTCCCATATTTCTCATGCTGTTCCACATCTTTGAATGTTTCACACTATCAAACGCCTTTGCACAGTCTATAAAACACAGATATACAGGTTTGTTGTTCTCTCTGGTCCTTTCCAAGACCCATCTTACATTGGCGATTTGGTCCCTTTCCTGAATCCTGCTTGTTCCACTGGCATTTCACGTTCTATATACAGTTCAAGTCGTTTCTGAATTATTCTCAGTAGGATCTTGCTTGCGTGAGGGATTAATGCAATGGTGCGATTATTCGAGCACTCTCTGACATCTCCTTTCTTGGCTAGATGTATGATGATAGACTGTTTCCACTCTCGTGGCCATTTCACCTTCTCCCATATTTCATTACACAAGATAGTCATTGCAGGGATGACTTCTTCTTTGATGGCTTTTAACCATTCTATTTGTATGTTGCCAAACCCAGGAGCTTTGTTGTAAGGCAGCTGAACTAAAGCCCACCTTACCTCACTCTCCAGAATCCATGGTTCTTTCTCGTATGTGGGTCGACTGGTACTAGTATTACATTATTTGACACTAGTTTTTTTTAATTCTTTATAACATAGTTGTCTTTTATGCATAAAATTAGAAACGTACATGAGTTGATAATATAGTTCACTTTTTTGGCTGCTACTACCCTATAAGCACTTTGTACATTTGTGTCTAGTAATTTTAAGGCCTTGTCGCCACTGGACTCAAAATCCGCGGGTTTCATCCCGACCGAGAGCGATGGATTTTTAAGGGTGATAAAAATCCGGAGAACCACTTCCTTCGAAGGGGAAGTAAAGTCATCGGTCCCATGTCCTAGATTTACGGCATGTAAAAGAACCTTCGAGCATGAATAGAACTAGTTGTGTCAGTAAGCAAAATTCAAGCGGCCATTTCTCACCCAAGTCTCGTGACTGCCTGCCAGATGGCTCTGGCAGTGTCATCAGGTTCGAGCAAAAACTTGTGCGGTCAGTGAGCCGGTCACTCACTACAGAATGCACACTTACCGACCAGAAAACCTTCGGGATGAAATCCCAAAAAGGAGGAGGCTTTGGCCACCCCGGGCTGTAACGCCATGGTATAATAATAATAATAATAATCTTATAGCCTTCTCTGTTTCTATACCTACGTTAAGTAGATTAGATGTAAATGGTTTGTCTATACTATATTGAAATCCTAGGTACAAAATGATAATTTCTTCCTTAGTAAAAACTAGTTGCGATAAATTATTTACTCTTGCAGAAAATTTATTTTCTTGTTGTTTCTTTCCAGTATTTCTGTTGTATGGTTGTTTCTTGTTTTGTAGAGCATCTAATTTCTTGTTGAGGTTGTCGTACTGTTTTTCGTTATCTTTCTGCAGTTTTTCATCAACATTTGCTTGTATATACAGCCAGCTCTTTTGCCAGTGTTTTGCACAGCTTTAATGGAGATGATAAAGTTGTTTGTTCAATTTCTGTTTTCTAATATATAGGTATTTCAGTTCTTGATTTATTCTACATTTGATGGCTGTTTTCAATGTGTTCTGCCTTTGTCAGTTGTGTCCATTCACTTTTATTGTGATGTATTTTGGTGTTAGTTTTAGTTGGCGACATAACTTATTGTACCAAATAGCTGCACTAGTTCTATGTAATTTTGTTTGACGTTGTTATATTGATATACTTCTTTTGCCTGTCTGGCTAAGGTAAACTTTACGTTACTTGTTCCGTACGTAATGTAATACCAGTAACAGCCGACAAAGGTAGAATGATTTTTGTAATAGATGTATGGAACAAGTAACGTAAAATTGACATTCTCGTCACGCAACTTTTTTTCATTCATAACCTAGATGTGGCTTTGCATGCAGGAATGAATCTGTATCAGTTACAAGATGATATACTTTGGCAAAGATTCTGCCTGTTGTAGATATAACGTTTAGAAGCTTTGTTATTTATCTCTCCTCAAAGTTCAAAATTCTTAAAAACATTTTCTGGTTATGGTGATTGGATGCATTTTTTGTGTACAGCCTTCTTATCTCAAACACCTCGCCTTGTTACATGCATCAACCTAGAACTGACTTGTTAACAGTGGCGGACTGGCCAGGGTGTCAGCTTGCCCGATGGCAAGTGGTCCCACTTAAACATTAGACAATATGTTAAAAATGTAAATGATCTTTTAGTAGCTTGAAAATATAATAGACGTTCCAATATTATTACCGGCTGCAACTAAAATTTACGTTGTATTGCTATTTTAATAAAAAAAATTGTAATAAAATCTTTTTTCGAGGATACTTTATATTTAAGAATATAATAAATAACTCTGAAAAAATAATTCTGATTCGGGTTATGTGAGGCAGACGCATATGTTATATAGGCTCGGCTCTTTACTATTGCGACTGCGCAATGAAGCTTAGCTGGAAATCCCAGCCCGGGATCGTGACGTGCAGCCGGAGTCAACTTTGTATCGAGCTATTGCATACATTGCAAATACAGCAAATATTTGAGTATGCTTCATCAGCTCTTCACCTTGTGCTTGCTTTGTTTGATAAAAGGTATGTATTTAATTAATATTTTTATATACTGTGGCCCTATGCCCTTTAATTTAAATATAATGTATTTTCTTTCATTGTACAAAATTAGTATAAAAAGTACTAGGTAGTAAACATATTTAAGCTGCAGTCTCAAATAGTAATATATATGCATAATGAAGTTCAATAAATAATGATACCTTTTATTTACTCTACAGTTAAAATTACTGTGATTGTTAAAATTGTTGTTAATAACAGATGCATCTATAAAACATATTTCCATTGATGTGTTCTTGCGGCGAGGTCCATTATCTATTTCTACGAGAAATACATAATGGACCTCCCTACCTTACTGCAGAAATTTTCTACAATACGCTACAACAGTTTACAAACAAAATGAAGAATACAGCAACACAATAATAATAACAACTTATTATTATCAAATGCAAACGTACAAATAGCCAACTTATGGCAAATGTTGGATTCAACATTTCATTGTAGATGTTCATATTTCTAAATGTGGAGTATTTTTAATTGAGTTTTTATTTCAGGAATATTAGCCCTACCAGCATGGAAAAGAAAAAGCATAAATCTGGATCACTGAAACGCAAAGAGCGACAAGAAGCAGAAAGGCAGGAATTAGCCAAGCGATGCAGGTCTATTACAGATTTTATAATACCACACAACCACCAACCACATCAATGTACAGTTCCGCAACAAATAATCGAGAAGCAAGAAACAATACTCATGGTGATGATGCAATGAATTCTTCTGACTTCATTGTTCCGGTATCTGTACTACCGGTAGTTGCAACATCTGAACACATAGCTTCAACTAGTTACAGGGAATCAGATATACCTTCATGCATAAATGACTTGGTTTCTGAAGCACATCCTATAAATTAACCTACACAAGAAAATGAAAGATCAACTGCTGGAATCTTCCAATATCCATCACGAGCAAATATGAAACAGTTTTTTGCTGAACATCCATTTCAGCCACTTGATGATCTGCCATTTGATGCTCGTTTGTATCAGAGGAAAATTATGAATGACTCACTCCCATACAAACCTAACAATAGACATATATAGAAAACCTACCACATCCGATATAACTACACACTACAACTCCAACCACCCTACACAACACAAAATGGCTGAATACAGGTTCCTTTTTAACAGGTTATACCAACTTCCCATATCACAGGAACAGCAACAACGCGAAATGAAAATCATACACCAAATCGCCAAAAACAATGGATACCCCAACAATATCATTGAAAAACTAAACAAGCAAATCAAAAACAAGATAGAAAACAAATCACATAATTCCTCACAAACCATACAAACCAAAAAATGGGCATTATTCGAGTACCACAACCCCATAATAACGAAAATTACAAATATATTCAAGAATACTGACATACAAATTGCATACCAAGTTAAAAACACAACGCAACACATACTGAAAGAATATGACCCAAACTGGACACATATGAAAATAGCCATATATAGTCTAAAATGTAATACATGTAACATGCAGTATGTTGGCCAGACTGGCCGTAATCTCAAAACTCGGTATATAGAACATTGCAGACACATAAAATCTAGCGACCCAAAATCAGCCTTTGCTATGCATATTCTAAATAATAAATATGAATATGGCCCAATAAATACTACTATCACCCTGGTAAAAACTTGTAAAAAAGGCTGGTATATGAACATTTTAGAAAATGTGTACATACAGCAGTTTCACCAAAGTGGAATCCTAATTAAAGAACAGCAATCGGGAGAACAAAATCTCTTATTCAAACTCATTAAGCCAACTACATCACTTACGCATGCGCAAAACCCTATACCAACAGACACGACATAAGCAAACGGAAAATCAATACTAGACACCACACAGCTACCGCACGATACGGACACAACACGACGCACGAAGCATATACAGGTATGTCGACGTAGATAATCTCACGTCTTCACATCAAATACTCTTGGAATATAACTCTGTATTTCAAGTTTCTAATTGTAATTAATATTTCTACAGATGTTCACTATTCATCAAATTAAAAGATACACCACAAGAACCGCAAGACCAATCTGCCACTAATTTCATATAGATCTCAAGTTATGTATCTACTTCTAACAATTTTAACATCATTTTAATAATATTACGGTATTACACAATACTATATGAAGTTTAACATTAACAGACTGTCATTTTATGTATCACCCATTATATACACGGATGTAATAACGTATTTATGATTGTATGGTCTATGCTGTAAACTCTACGATCCCCTGAATATGGCGTTTTGAAACGCCAAAATACATATAGGGGTAAAATAATTTTAATTTTATAAGTTAATGTGCTTAAGTTGGTGTGGAAATAAACAATTTCAATTGTTACAAGATGCACGGTATATACAATGTAAAAATTTATTTTAAAACATTTTATAAAAAAGCCATAGGGACAAAAACAAGTAGCTTACCTACAGCAGTATAAGATATACAGATGTATTAGACGGTAATTTGACTGTTCATTTCTTGTTCAAGAGATGTTATCAGAAATATTTTACTGTCCTTTGTTCTTGTTCACTACATAATGAAGATAACAGATGTGAAATGTACACCCCCTCCTACTTCTCAGTGTTCCAGAAAATAGCAGTTGCAGGGCAAACGAAACAAAAAATAAATTGGAATAAACAATTACACATGAAATTAATTGATTCCAAATATAACATCATCTTAGTGATGAAACTATACACTAATACATGTAGCTGTTCTGCTGTGATTTAGACATGGTTGTTGCTGAAAACCCGGGGTACCTTATGCACACTGACCTCTGACGATACAGAGATATTATGAATGTAAGTGGGGCAGTCTATAGAAATGCCAAATGAGGACAAAATAAATCCAATGTAATCAACTAACTGATACACAACAAAACTGTGCCTGTAACCTACACAGAAGAGCATATAATCCCATTAAACTGACACATCATAATCTAATACGACAGATTGTGAATTTTCGAAATCACACAACTAATTCTATCACCTATAAAATACGTACCCAATTTTCAGTGTTTCTTTTTCTTAGTCATACATTATCAGTTGTGCCATATTGACCGCAAAGCCTGTCTTTAATGTGGAGTGGGGTGGGGAGTTGAGGGGCTGCCACTGAAATATAACATACTGGGGACCCCACCAAGAATACATGAATTAAACATACAAATAAAATGATCACAACAAAAATCACTCACACTGAAAGTATTTGCTCTACTTTCAAAATACACTGACCGATGAAGTTCTGTATAATTTACGAGCATTTAAAGGCCATATAATTTACAAAATTACAAACATTGCAAGTAAAAGTGAACATATATAAATGAAGGGGATATATAATACACACATACAGACATTACATACATACATAGATACATGGACTCTAGAGATCAGTGTTTTTTAAATGACAGTAGGATGTGGAATAAGTCATAAACATACAAAATATGTAAAGTATCCAATATATACACAAGTATAACAGCAAAAAATACTATAAAAATTTTACATACAATATTACGCATCATCTGTACACATAAAAAATTCATCTACAGAGTAAAGGGAACATGTGTTTATGCATCCTCTTAATGCCACTGTAAATTATGTTACCTTCCTGCAACAGGAGTTACAGTTACCATTGCAATTCTACTGCTTACTGCCATTCCTGACTGCACTGTTTTTGCTTCCTTACTGACACCACACATATACCAAGTGCTGTCATGTGAGTACAGTGTGTCATGTAGATGTGAAAGGCAGATAGTGAAAAATTGTGCAAGTAGTTTATATGTGGCCTACAACAAAATGTTGCTGCAGGGGACAACCAACAGAATCGCGATACCAACATTACACACAAGATCTTCACTCTTGTGGGTTGTTGAACTCAAATGTAGGCTGGCTGGTTGGTTGGTTTGTTGGTTGGTTAGCACTATTTTAGGACAGTATCAGTCCTGTCTTCAAGAGTCATGATGTCAAAGAATTCCTCTTGGATATGTCAAATCAACAGAAGTCTCCATTTAAAATATACAGAAGTTGATACTCATTCAGCATTAGATGGACAAATATCAGACACACGGCAGCAATTTAGATACCCTGCAAGTTTGTTAAGGATGAATGACACTTTAGCATAATCAGATTACTAACAGCAACTGCCTTGCAACATATATGAATACAGTATGTTGGCTCTCCACAACATACCACCTCATGTCTTCTATAAAAATACTACATGCCTATAGATGCCACACATGCTGTATGCACTGATGTATCACTAGTTTGAAGGAGCTGATGTTTCTTAAGACAATTTTGTTGACTGAATGACTCAGTACATACACCACAAGAATACGGACGCTCACCAGTATGTATGAGGTGATGTTTCTTCAGACCACTCCTCCGACTGAATGATTTATTACATACACTGCAGGTATAAGGACGCTCACCAGTATGTATGCGTCTGTGTACCTTGAGATTACCCTGCTCACTGAATGACTTATTACATACACCACAAGAATAAGAACGTTCACCAGTATGTATGCGCTGATGTTTCTTCAGACTACCCTGGTCACGGAATGACTTATTACATACACCACAAGAATAAGAACGTTCACCAGTATGTATGCGCTGATGTTTCTTCAGACTACCCTGGTAACGGAATGACTTATTACATACAGCACAAGAATAAGGACGCTCACCAGTATGTATGCGATGATGTTTCTTCAGACTACACTGCTCACTGAATGACTTATTACATACACCACAAGAATAAGGACGTTCACCAGTATGTATGCGATGATGTTTCTTCAGACCACTACCCTGACTGAATGATTTATTACATACACCACAGGTATAAGGACGTTCACCAGTATGTATTCGTCGGTGTTCCTTGAGACTACACAGCTTACTGAATGACTTATTACATACACCACAAGAATAAGAACGTTCACCAGTATGTATGCGCTGATGTTTCTTCAGACTACCCTGGTCACGGAATGACTTATTACATACAGCACAAGAATAAGGACGCTCACCAGTATGTATGCGCTGATGATTCTTCAGACTTCTCCTGTCACTGAATGATTTTTTACATACACTACAGGTATAAGGACGCTCACCAGTATGTATGTGCTGATGTTTCTTCAGATTACCCTTCTCACTGAATGTTTTATTACATACACCACAAGAATAAGGACGCTCACCAGTATGTATGCGCTGATGTTTCTTCAGCCTACTCCCGTCACTGAATGATTTATTACATACACTACAGGTATAAGGACGTTCACCAGTATGTATGCTTTGGTGTTCCTCCAGGTCATTCTCATACATGAACAGTTTATTACACACATCACATGAAAATGCTTGTGCCTCACTATGAATGCGTTTATGTTTTCTCAGACTATTTTGATTAGTGTATGATTTATTACACACACCACAAGAATATGGATGCACGTCAACATGTGTGAGTTCATCTTCAATGTCTATATTCTGGAAAAGGAAAAGTTGACTGAGAAATATTATACCGTATGTACACAATTGCAACACTTGGGTTTTTCCTTAAATTTACACCTTAAATATGTGAAGTCGTCTTAAATTTGTATACAAGCACAAAACCGGACCACACTGTGCCAGACCGCACCAAACCGTATCGCTCTGAATTGGACCAAGCAGAGCCAAACCAAGGCCTGCAAAACCAAATTGTCATATGTAGACAAAAAAGAGAACAGGGCACGACTCAAGTTAACTGGAACAATGTCCTTTTTATTTGACACTGTTCATCGTCTAATTTTTTAAAGAAGCGCAACGTTTCAGAAGACGGCTCTGCTTCAGTCTCCAGGCAAAGAAGAACCTTACCTGGTGGGTCAATTAGATCAAGTTATTTCCAATCACTGGGAAGCACAGAAACAGGAAAATTGTTAATGTATGCACCTGAGAACAGATACAGTCCAAGGGTAATAACAGAAAAAGGGCTATTGAAAAATTAAAAATTGACTTCAAGACTCAAAAATAAAACCTGGGACAATCCAGTAATTGAAAACCAAAAAGAGAGCGATGAACTCAGGCCGACACACCCCTCTCACACACACACACGCACACCCACATGCACACATGCGTGTGCACACACAATCACACACACACACAACTTCAGAACACATGTATTTAAAATTCTTAACACCACCAACACCATCTGTGGTGAAAATTGTGAATCTTCATGGGTTCAACTAAGTTTATAAGCCAGGAAATATAAATTTATTACTTAGTCAGTGTGGATCACAGTGGCATGGCAGCGCATTTCACCAGCATTGTTTGTGAAGGGTTTTAAGCAGTGCAGTATATCCAACGCAATGGATGAGACTGATGATATGTTGTGGAATGACAGTGAAGAGGATGGGAACGTTAGGAGTGAGTGAGAGGAAGAAGAAGGCGCTGACTGTGAAGATGGAGACAGTGACACTGACTGGTAAAGGTAGATAGAATCTGACATGCTTTGTGTACTAAGTATATGAAATTAACATTAAAATACTTATTTCTTAGCAGACGTTTTATTCTTTAGAGAGTCGTCTTAGATTAGCGTCGTCTTGCATTCAGGTAAATATGGTAAGCAGAAGAATCTGTTTGAAACAGGGTATAAACTGAGTGAAAACCTACAAGCCCTGTAATCATAACAAAATTCTACCACACAGCTAGGAACTCATACAATACATGATTACAAAATAATGATTATGCACTGTGATGAGACAAGAACAGACAAATACAAAACCCAAGTATAATGACAGCAATTAGAATGGCAAAGGGAGAGAAACTTAGCTGAGGACTGTGTGGAGAATGCATCGGGGTGCAAATACACACAACAGCTTCATTACAACTTTTATTACAAAGAGAATCAATAAGAAGAAGCTCAAGCAGAGAGGAAAACTTCTGTTCAGTAAATTGATCCAAAAAACATGGGAATTTGTTACTTATGTTCCAATTTTGGCAAGTGGCATACCTTTGCAATTACTAAACTGAATCTAAATTACTTTTTCATACTCTCAACACAACGTTACTTGTAAACAATCCTTTACGACACTAGCTACATCTTCCCACTCTTTATTAATCTCTCGCATACGTGCGTACCACATATGACTCAAGGGTATTTAAACGCTCCTTTGCTGCCTACGCCCTGAAAACATGTAGGGAAAGTGTATAGCTGTCATCTCTTCCGTATTAGATGACATTTGTGGTCTGCTTCACACTCTGACCACTGTACCGCAGGAAAGAACCCTGGTAGTAACACTGAAGAGCCTTTATCAATCTGGTCTGGCAGCATAAGGAAGTTAGTTGTTTTCTACTGCACTGGAGTTCATTTTGCTTCAAGTCTACTTCGTAAACCACCGCTTGGTGAAAGCGCGATTCACTTGTACGAGAGTAGTATTTCATATGGCTCAGTATAGATGTAGGCGTCGTGATACACACAAGTTTTCTACTGTGTAGTTAGCTTTAGTGAGAAAATACCAAACAAACTCAAAACAGTCGAGAGGAAAATGCAGTTCACACAGCAGACTTGTATTTCAGATGCTACAGCTCAATGTGTATGCGTCATGAATCTCAAATTTTCCTAATGTGTAGTTAGCTCCAGAGAAAATAAAACCAAACAAACTGGACTAGGGATAAGGGAGTCTTGTGCTTATTATCGCAGGCAGAATGTGTTCTATTTCGTTTCGAAGAAAAATTACGTCACCCTTCCTGACAGAAGACTTTCGTGTGCAAAAGTACTATAACTCTACCGTTATTATTCCAACAAAAACGCCAAACAAATCCTTTTATATTATTTCTAAGAGCTATTCGTCTGAAATTTAAAACATTGAATTACTTCTTGAATGCGAGAATTTCTGTTTGTTTTCTGAAATTTCATTTTAGGTTCAAACGAAGGTTTACTATATCTGTGACATTGGAGACTGTTTCGGGATATAGTTCCGTTTTGCTATAAGCGGTGTGGAATGCACCTGCAATGAGTGACGCCTAAAAAAAAATTGCAATGTTTAGACCGCTACCAAAGGCGTGTGTTTCTAAAGACCGCTTTTCATTTGAATTACGGATGTGCATTCTTTAGATAAAGAAACTACGTTCTTGAGAAGGAAAGACGAGATGGCAGTAAGGATACATGCTGACTTTATGAAGCGCTCTGCTAAAAGCCTGTTTCATAACAGAAATGTCTCAAACAGCCCCAAATATGACAACATAAACTGCAAATTCACAAGAATATGGAACTTTATTGTGTGTATATAGGCAGTAAGAATACATGCTGACTTTATGAAGTGCTCCGCTAAGAGCCTGTTTCATAACAGAAATGTCTCGAACAGCCCCATATATGACAACATAAACTGCAAGTTCACAAGAATATGGAACTTTATTGTGTGTATACAGGCAGTAAGAATACATGCTGACTTTATAAAGTGCTCTGCTAAAAGACTGTTTCATAACAGAAATGTCTCGAACAGCCCCATATATGACGACATAAACTGCAAGTTCACAAGAATATGGAACTTTATTGTGTGTATTTAGGCAGTAAGGATACATGATGACTTTATAAACTGCTCTGCTAAAAGCCTGTTTCATAAGAGAAATGTCTCGAACAGCCCCAAATATGACGACATACACTGCAAATTCTCAAGAATATGGAACTTTATTAGGCAGTAAGGATACATGCTGACCATATAAAGCGCTCTGCTAAAAGCCTGTTTCATAAGAGAAATGTCTCGAACAGCCCCAAATATGACAACATAAACTGCAAATTCTCAAGAATATGGAACTTTATTAGGCAGTAAGGATACATGCTGACCTTATAAAGCGCTCTGCTAAAAGCCTGTTTCATAAGAGAAATGTCTCGAACAGCCCCAAATATGACAACATAAACTGCAAATTCTCAAGAATATGGAACTTTATTAGGCACTAAGGATACATGCTGACCTTATAAAGCGCTCTGCTAAAAGCCTGTTTCATAAGAGAAATGTATCTAACAGCCCCAAATATGACGACATACACTGCACATTCACAAGAATATGGAACTTTATTGTGTGTATTTAGGCAGTAAGGAAACATACTGACTTTAAAAGTGCTCTGCTAAAAGCCCGTTTGATTTTCTACAAAATGGAAGTAATTCCATCATTTTATCTCTTCCAGATTGAATAATATTAAATTTATTTAACGAATGCGCAAAAATTTAAAGGGCCCAGACGGGGACCGCAGGGCTTGTGCCTTAAAGTTGGCCCCTTATCTCAATTTAAAGGGCGACTCTAGAAAATAAATCCGAAGCTAAAGGTTAAAGCCATCTTCAAGCTAACCACTACATAAATGTCAAGATTTAAAGGTATCCTTACATTATACATCAAATCTGTGTGGTAGTAAGATCTCACAACTTACAGAAGGTTTTTATTCCCAATTTTTAAAGTTTTAGAAGATTTTAAACTTGACATAGTTTTAAATAAAAGTGATAAACAGATCAATCACAAAGCTAAATAACATAGATAAAAAAAACGTTTTCTAAGATCTGAGATCATATTACTCCTATGATTTGATATACGATAAAAGGTGACACTTACATCTGTATGTTTTTTACTGTTAGCCTGAGCCAAAGCTTAAATGGAGTCAAAATAGTAAGATGACTGGAGAACGATGCAATGACGTGGTTTCAAATAAAGCTGTTCTGTCATACTCAAATAATATCTTACTACTGTCTCAGAGGCACTGAGAAAAATATCTAAAACTTCCATCACCAAAGCCCTTATCAAGCCACACACTCTGACTGGGTACTTCCGGCACCAACTGCGTCCTAACAGTGCCAGACTATAAGAAGTCTGCTGCATATTACTCACCTCTTCTTCAGCCTTTGTTGCTGGTAATGTTACTGCCAAAGGATCCTCCTCCTCCGTCACATATGAGCCCTCCTCAACTTTTATATCCTTATTTCCATCATCACAAGCTGTCACACACATCTCAGTGCACAAATGTGGAACAGCTTCCAACACATCTGTGCAGTTCTGTAAATCACAGTACACTTATCACTCATAAGTATAATCTCTCAATACATTAACTACAATACTCTTTCATTACTACCAATTTGTCATAAATAAACATCTCTTGCCAGAAAAAATTGTGGATGGCAAGACAGGTCTGGGTTCCTGCTTATCTAATGTTCACAGTTAAATTACATGCTTTCTTGTTTGCTGGTTGAACTGGGCAACTGCATTTACAGAAGGTCATGGCAAAGTACAGACATCTATAGCATTTCATGATCGAATGACAGTATTGAAAGAGATCACTATAGACCCCTGTAGAGGTACTATGAAAACACACGACCCTGAGGGAGCAACTGCTCTCAATCAGTACTACCAAACACTGCACACAGTACTGCAGCATTGCACACCCCTCCAACCATGTGGCTTTCTGGAAGAAAATCATGCTAAGCCCTGTTCATGTTGAAATAATCAGATTCATTAATTTCACAATAATCTTACTCACACTTACCCTGAAAAATCCAACTACTTTTACTGTTGCCAGATAACATGTCAGCTACACCAGACGATAATCTGTTTTCTTTATAGCTACCAGTGCCAACAGTTTTGTGTCCACAAGATGTGACCTCAATTCAAATTAAAGTTTCATCATCTGTAACACTTTTGGCTTGATAAGGAGATCATAAACAATGACACAACAATGGCTGTTCCTCATAGCATCCTATCTTTCACTTATTTTCATAATGCACTACAACAACAAGGACTACAACATATAGTTCCTCCAGAAAATGTCTCTGTAATAAAACATTCATCGACAGGCCTAGTTCAATTCTGTGATTTTGGATTGAGTAGGAAAGGAAGGCAAAAGGCCAAAGGGCTGGCCTCACAGCATGATACATCGTTATAAAAGTCCCCTGCCTACAAAATTGGACACTTATATGCTGCAGCCATTACAAACAGTTGCTTAAACAATTTGGGAAACTTGACTTCATAGCTATGAGTGTCCACATTTCGTCAGTTGAAGTGTTTAAATATCCACCCACTTTAAAATTACATGTTGTTGCTATGGAAAACCATCTGGTGAGGAATGTGAAAGCCTCAAATGAGGGATTCGAATAAGGAAGAAATTCCACGTGTCAAAATTACCATTCCTAAAATATTTCCAAAACCTGGGCTGTTAAGGGCCCCACAGACTTAGCGTCCGTTTTGCCCGCGCAGTTCTAAGATGTCAGGTAAGCCGGAACGCTGAAGAGGGCACAAACACTCCGTTTTGTTCTCAGTCTTGCGCTCAGTTTTCGCGGATCGTGCACAGAGCAACATGTTGGAGGAACTTTTAATTTACACCGCTCTAGCGTTAGCTTTGAGATCAAAAACTAAAAAGAAAAAGACTAGGTCAAAGTGGGCAAAGGCTTGCTTACTTAAACGAAATAACCTCTCGCATATAAATTTACTGAAAGATTTTACTCTAGAACTGGGTGATTGGTACAATTATTTAAGGATGGACAATGAGACTTATTTACACCTTCTTCATTTGGTAGCGCCACATATCAGAAAGAATGATAGTGCAATGAGACGCGCAATCACACCACATGAACGACTCAGCGTAACACTTCGTTTCCTAGCAACCGGAAGAAGTTATAAAGATTTGAAATTTTCCGCTGCAATTTCAGCCCAATCTTTGGGAGAGATTTTTCCTGAGACCTGCGCTGCAATATACAAGGTGCTGAAGAAGAAATATCTCAAAGTAAGTGAAATTTATTTATATTTGTAATTTGTACAAGGCAATTATATTTAGTTGTATAATTAATAATAATAATAATAATAATAATGCTTATTTTGTTTCAGTTTCATACAACAGAAGATGAGTGGATATGTACTGGACAGCAGTTTGAAAGAAAATGGAATTTCCCAAATTGTTTGGGTGCGGTTGATGGAAAACATGTGAAAATAACTCCACCACAAGGAAGTGGGTCATACTTTTGGAATTACAAAAGTTTCAACAGTTTAGTTTTAATTGCAATTGCGAATGCTAATTACGAGTTCATATATTGTGATATTGGAACAAATGGCCGAGTTTCGGATGGAGGGGTAATTGAGAACACGACATTTTATAATAAACTACTGAATGGAAATCTTAATCTCCCCTCGCCTAAGAAACGTAAAGGTGCTACAAATGAACTGCCATACGTGTTTGTTGGGGATGAGGCATTTGCGTTAGATAAAGATTTCTTAAAACCTTTCAGTCAAAGAGAACTTACTAATGAACGAAAAATTTATAATTACCGTTTGTCACGAGCACGGAGGGTTATAGAAAATGTATTTGGAATAATGGCTTCAAGATTCCGCATTTTTCACACTGCAATGAATTTCAGATTGGATCGAATAGAGATAGTTGTCTTGGCTTGTTGTGCTTTACACAATTTTTTACGTCATTCATGCAATTCCTACGCGGCGGACATAGTGGATGAAATGGAAGAGAACTTAAACCATTTGACACCGTTACAATGTGGACACAATAGGCATTATGGTGAAGATGGCAAAGTTGTGAGGAACAAGTTTTTGAGTTACTTTAATGAAGAAGGTCAAGTGCCATGGCAAAACACAATATGCTGATCAGCTGATTCCCAACCGTTGTAGTGAACACACTATTTCTCAAATAAGATTAAACAATCACGTACCCCAGTGACAGTTATCACTCTTGAAAATTAGCAAAGAGTTGTCCCACAGAGTTGTTTGGATTGGAAATGTCAGACGGTGGCTCTGCATACATGTATTCGTGTGGTGTGCTTGTTGATTGTGGGTAGTGAGGATCAGTCACAACACGTGATGTTCTATTTAATGTGCCCATCTGTGCTTGTTGATTGTGGGTAGTGAGGATCAGTCACAAATGGCCCTCTGATTTTTAATGTGCCATCTGTGCTTCGAAAATTACTTCGTTAATAACTCTTCTGCAAAACATAGCCATTACGTTGGGAAGGTTTCCAGCTCTTGTGAGCCGGTCACTCACTACAGAATGCACACTTACCGACCAGGAAACCTTCGGGATGAAATCCCAAAAAGGAGGAGGCTTTGGCCCACCCCGGGCTGTAACGCTATGGAATAATAATAATATATTATAGCATTCTCTGTTTCTATACCTACGTTAAGTAGATTAGATGTAAATGGTTTTTCAATACTATATTGAAATCCTAGGTACAAAATGTTAATTTCTTCCTTAGTAAAAACTAGTTGCGATAAATTATTTACTCTTGCAGAAAATTTATTTTCTTGTTGTTTCTTTCCAGTATTTCTGTTGTATGGTTGTTTCTTGTTTTGTAGAGCATCTAATTTCTTGTTGAGGTTGTCGTACTGTTTTTCGTTATCTTTCTGCAGTTTTTCATCAATATTTGCTTGTATATACAGCCAGCTTTTTTGCCAGTGTTCTGCACAGCTTTAATAGAGATGATATAGTTCTTTGTCCAATTTCTGTTTTTTTAATATATAGTTATTTCAGTTCTTGATTTATTCAACATTTGATGGCTGTTTTCAATGTGTTCTGGCTTTGTCAGTTGTGTCCATTCACTTTTATTGTGATGTATTTTGGTGTTATTTTAGTTGGCGACATAACTTATTGTACCAAATAGCTGCACTAGTTCTATGTAATTTTTGTTTGATGTTGTTATATTGATATACTTCTTTTGCCTGTCTGGCTAAGGTAAACTTTACGTTACTTGTTCCGTAAGTAATGTAATACCAGTAACAGCCGACAAAGGTAGAATGATTGTTGCAATAGATGTATGGAACAAGTAACGTAAAACTGACATTTTCGTCACGGAACTTTTTTTCATTCATAACCTAGATGTGGCTTTGCATGCAGGAATGAATCTGTATCAGTTACAAGATGATATACTTTGGCAAAGATTCTGTCTATTGTAGATATAACTATAGAAGCTTTGTTATTTATCTCTCCTCAAAGTTCAAAATTCTTAAAAACATTTTCTGGTTATGGTGATTGGATGCATTTTTGGGTACAGCCTTCTTATCTCAAACACCTCGCCTTGTTACATGCATCAACCTAGAACTGACTTGTTAACAGTGGCGGACTGGCCAGGGTGTCAGCTTGCCCGATGGCAAGTGGTCCCACTTAAACATTAGACAATATGTTAAAAATGTTAATGATCTTTTAGTAGCTTGAAAATATAATAGACGTTCCAATATTATTGCTGTATGCGACTAAAATTTACGTTGTATTGCTATTTTAATAAAAAAAATTGTAATAAAATATTTTTTCGAGGATACTTCATATTTAGGAATATAATAAATAACTCTGAAAAAATAATTCTGATTCGGGTTATTTGAGGCAGACGCATATGTTATATAGGCTCGGCTCTTTACTATTGCGACTGCGCAATGAAGCTTAGCTGGAAATCCCAGCCCGGGATCGTGACGTGCAGCCGGAGTCAACTTTGTATCGAGCTATTGCATACATTGCAAATACAGCAAATATTTGAGTATGCTTCATCAGCTCTTCACCTCGTGCTTGCTTTGTTTGATAAAAGGTATGTATTTAATTAATATTTTATATACTGTGGCCCTATGCCCTTTAATTTAAATATAATGTATTTTCTTTCATTGTATAAAATTAGTATAAAAAGTACTAGGTAGTAAACATATTTAAGCTGCAGTCTCAAATGGTAATATATATGCATAATGCAAGTTCAATAAATAATGATACCTTTTATTTACTCTACAGTTAAAATTACTGTGATTGTTAAAATTGTTGTTAATAACAGATGCATCTATAAAACATATTTCCATTGATGTGTTCTTGCGGCGAGGTACATTATGTATTTCCAGCAGAAATACATAATGGACCTCGCTACCTTACTGCAGAAATTTTCTACAATACGCTACAACAGTTTACAAACAAAATGAAGAATACAGCAACACAATAATAATAACAACTTATTATTATCAAATGCAAACGTACAAATAGCCAACTTATGGCAAATGTTGGATTCAACATTTCATTGTAGATGTTCATTTTTCCTAACGTGGAGTATTTTTAATTAAGTTTTTATTTCAGGAATATTATCCCTACCAGCATGGAAAAGAAAAAGCATAAATCTGGATCACTGAAACGCAAAGAGCGACAAGAAGCAGAAAGGCAGGAATTAGCCAAGCGATGCAGGTCTATTACAGATTTTATAATACCACAACCACCAACCACATCAATGTACAGTTCCGCAACAAATAATCGAGAAGCAAGAAACAATACTCATGGTGAACATCCATTTCAGCCACTTGATGATCTGCCATTTGATGCTCGTTTGTATGAGAGGAAAATTATGAATGACTCACTCCCATACAAACCTAACAATAGACATATATAGAAAACCTACCACATCCGATATAACTACACACTACAACTCCAACCACCCTACACAACACAAAATGGCTGCATACAGGTTCCTTTTTAACAGGTTATACCAACTTCCCTTATCACAGGAACAGCAACAACGCGAAATGAAAATCATACACCAAATCGCCAAAAACAATGGATACCCCAACAATATCATTGAAAAACTAATCAAGCCAATCAAAAACAAGATAGAAAACAAATCACATAATTCCTCACAAACCATACAAACCAAAAAATGGGCATTATTCGAGTACCACAACCCCATAATACGGAAAATTACAAATATATTCAAGAATACTGACATACAAATTGCATACCAAGTTAAAAACACAACGCAACACATACTGAAAGAATATGACCCAAACTGGACACATATGAAAATAGCCATATATAGTCTAAAATGTAACACATGTAACATGCAGTATGTTGGCCAGACTGGCCGTAATCTCAAAACTCGGTATACAGAACATTGCAGACACATAAAATCTAGCGACCCAAAATCAGCCTTTGCTATGCATATTCTAAATAATAAATATGAATATGGCCCAATAAATACTACTATGACGCTGGTAAAAACTTGTAAAAAAGGCTGGTATTTTAGAAAATTTGTACATACAGCAGTTTCACCAAAGTGGAATCCTAATTAAAGAACAGCAACCGGGAGAACAAAATCTCTTATTCAAACTCATTAAGCCAACTACATCACTTACGCATGCGCAAAACCCTACACCAACAGACACGACATAAGCACACGGAAAATCAATACTAGACACCACACAGCTACCGCACGATACGGACACAACACGACGCACGCAGCATATACAGGTATGTTCGACGTAGATAATCTCACGTCTTCACATCAAATACTCTTGGAATATAACTCTGTCTTTCAAGTTTCTAATTGTAATTAATATTTCTACAGATGTTCACTATTCATCAAATTAAAGATACACCAAAGAACCGCAAGACCAATCTGCCACTAATTTCATATAGATCTCAAGTTATGTATCTACTTCTAACAATTTTAACATCATTTTAATAATATTACGGTATTACACAATACTATATGAAGATTAACATTAACAGACTGTCATTTTATGTATCACCCATTATATACACGGATGTAATAACGTATTTATGATTGTATGGTCTACGCTGTAAACTCTACAATCCCCTGAAGATGGCGTTTTGAAACGCCAAAATACATATAGGGGTAAAATAATTTTAATTTTATAAGTTAATGTGATAAAGTTGGTGTGGAAATAAACAATTTCAATTGTGACAAGATGCACGGTATATACAATGTAAAAATTTATTTTAAAACATTTTATAAAAAAGCCATAGGGACCAAAACATGTAGCTTACCTACAGCAGTATAAGATATACAGTTGTATTAGACGGTAATTTGACTGTTCATTTCTTGTTCAAGAGATGTTATCAGAAATATTTTACTGTCCTTTGTTCTTCTTCACTACATAATGAAGATAACAGATGTGAAATGTACACCCCCTCCTACTTCTCAGTGTTCCAGAAAATAGCAGTTGCAGGGCAAATGAAACAAAAAATAAATTGGAATAAACAATTACACATGAAATTAATTGATTCCAAATATAACATCCGTCTTAGTGATGAATCTATACACTAATACATGTAGCAGTTCTGCTGTGATTTAGACATGGTTGTTGCTGAAAACCCGGGGTACCTTATGCACACTGACCTCTGACGATACAGAGATATTATGAATGTAAGTGGGGCAGTCTATAGAAATGCCAATGAGGACAAAATAAATCCAATGTAATCAACTAACTGATACACAACAAAACTGTGCCTGTAACCTACACAGAAGAGCATATAATCCCATTAAACTGACACATCATAACCTAATAGATAGATTGTGAATTTTCGAAATCACACAACTAATTCTATCACCATAAAATACGTACCCAATTTTTCAGTGTTTCTTTTTCTTAGTCATACATTATCAGTTGTGCCATATTGATTGCAAAGCCTGTCTTTAATGTGGAGTGGGGTGGGGAGTTGAGGGGCTGCCACTGAAATATAACATACTGGGGACCCACCAAGAATACATGAATTAAACATACAAATAAAATGATCACAACAAAAATCACTCACACTGAAAGTATTTGCTCTACTTTCAAAATACACTGACCGATGAAGTTCTGTATAATTTACGAGCATTTAAAGGCCATATAATTTACAAAATTACAAACATTACAAGTAAAAGTGAACATATATAAATGAAGGGGATATATAATACACACATACAGACATTACATACATACATAGATACATGGACTCTAGAGATCAGTGTTTTTTAAATGACAGTAGGATGTGGAATAAGTCATAAACATACAAAATATGTAAAGTATCCAATATATACACAAGTATAACAGCAAAAAATACTATAAAAATTTTACATACAATATTACGCATCATCTGTACACATAAAAAATTCATCTACAGAGTAAAGGGAACATGTGTTTATGCATCCTCTTAATGCCACTGTAAATTATGTTACCTTCCTGCAACAGGAGTTACAGTTACCGTTGCAATTCTACTGCTTACTGCCATTCCTGACTGCACTGTTTTTGCTTCCTTACTGACACCACACATATACCAAGTGCTGTCATGTGAGTACAGTGTGTCATGTAGATGTGAAAGGCAGATAGTGAAAAATTGTGCAAGTAGTTTATATGTGGCCTACAACAAAATGTTGCTGCAGGGGACAACCAACAGAATCGCGATACCAACATTACACACAAGATCTTCACTCTTGTGGGTTGTTGAACTCAAATGTAGGCTGGCTGGTTGGTTGGTTTGTTGGTTGGTTAGCACTATTTTAGGACAGTATCAGTCCTGTCTTCAAGAGTCATGATGTCAAAGAATTCCTCTTGGATATGTCAAATCAACAGAAGTCTCCATTTAAAATATACAGAAGTTGATACTCATTCAGCATTAGATGGACAAATATCAGACACACGGCAGCAATTTAGATACCCTGCAAGTTTGTTAAGGATGAATGACACTTTAGCATAATCAGATTACTAACAGCAACTGCCTTGCAACATATATAAATACAGTATGTTGGCTCTCCACAACATACCACCTCATGTCTTCTATAAAAATACTACATGCCTATAGATGCCACACATGCTGTATGCACTGATGTATCACTAGTTTGAAGGAGCTGATGTTTCTTAAGACAATTTTGTTGACTGAATGACTCAGTACATACACCACAAAATACGGACGCTCACCAGTATGTATGAGGTGATGTTTCTTCAGACCACTCCTCCGACTGAATGATTTATTACATACACTGCAGGTATAAGGACGCTCACCAGTATGTAGCGTCTGTGTACCTTGAGATTACCCTGCTCACTGAATGACTTATTACATACACCACAAGAATAAGAACGTTCACCAGTATGTATGCGCTGATGTTTCTTCAGACTACCCTGGTCACGGAATGACTTATTACATACACCACAAGAATAAGAACGTTCACCAGTATGTATGCGCTGATGTTTCTTCAGACTACCCTGGTAACGGAATGACTTATTACATACAGCACAAGAATAAGGACGCTCACCAGTATGTATGCGATGATGTTTCTTCAGACTACACTGCTCACTGAATGACTTATTACATACACCACAAGAATAAGGACGTTCACCAGTATGTATGCGATGATGTTTCTTCAGACCACTACCCTGACTGAATGATTTATTACATACACCACAGGTATAAGGACGTTCACCAGTATGTATTCGTCGGTGTTCCTTGAGACTACACAGCTTACTGAATGACTTATTACATACACCACAAGAATAAGAACGTTCACCAGTATGTATGCGCTGATGTTTCTTCAGACTACCCTGGTCACGGAATGACTTATTACATACAGCACAAGAATAAGGACGCTCACCAGTATGTATGCGCTGATGATTCTTCAGACTTCTCCTGTCACTGAATGATTTTTTACATACACTACAGGTATAAGGACGCTCACCAGTATGTATGTGCTGATGTTTCTTCAGATTACCCTTCTCACTGAATGTTTTATTACATACACCACAAGAATAAGGACGCTCACCAGTATGTATGCGCTGATGTTTCTTCAGCCTACTCCCGTCACTGAATGATTTATTACATACACTACAGGTATAAGGACGTTCACCAGTATGTATGCTTTGGTGTTCCTCCAGGTCATTCTCATACATGAACAGTTTATTACACACATCACATGAAAATGCTTGTGCCTCACTATGAATGCGTTTATGTTTTCTCAGACTATTTTGATTAGTGTATGATTTATTACACACACCACAAGAATATGGATGCACGTCAACATGTGTGAGTTCATCTTCAATGTCTATATTCTGGAAAAGGAAAAGTTGACTGAGAAATATTATACCGTATGTACACAATTGCAACACTTGGGTTTTTCCTTAAATTTACACCTTAAATATGTGAAGTCGTCTTAAATTTGTATACAAGCACAAAACCGGACCACACTGTGCCAGACCGCACCAAACCGTATCGCTCTGAATTGGACCAAGCAGAGCCAAACCAAGGCCTGCAAAACCAAATTGTCATATGTAGACAAAAAAGAGAACAGGGCACGACTCAAGTTAACTGGAACAATGTCCTTTTTATTTGACACTGTTCATCGTCTAATTTTTTAAAGAAGCGCAACGTTTCAGAAGACGGCTCTGCTTCCGTCTCCAGGCAAAGAAGAACCTTACCTGGTGGGTCAATTAGATCAAGTTATTTCCAATCACTGGGAAGCACAGAAACAGGAAAATTGTTAATGTATGCACCTGAGAACAGATACAGTCCAAGGGTAATAACAGCAAAATGGCTATTGAAAAATTAAAAATTGACTTCAAGACTCAAAAATAAAACCTGGGACAATCCAGTAATTGAAAACCAAAAAGAGAGCCATGAACTCAGGCCGACACACCCCTCTCACACACACACACGCACACCCACATGCACACATGCGTGTGCACACACAATCACACACACACACAACTTCAGAACACATGTATTTAAAATTCTTAACACCACCAACACCATCTGTGGTGAAAATTGTGAATCTTCATGGGTTCAACTAAGTTTATAAGCCAGGAAATATAAATTTATTACTTAGTCAGTGTGGATCACAGTGGCATGGCAGCGCATTTCACCAGCATTGTTTGTGAAGGGTTTTAAGCAGTGCAGTATATCCAACGCAATGGATGAGACTGATGATATGTTGTGGAATGACAGTGAAGAGGATGGGAACGTTAGGAGTGAGTGAGAGGAAGAAGAAGGCGCTGACTGTGAAGATGGAGACAGTGACACTGACTGGTAAAGGTAGATAGAATCTGACATGCTTTGTGTACTAAGTATATGAAATTAACATTAAAATACTTATTTCTTAGCAGACGTTTTATTCTTTAGAGAGTCGTCTTAGATTAGCGTCGTCTTGCATTCAGGTAAATATGGTAAGCAGAAGAATCTGTTTGAAACAGGGTATAAACTGAGTGAAAACCTACAAGCCCTGTAATCATAACAAAATTCTACCACACAGCTAGGAACTCATACAATACATGATTACAAAATAATGATTATGCACTGTGATGAGACAAGAACAGACAAATACAAAACCCAAGTATAATGACAGCAATTAGAATGGCAAAGGGAGAGAAACTTAGCTGAGGACTGTGTGGAGAATGCATCGGGGTGCAAATACACACAACAGCTTCATTACAACTTTTATTACAAAGAGAATCAATAAGAAGAAGCTCAAGCAGAGAGGAAAACTTCTGTTCAGTAAATTGATCCAAAAAACATGGGAATTTGTTACTTATGTTCCAATTTTGGCAAGTGGCATACCTTTGCAATTACTAAACTGAATCTAAAGTACTTTTTCATACTCTCAACACAACGTTACTTGTAAACAATCCTTTACGACACTAGCTACATCTTCCCACTCTTTATTAATCTCTCGCATACGTGCATACCACATATGACTCAAGGGTATTTAAACGCTCCTTTGCTGCCTACGCCCTGAAAACATGTAGGGAAAGTGTATAGCTGTCATCTCTTCCGTATTAGATGACATTTGTGGTCTGCTTCACACTCTGACCACTGTACCGCAGGAAAGAACCCTGGTAGTAACACTGAAGAGCCTTTATCAATCTGGTCTGGCAGCATAAGGAAGTTAGTTGTTTTCTACTGCACTGGAGTTCATTTTGCTTCAAGTCTACTTCGTAAACCACCGCTTGGTGAAAGCGCGATTCACTTGTACGAGAGTAGTATTTCATATGGCTCAGTATAGATGTAGGCGTCGTGATACACACAAGTTTTCTACTGTGTAGTTAGCTTTAGTGAGAAAATACCAAACAAACTCAAAACAGTCGAGAGGAAAATGCAGTTCACACAGCAGACTTGTATTTCAGATGCTACAGCTCAATGTGTATGCGTCATGAATCTCAAATTTTCCTAATGTGTAGTTAGCTCCAGAGAAAATAAAACCAAACAAACTGGACTAGGGATAAGGGAGTCTTGTGCTTATTATCGCAGGCAGAATGTGTTCTATTTCGTTTCGAAGAAAAATTACGTCACCCTTCCTGACAGAAGACTTTAGTGTGCAAAAGTACTATAACTCTACCGTTATTATTCCAACAAAAACGCCAAACAAATCCTTTTATATTATTTCTAAGAGCTATTCGTCTGAAATTTAAAACATTGAATTACTTCTTGAATGCGAGAATTTCTGTTTGTTTTCTGAAATTTCATTTTAGGTTCAAACGAAGGTTTACTATATCTGTGACATTGGAGACTGTTTCGGGATATAGTTCCGTTTTGCTATAAGCGGTGTGGAATGCTCCTGCAATGAGTGACGCCTAAAAAAAAATTGCAATGTTTAGACCGCTACCAAAGGCGTGTGTTTCTAAAGACCGCTTTTCATTTGAATTACGGATGTGCATTCTTTAGATAAAGAAACTACGTTCTTTGAGAAGGAAAGACGAGATGGCAGTAAGGATACATGCTGACTTTATGAAGCGCTCTGCTAAAAGCCTGTTTCATAACAGAAATGTCTCAAACAGCCCCAAATATGACAACATAAACTGCAAATTCACAAGAATATGGAACTTTATTGTGTGTATATAGGCAGTAAGAATACATGCTGACTTTATGAAGTGCTCCGCTAAGAGCCTGTTTCATAACAGAAATGTCTCGAACAGCCCCATATATGACAACATAAACTGCAAGTTCACAAGAATATGGAACTTTATTGTGTGTATACAGGCAGTAAGAATACATGCTGACTTTATAAAGTGCTCTGCTAAAAGACTGTTTCATAACAGAAATGTCTCGAACAGCCCCATATATGACGACATAAACTGCAAGTTCACAAGAATATGGAACTTTATTGTGTGTATTTAGGCAGTAAGGATACATGATGACTTTATAAACTGCTCTGCTAAAAGCCTGTTTCATAAGAAAATGTCTCGAACAGCCCCAAATATGACGACATACACTGCAAATTCTCAAGAATATGGAACTTTATTAGGCAGTAAGGATACATGCTGACCATATAAAGCGCTCTGCTAAAAGCCTGTTTCATAAGAGAAATGTCTCGAACAGCCCCAAATATGACAACATAAACTGCAAATTCTCAAGAATATGGAACTTTATTAGGCAGTAAGGATACATGCTGACCTTATAAAGCGCTCTGCTAAAAGCCTGTTTCATAAGAGAAATGTCTCGAACAGCCCCAAATATGACAACATAAACTGCAAATTCTCAAGAATATGGAACTTTATTAGGCACTAAGGATACATGCTGACCTTATAAAGCGCTCTGCTAAAAGCCTGTTTCATAAGAGAAATGTATCTAACAGCCCCAAATATGACGACATACACTGCACATTCACAAGAATATGGAACTTTATTGTGTGTATTTAGGCAGTAAGGAAACATACTGACTTTAAAAGTGCTCTGCTAAAAGCCCGTTTGATTTTCTACAAAATGGAAGTAATTCCATCATTTTATCTCTTCCAGATTGAATAATATTAAATTTATTTAACGAATGCGCAAAAATTTAAAGGGCCCAGACGGGGACCGCAGGGCTTGTGCCTTAAAGTTGGCCCCTTATCTCAATTTAAAGGGCGACTCTAGAAAATAAATCCGAAGCTAAAGGTTAAAGCCATCTTCAAGCTAACCACTACATAAATGTCAAGATTTAAAGGTATCCTTACATTATACATCAAATCTGTGTGGTAGTAAGATCTCACAACTTACAGAAGGTTTTTATTCCCAATTTTTAAAGTTTTAGAAGATTTTAAACTTGACATAGTTTTAAATAAAAGTGATAAACAGATCAATCACAAAGCTAAATAACATAGATAAAAAAACGTTTTCTAAGATCTGAGATCATATTACTCCTATGATTTGATATACGATAAAAGGTGACACTTACATCTGTATGTTTTTTACTGTTAGCCTGAGCCAAAGCTTAAATGGAGTCAAAATAGTAAGATGACTGGAGAACGATGCAATGACGTGGTTTCAAATAAAGCTGTTCTGTCATACTCAAATAATATCTTACTACTGTCTCAGAGGCACTGAGAAAAATATCTAAAACTTCCATCACCAAAGCCCTTATCAAGCCACACACTCTGACTGGGTACTTCCGGCACCAACTGCGTCCTAACAGTGCCAGACTATAAGAAGTCTGCTGCATATTACTCACCTCTTCTTCAGCCTTTGTTGCTGGTAATGTTACTGCCAAAGGATCCTCCTCCTCCGTCACATATGAGCCCTCCTCAACTTTTATATCCTTATTTCCATCATCACAAGCTGTCACACACATCTCAGTGCACAAATGTGGAACAGCTTCCAACACATCTGTGCAGTTCTGTAAATCACAGTACACTTATCACTCATAAGTATAATCTCTCAATACATTAACTACAATACTCTTTCATTACTACCAATTTGTCATAAATAAACATCTCTTGCCAGAAAAAATTGTGGATGGCAAGACAGGTCTGGGTTCCTGCTTATCTAATGTTCACAGTTAAATTACATGCTTTCTTGTTTGCTGGTTGAACTGGGCAACTGCATTTACAGAAGGTCATGGCAAAGTACAGACATCTATAGCATTTCATGATCGAATGACAGTATTGAAAGAGATCACTATAGACCCCTGTAGAGGTACTATGAAAACACACGACCCTGAGGGAGCAACTGCTCTCAATCAGTACTACCAAACACTGCACACAGTACTGCAGCATTGCACACCCCTCCAACCATGTGGCTTTCTGGAAGAAAATCATGCTAAGCCCTGTTCATGTTGAAATAATCAGATTCATTAATTTCACAATAATCTTACTCACACTTACCCTGAAAAATCCAAACTACTTTTACTGTTGCCAGATAACATGTCAGCTACACCAGACGATAATCTGTTTTCTTTATAGCTACCAGTGCCAACAGTTTTGTGTCCACAAGATGTGACCTCAATTCAAATTAAAGTTTCATCATCTGTAACACTTTTGGCTTGATAAGGAGATCATAAACAATGACACAACAATGGCTGTTCCTCATAGCATCCTATCTTTCACTTATTTTCATAATGCACTACAACAACAAGGACTACAACATATAGTTCCTCCAGAAAATGTCTCTGTAATAAAACATTCATCGACAGGCCTAGTTCAATTCTGTGATTTTGGATTGAGTAGGAAAGGAAGGCAAAAGGCCAAAGGGCTGGCCTCACAGCATGATACATCGTTATAAAAGTCCCCTGCCTACAAAATTGGACACTTATATGCTGCAGCCATTACAAACAGTTGCTTAAACAATTTGGGAAACTTGACTTCATAGCTATGAGTGTCCACATTTCGTCAGTTGAAGTGTTTAAATATCCACCCACTTTAAAATTACATGTTGTTGCTATGGAAAACCATCTGGTGAGGAATGTGAAAGCCTCAAATGAGGGATTCGAATAAGGAAGAAATTCCACGTGTCAAAATTACCATTCCTAAAATATTTCCAAAACCTGGGCTGTTAAGGGCCCCACAGACTTAGCGTCCGTTTTGCCCGCGCAGTTCTAAGATGTCAGGTAAGCCGGAACGCTGAAGAGGGCACAAACACTCCGTTTTGTTCTCAGTCTTGCGCTCAGTTTTCGCGGATCGTGCACGGAGCAACATGTTGGAGGAACTTTTAATTTACACCGCTCTAGCGTTAGCTTTGAGATCAAAAACTAAAAAGAAAAAGACTAGGTCAAAGTGGGCAAAGGCTTGCTTACTTAAACGAAATAACCTCTCGCATATAAATTTACTGAAAGATTTTACTCTAGAACTGGGTGATTGGTACAATTATTTAAGGATGGACAATGAGACTTATTTACACCTTCTTCATTTGGTAGCGCCACATATCAGAAAGAATGATAGTGCAATGAGACGCGCAATCACACCACATGAACGACTCAGCGTAACACTTCGTTTCCTAGCAACCGGAAGAAGTTATAAAGATTTGAAATTTTCCGCTGCAATTTCAGCCCAATCTTTGGGAGAGATTTTTCCTGAGACCTGCGCTGCAATATACAAGGTGCTGAAGAAGAAATATCTCAAAGTAAGTGAAATTTATTTATATTTGTAATTTGTACAAGGCAATTATATTTAGTTGTATAATTAATAATAATAATAATAATAATAATGCTTATTTTGTTTCAGTTTCATACAACAGAAGATGAGTGGATATGTACTGGACAGCAGTTTGAAAGAAAATGGAATTTCCCAAATTGTTTGGGTGCGGTTGATGGAAAACATGTGAAAATAACTCCACCACAAGGAAGTGGGTCATACTTTTGGAATTACAAAAGTTTCAACAGTTTAGTTTTAATTGCAATTGCGAATGCTAATTACGAGTTCATATATTGTGATATTGGAACAAATGGCCGAGTTTCGGATGGAGGGGTAATTGAGAACACGACATTTTATAATAAACTACTGAATGGAAATCTTAATCTCCCCTCGCCTAAGAAACGTAAAGGTGCTACAAATGAACTGCCATACGTGTTTGTTGGGGATGAGGCATTTGCGTTAGATAAAGATTTCTTAAAACCTTTCAGTCAAAGAGAACTTACTAATGAACGAAAAATTTATAATTACCGTTTGTCACGAGCACGGAGGGTTATAGAAAATGTATTTGGAATAATGGCTTCAAGATTCCGCATTTTTCACACTGCAATGAATTTCAGATTGGATCGAATAGAGATAGTTGTCTTGGCTTGTTGTGCTTTACACAATTTTTTACGTCATTCATGCAATTCCTACGCGGCGGACATAGTGGATGAAATGGAAGAGAACTTAAACCATTTGACACCGTTACAATGTGGACACAATAGGCATTATGGTGAAGATGGCAAAGTTGTGAGGAACAAGTTTTTGAGTTACTTTAATGAAGAAGGTCAAGTGCCATGGCAAAACACAATATGCTGATCAGCTGATTCCCAACCGTTGTAGTGAACACACTATTTCTCAAATAAGATTAAACAATCACGTACCCAGTGACAGTTATCACTCTTGAAAATTAGCAAAGAGTTGTCCCACAGAGTTGTTTGGATTGGAAATGTCAGACGGTGGCTCTGCATACATGTATTCGTGTGGTGTGCTTGTTGATTGTGGGTAGTGAGGATCAGTCACAACACGTGATGTTCTATTTAATGTGCCCATCTGTGCTTGTTGATTGTGGGTAGTGAGGATCAGTCACAACACGTGATGTTCTATTTAATGTGCCCATCTGTGCTTCGAAAATTACTTCGTTAATACTCTTCTGCAAAACATAGCCATTACGTTGGGAAGGTTTCCAGCTCTTGTGAGCCGGTCACTCACTACAGAATGCACACTTACCGACCAGGAAACCTTCGGGATGAAATCCCAAAAAGGAGGAGGCTTTGGCCCACCCCGGGCTGTAACGCTATGGAATAATAATAATAATAATATTATAGCATTCTCTGTTTCTATACCTACGTTAAGTAGATTAGATGTAAATGGTTTTTCAATACTATATTGAAATCCTAGGTACAAAATGTTAATTTCTTCCTTAGTAAAAACTAGTTGCGATAAATTATTTACTCTTGCAGAAAATTTATTTTCTTGTTGTTTCTTTCCAGTATTTCTGTTGTATGGTTGTTTCTTGTTTTGTAGAGCATCTAATTTCTTGTTGAGGTTGTCGTACTGTTTTTCGTTATCTTTCTGCAGTTTTTCATCAATATTTGCTTGTATATACAGCCAGCTTTTTTGCCAGTGTTCTGCACAGCTTTAATAGAGATGATATAGTTCTTTGTCCAATTTCTGTTTTTTTAATATATAGTTATTTCAGTTCTTGATTTATTCTACATTTGATGGCTGTTTTCAATGTGTTCTGGCTTTGTCAGTTGTGTCCATTCACTTTTATTGTGATGTATTTTGGTGTTAGTTTTAGTTGGCGACATAACTTATTGTACCAAATAGCTGCACTAGTTCTATGTAATTTTTGTTTGATGTTGTTATATTGATATACTTCTTTTGCCTGTCTGGCTAAGGTAAACTTTACGTTACTTGTTCCGTAACGTAATGTAATACCAGTAACAGCCGACAAAGGTAGAATGATTGTTGCAATAGATGTATGGAACAAGTAACGTAAAATTGACATTTTCGTCACGGAACTTTTTTTCATTCATAACCTAGATGTGGCTTTGCATGCAGGAATGAATCTGTATCAGTTACAAGATGATATACTTTGGCAAAGATTCTGCCTGTTGTAGATATAACGTTTAGATGTTTTGTTTTTTCTCTCCTCAAAGTTCAAAATTCTTAAAAACATTTTCTGGTTATGGTGATTGGATGCATTTTTGGGTACAGCCTTCTTATCTCAAACACCTCGCCTTGTTACATGCATCAACCTAGAACTGACTTGTTAACAGTGGCGGACTGGCCAGGGTGTCAGCTTGCCCGATGGCAAGTGGTCCCACTTAAACATTAGACAATATGTTAAAAATGTTAATGATCTTTTAGTAGCTTGAAAATATAATAGACGTTCCAATATTATTGCTGTATGCGACTAAAATTTACGTTGTATTGCTATTTTAATAAAAAAAATTGTAATAAAATATTTTTTCGAGGATACTTCATATTTAGGAATATAATAAATAACTCTGAAAAAATAATTCTGATTCGGGTTATTTGAGGCAGACGCATATGTTATATAGGCTCGGCTCTTTACTATTGCGACTGCGCAATGAAGCTTAGCTGGAAATCCCAGCCCGGGATCGTGACGTGCAGCCGGAGTCAACTTTGTATCGAGCTATTGCATACATTGCAAATACAGCAAATATTTGAGTATGCTTCATCAGCTCTTCACCTCGTGCTTGCTTTGTTTGATAAAAGGTATGTATTTAATTAATATTTTTATATACTGTGGCCCTATGCCCTTTAATTTAAATATAATGTATTTTCTTTCATTGTATAAAATTAGTATAAAAAGTACTAGGTAGTAAACATATTTAAGCTGCAGTCTCAAATAGTAATATATATGCATAATGCAAGTTCAATAAATAATGATACCTTTTATTTACTCTACAGTTAAAATTACTGTGATTGTTAAAATTGTTGTTAATAACAGATGCATCTATAAAACATATTTCCATTGATGTGTTCTTGCGGCGAGGTACATTATGTATTTCCAGCAGAAATACATAATGGACCTCGCTACCTTACTGCAGAAATTTTCTACAATACGCTACAACAGTTTACAAACAAAATGAAGAATACAGCAACACAATAATAATAACAACTTATTATTATCAAATGCAAACGTACAAATAGCCAACTTATGGCAAATGTTGGATTCAACATTTCATTGTAGATGTTCATTTTTCCTAACGTGGAGTATTTTTAATTAAGTTTTTATTTCAGGAATATTATCCCTACCAGCATGGAAAAGAAAAAGCATAAATCTGGATCACTGAAACGCAAAGAGCGACAAGAAGCAGAAAGGCAGGAATTAGCCAAGCGATGCAGGTCTATTACAGATTTTATAATACCACAACCACCAACCACATCAATGTACAGTTCCGCAACAAATAATCGAGAAGCAAGAAACAATACTCATGGTGAACATCCATTTCAGCCACTTGATGATCTGCCATTTGATGCTCGTTTGTATGAGAGGAAAATTATGAATGACTCACTCCCATACAAACTAACAATAGACATATATAGAAAACCTACCACATCCGATATAACTACACACTACAACTCCAACCACCCTACACAACACAAAATGGCTGCAATACAGGTTCCTTTTTAACAGGTTATACCAACTTCCCTTATCACAGGAACAGCAACAACGCGAAATGAAAATCATACACCAAATCGCCAAAAACAATGGATACCCCAACAATATCATTGAAAAACTAATCAAGCCAATCAAAAACAAGATAGAAAACAAATCACATAATTCCTCACAAACCATACAAACCAAAAAATGGGCATTATTCGAGTACCACAACCCCATAATACGGAAAATTACAAATATATTCAAGAATACTGACATACAAATTGCATACCAAGTTAAAAACACAAACGCAACACATACTGAAAGAATATGACCCAAACTGGACACATATGAAAATAGCCATATATAGTCTAAAATGTAACACATGTAACATGCAGTATGTTGGCCAGACTGGCCGTAATCTCAAAACTCGGTATACAGAACATTGCAGACACATAAAATCTAGCGACCCAAAATCAGCCTTTGCTATGCATATTCTAAATAATAAATATGAATATGGCCCAATAAATACTACTATGACGCTGGTAAAAACTTGTAAAAAAGGCTGGTATTTTAGAAAATTTGTACATACAGCAGTTTCACCAAAGTGGAATCCTAATTAAAGAACAGCAACCGGGAGAACAAAATCTCTTATTCAAACTCATTAAGCCAACTACATCACTTACGCATGCGCAAAACCCTACACCAACAGACACGACATAAGCACACGGAAAATCAATACTAGACACCACACAGCTACCGCACGATACGGACACAACACGACGCACGCAGCATATACAGGTATTTCGACGTAGATAATCTCACGTCTTCACATCAAATACTCTTGGAATATAACTCTGTCTTTCAAGTTTCTAATTGTAATTAATATTTCTACAGATGTTCACTATTCATCAAATTAGAAGATACACCAAAGAACCGCAAGACCAATCTGCCACTAATTTCATATAGATCTCAAGTTATGTATCTACTTCTAACAATTTTAACATCATTTTAATAATATTACGGTATTACACAATACTATATGAAGATTAACATTAACAGACTGTCATTTTATGTATCACCCATTATATACACGGATGTAATAACGTATTTATGATTGTATGGTCTACGCTGTAAACTCTACAATCCCCTGAAGATGGCGTTTTGAAACGCCAAAATACATATAGGGGTAAAATAATTTTAATTTTATAAGTTAATGTGATAAAGTTGGTGTGGAAATAAACAATTTCAATTGTGACAAGATGCACGGTATATACAATGTAAAAATTTATTTTAAAACATTTTATAAAAAAGCCATAGGGACCAAAACATGTAGCTTACCTACAGCAGTATAAGATATACAGTTGTATTAGACGGTAATTTGACTGTTCATTTGTTGGTCAAGAGATGTTATCAGAAATATTTTACTGTCCTTTGTTCTTCTTCACTACATAATGAAGATAACAGATGTGAAATGTACACCCCCTCCTACTTCTCAGTGTTCCAGAAAATAGCAGTTGCAGGGCAAATGAAACAAAAAATAAATTGGAATAAACAATTACACATGAAATTAACTGATTCCAAATATAACATCCGTCTTAGTGATGAATCTATACACTAATACATGTAGCAGTTCTGCTGTGATTTAGACATGGTTGTTGCTGAAAACCCGGGGTACCTTATGCACACTGACCTCTGACGATACAGAGATATTATGAATGTAAGTGGGGCAGTCTATAGAAATGCCAAATGAGGACAAAATAAATCCAATGTAATCAACTAACTGATACACAACAAAACTGTGCCTGTAACCTACACAGAAGAGCATATAATCCCATTAAACTGACACATCATAACCTAATAAGATAGATTGTGAATTTTCGAAATCACACAACTAATTCTATCGCCCATAAAATACGCACCCAATTTTCAGTGTTTCTTTTTCTTAGTCATACATTATCAGTTGTGCCATATTGATTGCAAAGCCTGTCTTTAATGTGGAGTGGGGTGGGGAGTTTGAGGGGCTGCCACTGAAATATAACATACTGGGGACACCACCAAGAATACATGAATTAAACATACAAATAAAATGATCACAACAAAAATCACTCACACTGAAAGTATTTGCTCTACTTTCAAAATACACTGACCGATGAAGTTCTGTATAATTTACGAGCATTTAAAGGCCATATAATTTACAAAATTACAAACATTACAAGTAAAAGTGAACATATATAAATGAAGGGGATATATAATACACACATACAGACATTACATACATACATAATACATGGACTCTAGAGATCATGTTTTTTAAATGACAGTAGGATGTGGAATAAGTCATAAACATACAAAATATGTAAAGTATCCAATATATACACAAGTATAACAGCAAAAATACTATAAAAATTTTACATACAATATTACGCATCATCTGTACACATAAAAAATTCATCTACAGAGTAAAGGGAACATGTTTTATGCATCCTCTTAATGCCACTGTAAATTATGTTACCTTCCTGCAACAGGAGTTACAGTTACCGTTGCAATTCTACTGCTTACTGCCATTCCTGACTGCACTGTTTTTGCTTCCTTACTGACACCACACATATACCAAGTGCTGTCATGTGAGTACAGTGTGTCATGTAGATGTGAAAGGCAGATAGTGAAAAATTGTGCAAGTAGTTTATATGTGGCCTACAACAAAATGTTGCTGCAGGGGACAACCAACAGAATCGCGATACCAACATTACACACAAGATCTTCACTCTTGTGGGTTGTTGAACTCAAATGTAGGCTGGCTGGTTGGTTGGTTAGCACTATTTTAGGACAGTATCAGTCCTGTCTTCAAGAGTCATGATGTCAAAGAATTCCTCTTGGATATGTCAACTCAACAGAAGTCTCCATTTAAAATATACAGAAGTTGATACTCATTCACCATTAGATGGACAAATATCAGACACACGGCAGCAATTTGGATACCCTGCAAGTTTGTTAAGGATGAATGACTCTTTAGCATAATCAGATTACTAACAGCAACTGCCTTGCAACTTATATAAATACAGTATGTTGGCTCTCCACAACATACCACCTCATGTCTTCTATAAAAATACTACATGCCTATAGATGCCACACATGCTGTATGCACTGATGTATCACTAGTTTGAAGGAGCTGATGTTTCTTAAGACAATTTTGTTGACTGAATGACTCAGTACAACACCACAAGAATACGGACGCTCACCAGTATGTATGAGGTGATGTTTCTTCAGACCACTCCTCTGACTGAATGACTTATTACATACACCACAAGAATACGGACGCTTACTAGTATGTATGAGGTGATGTTTCTTCAGACCACTCCTCTGACTGAATGATTTATTACATACACTGCAGGTATAAGGAAGCTCACCAGTATGTATGCGTCGGTGTACCTTGAGACTTCCCTGCTCATTGAATGACTTATTACATACACCACAAGAATAAGAACGTTCACCAGTATGTATGCGCTGATGTTTCTTCAGACTACCCTGCTCACTGAATGACTTATTACATACACCACAAGAATAAGGACGCTCACCAGTATGTATGCGCTGATGTTTCTTCAGACTACCTGCTCACTGAATGATTTATTACATACACCACAAGAATAAGGACGCTCACCAGTATGTATGCGATGATGTTTCTTCAGACCACTCCCTGACTGAATGATTTATTACATACACCACAGGTATAAGGACGTTCACCAGTATGTATGCGTCGGTGTTCCTTGAGACTACCAAGCTTACTGAATGACTTATTACATACACTACAGGTATAAGGACGCTCACCAGTATGTATGCGCTGATGATCCTTCAGACTACTCCCGTCACTGAATGATTTATTACATACACTACAGGTATAAGGACGCTCACCAGTATGTATGTGCTGATGTTTCTTCAGACTACCCTGCTCACTGAATGAATCATTACACACACCACAGGAATACGGACGTTCACCAGTATGTATGCGCTGATGTGTCTTCAGACTACTCCCATGACTGAATGATTTATTACATACAATACAGGTATAAGGACGCGCACCAGTATGTACGCGCTGATGTTTATTCAGATTACCCTTCTCACTGAATGTCTTATTACATACACCACAAGAATAAGGACGCTCACCAGTATGTATGCGCTGATGTTTCTTCAGCCTACTCCCGTTACTGAATGATTTATTACATACACTACAGGTATAAGGACGTTCATCAGTATGTATGCTTTGGTGTTCCTCCAGGTCATTCTCATACATGAACAGTTTATTACACACATCACATGAAAATGCTTGTGCCTCACTATGAATGCGTTTATGTTTTCTCAGACTATTTTGATTAATGTACGATTTATTACACACACCACAGGAATATGGATGCACGTCAACATGTGTGAGTTCATCTTCAATGTCTATATTCTGGAAAAGGAAAAGTTGACTGAGAAATATTATACCGTATGTACACAATTGCAAAACTTGGGTTTTTCCTTAAAGTTACACCTTAAATATGTGAAGTCGTCTTAAATTTGTATAAAAGCACCAAACCAGACCACATTGTACCAGACCGCACCAAACCGTATCGTTCTGAATTGGACCAAGCAGAGCCAAACCAAGGCCAGCATAACCAAATTGTCATATGTAGACAAAAAAGAGAAGAGGGCACAACTCAAATTAACTGGCACAATGTCCTTTTTATTTGTCACTGTTCATCGTCTAATTTTTTAAAGAAGCGCAACGTTTCAGAAGACGGCTCTGTTTCCGTCTCCAGGCAAAGAAGAACCTTACCTAGTGGGTCAATTAGATCAAGTTATTTCCAATCACTGGGAAGCACAGAAACAGGAAAATTGTTAATGTATGCACCTGAGAACAGATATAGTCCAAGGGTAATAACAGCAAAATGGCTATTGAAAAATTAAAAATTGACTGCACGACTCAAAAATAAAACCTGGGACAATCCAGTAATTGAAAACCAAAAAGAGAGCCATGAACTCAGGCCGACACACCCCTCTCACACACACACACACGCACACCCACATGCACACATGCGTGTGCACACACAATCACACACACACACAAATTCAGAACACATGTATTTAAAATTCTTAACACCATCTGTGGTGAAAATTTTGAATCTTCATGGGTTCAAGTAAGTTTATAAGCCAGGAAATATAAATTTATTACTTAGTCAGTGTGGATCATAGTGGCATGGCAGCACATTTCACCAGAACTGTTTGTGAAGGGTTTTAAGCAGTGCAGTATATCCAATGCAATGGATGAGACTAACGATATGTTGTGGAATGGCAGTGAAGAGGATGGGAACGTTAGGAGTGAGTGAGAGGAAGACGAAGGCACTGACTGTGAAGATGGAGACAGTGACACTGACTGGTAAAGGTACATAGAATCTGACATGCTTTGTGTACTAAGTATATGAAATTAACATTAAAATACTTTTTTCTTAGCAGACGTTTTATTCTTTAGAGAGTCGTCTTAGATTAGTGTCGTCTTGCATTCAGGTAAATATGGTAAGCAGAAGAATCAGTTTGAAACACGGTATAAACAGGGTGAAAACCCACAAGCCATGTAATCATAATGAAATTCTACCACACAGCTAGGAACTGATACAGACTGTTGAAAATAATGATTATGCACTGTGATGAGACAAGAACAGACAAATACAAAACCCAAGTATAATGACAGCAATTAGAATGGCAAAGGGAGAGAAACTTAGCTGAGGACTGTGTGGAGAATGCATCGGGGTGCAAATACACACAACAGCTTCATTACAACTTTTATTACAAAGAGAATGAATAAGAAGAAGCTCAAGCAGAGAGGAAAACTTCTGTTTAGTAAATTGATCCAAAAATCATGGGAATTTGTTACTTATGTTCCAATTTTGGCAAGTGGCATACCTTTGCAATTACGAAACTGAATCAAAAGTACTTTTTCATACTCTCAACACAACGTTACTTGTAAACAATCCTTTACAACACTCGCTACATCTTCCCACTCTTTATTAATATCTCGCATACGTGCATACCACATATGACCCAAGGGTATTTAAACGCTCCGCGCGCCTTTGCTGCCTACGCCCTGAAAACATGTAGGGAAAGTGTACAGCTGTCATCTCTTCCGCATTGGATGACATTGTTGGTCTGCTTCACACTCTGACCACTGTACCGCAGGAAAGAACCCTGGTAGTAACACTGAAGAGCCTTTATCAATCTGGTCTGGCAGCATAAGGAAGTTAGTTGTTTTCTACTGCACTGGAGTTCATTTTCCTTCAAGTCTACTTCGTAAACCACCGCCTGGTTAAAGCGCGATTCACTTGTACGAGAGTAGTATTTCATATGGCTCAGCTAGATGTAGGCGTCGTGATTCACACAAGTTTTCTACTGTGTAGTTAGCTTTAGTGAGAAAATACCAAACAAACTCGAAACCGTCGAGAGGAAAAAGCGGTTCACACAGCAGACTTGTATTTCAGATGCTACAGCTCAATGTGTATGCGTCATGAATCTCAAATTTTCCTAATGTGTAGTTAGCTCCAGAGAAAATAAAACCAAACAAACTGGACTAGGGATAAGGGAGTCTTGTGCTTATTATCGCAGGCAGAATGTGTTCTATTTCGTTTCGAAGAAAAATTACGTCACCCTTCCTGACAAAAGACTTTCGTGTGCAAAAATGTACTATAACTCTACCATTATTATTCTAAAAAAAACGTCAAACAAATCCTTTTATATTATTTCTAAGCGCTATTCGTCTGAAATTTAAAACACTGAATTACTTCTTGAATGCGAGAATTTCTCTTTGTTTTCTGAAATTTCATTTTAGGTTCAAACACAGGTTTACTATATCTGTGACATTGGAGACTGTTTCGGGATATAGTTCCGTTTTGCTATAAGCGGTGTGGAATGCTCCTGCAATGAGTGACGCCAAAAAACCTTGCAATGTTTAGACCGCTACCAAAGGCGCGTGTTTCTAAAGACCGTTTTTCATTTGAATTACGGATGTGCATTCTTTAGATAAAGAAACTACGTTCTTTGAGAAGGAGAGACGAGATGGCAGTAAGGATACATGCTGACTTTATGAAGAGCTCTGCTAAAAGCCTGTTTCATAACAGAAATGTCTCAAACAGCCCCATATATGACAACATAAACTGCAAATTCACAAGAATATGGAACTTTATTGTGTGTATATAGGCAGTAAGAATACATGCTGACTTTATGAAGTGCTCTACTAAGAGCCTGTTTCATAACAGAAATGTCTTGAACAGCCCCATATATGACGACATAAACTGCAAGTTCACAAGAATATGGAACTTTAATGTGTGTATTTAGGCAGTAAGGATACATGCTGACTTTATAAACTGCTCTGCTAAAAGACTGTTTCATAAGAGAAATGTCTCGAACAGCCCCAAATATGACGACATACACTGCAAATTCTCAAGAATATGGAATTTTATTAGGCAGTAAGGATACATGCTGACCATATAAAGCGCTCTGCTAAAAGCCTGTTTGATAAGAGAAATGTCTCGAACAGCCCCAAATATGACGACATAAACTGCAAATTCTCAAGGATATGGAACTTTATTAGGCAGTAAGGATACATGCTGACCTTATAAAGCGCTCTGGTAAAAGCCTGTTTCATAAGAGAAATGTCTCGAACAGCCCCAAATATGATGACAATAAACTCAAATTCTCAAGAATATGAAACTTTATTAGGCAGTAAGAATACATGCCGACCTTATAAAGCGCTCTGCTAAAAGCCTGTTTCATAAGAGAAATGTCTCTAACAGCCCCACATATGACGACATACACTGCACATTCACAAGAATATGGAACTTTATTGTGTGTATTTAGGCAGTAAGGAAACATACTGACTTTAAAAGTGCTCTGCTAAAAGCCTGTTTCATTTTCTACAAAATGGAAGTAATTCCATCATTTTCTCTCTTCCAGATTGAATAATATTAAATTTATTTAACGAATGCGCAAAAATTTAAAGGGCCCAGATGGGGACCGCAGGGCTTGTGCCTTAAAGTTGGCACCTTAGCTCAATTTAAAGGGCGACTCTAGAAAATAAATCCGAAGCTAAAGGTTAAAGCCATCTTCAAGCTAACCACTACATAAATGTCAAGATTTAAAGGTATCCTTACATTATACATCAAATCTGTGTGGTAGTAAGATCTCACAACTTACAGAACGTCTTTATTTCCATAATTTAAAGTTTTAGAAGATTTTAAACTTGACATAGTTTTAAATGAAAATAATAAACAGAGAAATCACAAAATCACAGAGCTAAATTACATGGATAAAATACTTTTCTAAGATCTGAGATCATATTACTCCTATGATTTGATATACGATAAAAGGTGACTCTTACATCTGTATATTTTTGTACTGTTAGCCTGAGCCAAAGCTTAAACGGAGTCAAAATAGTAAGATGACTGGAGAACAATGCAATGACGTGGTATCTAATAAAGCTGTACTGTCATACTCAAATAATATCTTACTACTGTCTCAGAGGCACTGAGAAAAATATCGAAAACTTCCATCACCACAGTCCTTATCAAGCCACACACTCTGACTGGGTAATTCCGGCACCAACTGCGTCCTAACAGTGCCAGACTATAAGAAGTCTGCTGCACATTACTCACCTCTTCTTCAGCCTTTGTTGCTGGTAATGTTACTGCCAAAGGATCCTCCTCCTCCGACACATATGAGCCCTCCTCAACTTTTATATCCCTATTTCCATCATCACAGGCTGTCACAAACATCCCAGTGCACAAATCTGGAACAGCTTCCAATACATCTGTGCAGTTCTGTAAATCACAGTACACTTATCACTCATAAGTATAATCTCTCAATACATTAACAACAATACTCTTTCATTACTACCAATTTGTCATAAATAATCAGCTCTTGCCAGAAAAAATTGTGGATGGCAAGACAGGTCTGGGTTCCTGCTTATCTAATGTTCACAGTTAAATTACATGCTTTCTTGTTTGCTGGTTGAACTGGGCAATTGCATTTACAGGTCATGGCAAAGTACAGACATCTATAGCATTTCATGATCGAATGACAGTATTGAAAGAGATCACTATAGACCCTGTAGAGGTACTATGAAAACACACGACCCTGAGGCAGCAACTGCTCTCAATCAGTACTACCAAACACTGCACACAGTACTGCAGCATTGCACACCCCTCCAACCATGTGGCTTTCTGGAAGAAAATCATGCTAAGCCCTGTTCATGTTGAAATAATCAGATTCATTAATTTCACAATAATCTTACTCACACTTACCCTGAAAAATCCAACTACTTTTACTGTTGCCAGATAACTTGTCAGCTACACCAGACGATAATCTGTTTTCTTTATAGCGACCAGTGCCAACAGTTTTGTGTCCACAAGATGTGACCTCAATTCAAATTAAAGTTTCATCATCTGTAACACTTTTGGCTTGATAAGGAGATCATAAACAATGACACAACAATGGCTGTTCCTCATAGCATCCTATCTTTCACTTATTTTCATAATGCACTACAACAACAAGGACTACAACATATAGTTCCTCCAGAAAATGTCTCTGTAATAAAACATTCATCGACAGGCCTAGTTCAATTCTGTGATTTTGGATTGAGTAGGAAAGGAAGGCAAAAGGCCAAAGGGCTGGCCTCACAGCATGATACATCGTTATAAAAGTCCCCTGCCTACAAAATTGGACACTTATATGCTGCAGCCATTACAAACAGTTGCTTAAACAATTTGGGAAACTTGACTTCATAGCTATGAGTGTCCACATTTCGTCAGTTGAAGTGTTTAAATATCCACCCACTTTAAAATTACATGTTGTTGCTATGGAAAACCATCTGGTGAGGAATGTGAAAGCCTCAAATGAGGGATTCGAATAAGGAAGAAATGCCACGTGTCAAAATTACCATTCCTAAAATATTTCCAAAACCTGGGCTGTTAAGGGCCCCACAGACGGTCCGTCTTAGCGTCCGTTTTGCCCGCGCAGTTCTAAGATGTCACGTAAGACGGAACGCTGAAGAGGGCACAGACACTCCCTTTTGTTCTCAGTCTTGCGCTCAGTTTTCGCGGATCGTGCACAGAGCAACATGTTGGAGGAACTTTTAATTTACACCGCTCTAGCGTTAGCTTTGAGATCAAAAACTAAAAAGAAAAGGACTAGGTCAAAATGGGCAAAGGCTTGGTTACTTAAACGAAATAACCTCTCGCATATAAATTTACTGAAAGATTTAACTCTAGAACCGGGTGATTGGTACAATTATTTAAGGATGGACAATGAGACTTATTTACACCTTCTTCATTTGGTAGCGCCACATATCAGAAAGAATGATAGTGCAATGAGACGCGCAATCACACCACATGAACGACTCAGCGTCACACTTCGTTTCCTGGCAACCGGAAGAAGTTATAAAGATTTGAAATTTTCCGCTGCAATTTCAGCCCAATCTTTGGGAGAGATTTTTCCTGAGACCTGCGCTGCAATATACAAGGTGCTGAAGAAGAAATATCTCAAAGTAAGTGAAATTTATTTATATTTGTAATTTGTACAAGGCAATTATATTTAGTTGTATAATTAATAATAATAATAATAATAATAATAATGCTTATTTTGTTCCAGTTTCCTACAACAGAAGATGAGTGGATATGTACTGGACAGCAGTTTGAAAAAAAATGGAATTTCCCAAATTGTTTGGGTGCGGTTGATGGAAAACATGTGAAAATAACTCCACCAAAAGGAAGTGGGTCATACTTTTGGAATTACAAAAGTTTCAACAGTTTAGTTTTAATTGCAATTGCGAATGCTAATTACGAGTTCATATATTGTGATATTGGAACAAATGGCCGAGTTTCGGGTGGAGGGGTAATTGAGAACACGACATTTTATAATAAACTACTGAATGGAAATCTTATTTTCCCCTCGCTTAGGAAACGTGAAGGTGCTACAAATGAACTGCCATACGTGTTTGTTGGGGATGAGGCATTTGCGTTACATAAAGATTTCTTAAAACCTTTCAGTCAAAGAGAATTTACTAATGAACGAAAAATTTATAATTACCGTTTGTCACGAGCACGGAGGGTTATAGAAAATGTATTTGGAATAATGGCTTCAAGATTCCGCATTTTTCACACTGCAATGAATTTCAGATTGGATCGAATAGAGATAGTTGTCTTGGCTTGTTGTGCTTTACACAATTTTTTACGTCATTCATGCAATTCCTACACGGCGGACATAGTGGACGAAATGGAAGAGAACTTAAAGCATTTGACACCGTTACAATGTCGACACAATAGGCATAATGGTGAAGATGGCATAGTTGTGAGGAACAAGTTTTTGAGTTAATTTAATGAAGAAGGTCAAGTGCCATGGCAAAACACAATATGCTGATCAGCTGATTCCCAACCGTTGTAGTGAACACACTATTTCTTAAATAAGATTAAACAATCACGTACCCCAGTGACAGTTATCACTCTTGAAAATTAGCAAAGAGTTGTCCCACAGAGTTGTTTGGATTGGAAATGTCAGACGGTGGCTCTGCATACATGTATTCGTGTGGTGTGCTTGTTGATTGTGGGTAGTGAGGATCAGTCACAACACGTGATGTTCAATTTAATGTGTCCATCTGTGCTTGTTGATTGTGGGTAGTGAGGATCAGTCACAACACGTGATGTTCTATGTAATGTGCCCATCTGTGCTTGTTGATTGTGGGTAGTGAGGATCAGTCACAACACGTGACGTTCTATTTAATGTGCCCATCTGTGCTTGTTGATTGTGGGTAGTGAGGATCAGTCACAACACGTGATGTTCTATTTAATGTGCCCATCTGTGCTTGTTGATTGTGGGCAGTGAGGATCAGTCACAACACGTGATGTTCTATTTAATGTGCCCATCTGTGCTTGTTGATTGTGGGTAGTGAGGATCAGTCACAACACGTGATGTTCTATTTAATGTGCCCATCTGTGCTTGTTGATTGTGGGTAGTGAGGATCAGTCACAACACGTGATGTTCTATGTAATGTGCCCATGTTCATTTTTCCTAACGTGGAGTATTTTTAATTAAGTTTTTATTTCAGGAATATTACCCCTACCAGCATGGAAAAGAAAAAGCATAAATCTGGATCACTGAAACGCAAAGAGCGACAAGAAGCAGAAAGGCAGGAATTAGCCAAGCGATGCAGGTCTATTACAGATTTTATAATACCACAACCACCAACCACATCAATGTACAGTTCCGCAACAAATAATCAAGAAGCAAGAAACAATACTCATGGTGATGATGCAATGAATTCTTCTGACTTCATTGTTCCGGTATCTGTACTACCGGTAGTTGCAACATCTGAACACATAGCTTCAACTAGTTACAGGGAATCAGATATACCTTCACGCATAAATGACTTGGTTTCTGAAGCACATCCTATAAATGAACCTACACAAGAAAATGAAAGATCAACTGCTCGAATCTTCCAATATCCATCACGAGCAAATATGAAACAGTTTTTTGCTGAACATCCATTTCAGCCACTTGATGCTCGTTTGTATGAGAGGAAAATTATGAATGAGTCAGTCCCATACAAACCTAACAATAGACATATATAAAAAAACCTACCACATCCGATATAACTACACACTACAACTCCAACCACCCTACACAACACAAAATGGCTGCATACAGGTTCCTGTTTAACAGGTTATACCAACTTCCCTTATCACAGGAACAGCAACAACGCGAAATGAAAATCATACACCAAATCGCCAAAAACAATGGATACCCCAACAATATCATTGAAAAACTAATCAAGCCAATCAAAAATAAGATAGAAAACAAATCACATAATTCCTCACAAACCATACAAACCAAAAAATGGGCATTATTCGAGTACCACAACCCCATAATACGGAAAATTACAAATATATTCAAGAATACTGACATACAAATTGCATACCAAGTTAAAAACACAACACAACACATACTGAAAAAATATGACCCAAACTGGACACATATGGAAATAGCCCAATATAGTCTAAAATGTAATACATGTAACATGCAGTATGTTGGCCAGACTGGCCGTAATCTTAAAACTCGGTATACAGAACATTGCATACACATAAAATCTAGCGACCCAAAATCAGCCTTTGCTATGCATATTCTAAATAATAAATATGAATATGGCCCAATAAATACTACTATGACGCTGGTAAAAACTTGTAAAAAAGGCTGGTATTTTAGAAAATTTGTACATACAGCAGTTTCACCAAAGTGGAATCCTAATTAAAGAACAGCAACCGGGAGAACAAAATCTCTTATTCAAACTCATTAAGCCAACTACATCACTTACGCATGCGCAAAACCCTACACCAACAGACACGACATAAGCACACGGAAAATCAATACTAGACACCACACAGCTACCGCACGATACGGACACAACGCGACGCACGCAGCATATACAGGTATTTCGACGTAGATAATCTCACGTCTTCACATCAAATACTCTTGGAATATAACTCTGTCTTTCAAGTTTCCAATTGTAATTAATATTTCTACAGATGTTCACTATTCGTCAAATTAGAAGATACACCAGAAGAACCGCAAGACCAATCTGCCACTAATTTCATATAGATCTCAAGTTATGTATCTACTTCTAACAATTTTAACATCATTTTAATAATATTACGGTATTACACAATACTATATGAAGATTAACATTAACAGACTGTCATTTTATGTATCACCCATTATATACACGGATGTAATAACGTATTTATGATTGTATGGTCTACGCTGTAAACTCTACAATCCCCTGAAGATGGCGTTTTGAAACGCCAAAATACATATAGGGGTAAAATAATTTTAATTTTATAAGTTAATGTGATAAAGTTGGTGTGGAAATAAACAATTTCAATTGTGACAAGATGCACGGTATATACAATGTAAAAATTTATTTTGAAACATTTTATAAAAAAACCATACGGAACAAAACATGTAGCTTACCTACAGCAGTATAAGATATACAGTTGTATTAGACGGTAATTTGACTGTTCATTTGTTGGTCAAGAGATGTTATCAGAAATATTTTACTGTACATTGTTCTTCCTCACTACATAATGAAGATAACAGATGTGAAATGTACACCCCCTCCTACTTCTCAGTGTTCCAGAAAATAGCAGTTGCAGGGCAAATGAAACAACAAATAAATTGGAATAAACAATTACACATGAAATTAACTGATTCCAAATATAACATCCGTCTTAGTGATGAATCTATACACTAATACATGTAGCAGTTCTGCTGTGATTTAGACATGGTTGTTGCTGAAAACCCGGGGTACCTTATGCACACTGACCTCTGACGATACAGAGATATTATGAATGTAAGTGGGGCAGTGTATAGAAATGCCAAATGAGGACAAAATAAATCCAATGTAATCAACTAACTGATACACAACAAAACTGTGATTGTAACCTACACAGAAGAGCATATAATCCCATTAAACTGACACATCATAACCCAATAAGATAGATTGTGAATTTTCGAAATCACACAACTAATTCTATCACCCATAAAATACGTACCCAATTTTCAGTGTTTCTTCTTCTTAGTCATACATTATCAGTTGTGCCATATTGACTGCAAAGCCTGTCTTTAATGTGGAGTGGGGTGGGGAGTTGAGGGGCTGCCACTGAAATATAACATACTGGGGACCCCACCAAGAATACATGAATTAAACACACAAATAAAATGATCAAACAAAAATCACTCACACTGAAAGTATTTGCTCTACTTTCAAAATACACTGACCGATGAAGTTCTGTATAATTTATTAGCATTTAAAGGCCATATAATTTACAAAATTACAAACATTACAAGTAAAAGTGAACATATATAAATGAAGGTGCTATATAATACACACATACAGACATTGCATACATACATAGATACATGGACTCTACAGATCCATGTTTTTTTAAATGACAGTAGGATGTGGAATAAGTCATAAACATACAAAATATGTAAAGTATCCAATATATACACAAGCATAACAGCGAAAAATACTATAAACATTTTACATACAATATTACGCATCATCTGTACACATAAAAAATTCATCTACAGAGTAAAGGGAACATGTATTTATGCATTCTCTTAATGCCACTGTAAATTATGTTACCTTCCTGCAACAGGATTTACAGTTACCGTTGCAATTCTACTGCTTACTGCCATTCCTCACTGCACTGTTTTTGCTTCCTTACTGACACCACACATATACCGAGTGCTGTCATGTGAGTACAGTGTGTCATGTAGATGTGAAAGGCAGGTAGTGAAAAATTGTGCAAGTAGTTTATATGTGGCCTACAACAAAATGTTGCTGCAGGGTACAACCAACAGAATCGCGATACCAACATTACACACAAGATCTTCACTCTTGTGGGTTGTTGAACTCAAAGGTTGGCTGGTTGGTTGGTTGCTTGGTTAGCACTGTTTTAGGACAGAGTATCAGTCCTGTCTTCAAGAGTTATGATGTCAAAAAATTCCTCTTGGATATGTCAACTCAACAGATGTCTCTATTTATAATACACAGAAGTTGATACTCATTCAGCATTAGATGGACAAATATCAGACACATGGCAGCAATTTGGATACCCTGCATGTTTGTTAAGGATGAATGACACTTCAGGATACTCAGATTACTAACTGCAACTGCCTTGCAAGATATATAAAAACAGTATGTTGGCTCTCCACAACATACCTACTGATGTCCTCTTAAAAATATTACATGGCTATGGATGCCACACAGGCTGTATGCACTGATGAATCACTAGTATGAAGGAGCTGATGTTTCTCAAGACAATTTTGTTGATTGAATGACTCATTACATACACCACAAGAATACGGACGCTCACCAGCATGTATGCATCGGTGTTTCTTCAGACTACTCCCCTGAATGAATGATTTATTACATACACTACAGGTATAAGGACGCTCACCAGTATGTATGCGCCGATGTTTCTTCAGACTACCCTTCTCACTGAATGATTCACTACACACACCACAAGAATACGGACGTTCACCAGTATGTATGAGATGATGTTTCTTCAGACCACTCCTCTGACTGAATGATTTATTACATACACTGCAGGTATAAGGACGCTCACCAGTATGTATGCGTCGGTGTACCTTGAGACTACCCTGATCACTGAATGACTTATTACATACACCACAAGAATAAGGACGCTCACCAGTATGTATGCGCTGATGTTTCTTCAGACTACCCTGCTCAATGAATGATTCACTACACATACCACAAGAATACGGACGTTCACCAGTATGTATGCGATTATGTTTGTTAAGACTACTCCTGTGACTGAATGATTTATTACATACACTACAGGTATAAGGACGCTCACCAGTATGTATGCGTCGGTGTTCCTTGAGACTACCCAGCTCAATGAATGATTTATTACATACACCACAAGAATAAGGACGCTCACCAGTATGTATGCGATGATGTTTCTTCAGACCACTCCCCTGACTGAATGATTTATTGCATACACCACAGGTATAAGGACGTTCACCAGTATGTATGCGTCGGTGTTCCTTGAGACTACCCTGCTCAATGAATGACTTATTACATACACCACAAGAATAAGGACGCTCACCAGTATGTATGCGCTGATGTTTCTTCAGACTGCTCCCCTGACTGAATGATTTATTGCATACACTACAGGTATAAGGACGCTCACCAGTATGTATGCGCTGATGTTTCTTCAGACTACCCTGCTCACTGAATGATTCATTACACACACCACAAGAATACGGACGTTCACTAGCATGTATGCGTCGGTGTGTCTTGAGACTACCCTGCTCACTGAACGACTTATTACATACACCACAAGAATAAGGACGCTCACCAGTATGAATGCGCTGATGATTCTTCAGAATATACCACTGACTGAATGATTTATTACATCCACTACAGGTATAAGGACGCTCACCAGTATGTATGCGCTGATGTTTATTCAGACTACTCCTGTGACTGAATGATTTATTACATACACTACAGGTATAAGGACGCTCACCAGTATGTATGCGTTGGTGATTCTTCAGACTAACCTGCCAACTGAATGTTTCATTACACACACCACAAGAATACGGACGTTCACCAGTATGTATGCGTTGGTGTTTCTTCAGACTACCCTGCTCACTGAATGATTTATTACATACATCACAAGAATAAGGACGCTCACCAGTATGTATGCGCTGATGTTTCTTCCGACTACTCCACTGACTGAATGATTTATTACATACACTACAGGAATAAGGGCGCTTACCAGTGTGTATGCGCTGATGACTCTTCAGACTACCCTCCTCAGTGAAGGACTCATTACATATACCACAGGCATATGGCTGCTCACCAGTAGGTATGCATCGGTGTTCCTCCAGATCTTTCTCATACATGAACAGTTTATTACACACATCACATGAAAATGCTTGTGCCTCACTATGAATGCGTTTATGTTTTCTCAGACTACTTTGATTAGTGTATGATTTATTACACACACCACAGGCATATGCATGCACCTCAAAATGTGTGAGTTCATCTTCAATGTCTATATTCTGGAAAAGGAAAAGTTGATTCAGAAATATTATACCGTATGTACACAATTGCAACACTTGGGTTTTTCCTTAAATTTGCACCTTAAATACGCGAAGTCGTCTTAAATTTGTATAAAAGCTCCAAACCGGACCACAATGTACCATCCGCACCAAACCGTATCGCTCTGAATTGGACCAAGCAGAGCCAAACCAAGGCCTGCATTACCAAATTGTCATATTTGGACAAGAAAGAAAACAGGGCATGACTCAAGTTAACTGGCACAATGTTCTTTTTTTTTAATTGACTCTGTTCATCGTCTAATTTCATAAAGAAGCACAATGTTTCAGAAGTCGGCTCTGTTTCTGTCTCCAGGCAATGAAGCACCTAACCTGGTGGGTCACTTTGATGAAGTTATTTCCAATCACTGGGAAGCAAAGAAACTGGAAAATTGTTAATGTAGGAGGTCTGACACAAAAAAAACGAGACTAATCCTATAGCTCTGGAACCAAGAGTGGGGGGACGAAACAAATATACACCTATGGAACATGATCTGTCCTGTCACAGTGTTACAAGTTTCAGCTCGATCGCTTCACTCAGTACAAGTTGACTCATCTTCAAATATAGGCGAGTTTTTACCCTCGGACGGAAAATGTCGGACTGCAATAGTGAACGAGTTAACATCAAGTGTCTTGTTAAACTGAAGAAATCTACGACGGAAACTTTTCAATTATTGACTGAGGCTTATGGTGAAGATTGCACATCTCGTGCACAGGTTTTTGCGTGGCACAAACAATTTTCGGAAGGCAGAGAAAGCGTGAAAGATGATGATCGCCCAGGCCGGCCACGCACAGCTGTTAACGATGACAGAATTGAAAAATTGTGACATGTGATTCGAAAAGACAGAAGGTTGGGTGTTCGAGCAGTAGCTGAGAAAGTTAATTTGGATAGGGAAGTGTTCGACAAATTCTAACGAAAGAATTGAACATGACAAAGGTTTGTGCAAAAATGGTTATAAAAATTCTGTTAGATGAACAAAAAGAACGCCGCCAGGAATTGTGTTCGGACCTATTGCAACGCATTGAGGATGAACCAGATTTGTTGAATTCGGTCATTACTTGTGATGAAACTTGGATATTTACGTATGATCCGGAAACCAAGCAACAATCAATGCAGTGGAAGTCAACATCATCTCCAAGACCAAAAAAAGCACGCATGAGTCGTTCAAGGTTCAAGGCCATGTTGATTGTTTTCTTCGATATCCACACACAAATCCACACACACAAGTATTTTAAAATTCTTAACACCACCATCACCATCTGTGGTGAAAATTGTGAATCTTCATGGGTTGAAGTAAGTTTATAAGCCAGGAAATATAAATTTATTACTTAGTCAGTGTGGATCATAGTGGCATGGCAGCGCATTTCACCAGAAGTGATTATGAAGTGTTTTAAGCAGTGCTGTATGTACAATGCAATGGATGAGACTGATGATATGTTGTGGAATGGCAGTGAAGAGGATGGGAACGTTAGGAGTGAGTGAGAGGAAGACGAAGGTGCTGACTGTGAAGATGGAGACAGTGACACTGACTGGTAAAGGTAGATAGAATCTGACATGCCTTGTGTACTAAGTATATGAAATTAACAGTAAAATACTTTCTTCTTATCAGACGTTTTATTCTTTAGAGAGTCGTCTTAGATTAGCGTCGTCTGGCATTCAGGTAAATATGGTAAGCAGAAGAATCAGTTTGAAACAGGGTATAAACAGGGTGAATACCTACAAGCCCTGTAATCATAACAAAATTCTACCACACAGCTAGGAACTCATACAGACTGTTGAAAATAATGATTATGCACTGTGATGAGACAAGAACAGACAAATACAAAACCCAAGTATAATGACAGCAATTAGAATGGCAAAGGGAGAGAAACTTAGCTGAGGACTGTGTGGAGAATGCATCGGGGTGCAAATACACACAACAGCTTCATTACAACTTTTATTACAAATAGAATGAATAAGAAGAAGCTGAAGCAGAGAGGAAAACTTATGTTCAGTAATTTGATCCAAAAAACATGGGTATTTATATTACTTATGTTCCAATTTTGGCAAGTGGCATACCTTTGCAATTATGAAACTGAATCAAAAGTACTTTTTCATACTCTCAACACAACGTTATTTGTAAACAATCCTTTACAACACTGGCTATATCTTCCCAATCTTTATTAATCTCTCGCATACGTGCGTACCACATATGACTCAAGGGTATTTAAACGCTCCTTTGCTGCCTACGCCCTGAAAACATGTAGGGAAAGTGTATAGCTGTCATCTCTTCCGTATTAGATGACATTTTTGGTCTGCTTCACGCTCTGACCACTGTACCGCAGGAAAGAACCCTGGTAGTAACATTGAAGAGCCTTTACCAATCTGGTCTGGAAGCATAAGGAGGTTAGTTGTTTTCTACTGCATTGGAGTTCATTTTACTTCAAGTATACTTCGTAAACCACCGCTTGGTGAAAGTGCAATTCACTTGTACGAATTTTATTTCATATGGCTCAGCTAGATGTAGGCGTCGTGACTCACACGAGTTTTCTACTGTGTAGTTAGCTTTAGTGAGATAAAACCAAACAAACTCGACAACGTCGAGGGGAAAGAGCGGTTCACACAGGAGACTTGTATTTCAGATGCTACAGCTCAATGTGTATGCGTCATGAATCTCAAATTTTTCTAATGTGTAGTTAGCTCCAGATAAAACCAAACAAACTGGACTAGTGATAAGGGAGTCTTGTGTTTATTATCGCAGGCAGAGAGAGTTCTATTTCTTTTCGAAGAAAATTAAGTCACCCTTCCTGACAGAAGACTTTCGTGTGCAAAAATGTACAATAACTTACTGTTACTATTCTAACAAAAACGCCAAACAAATCCTCTTATATTATTTATAAGTGCTATTTGTCTGAAATTTAAAACATTCAATTATTTCTTGAATGCGAGAATTTATCTTTGTCTTCTGAAATTTCATTTTAGGTTCAAAAACAGGTTTACTATATCTGTGAAATTGGAGACTGTTTCGGGATATAGTTCCGTTTTGCTACAAGCGGTGTGGAATGCTCCTGCATAGAGTGACGCCAAAAAAACCTTGCAATGTTTAGACCGCTACCAAAGGGGCGTGTTTCTAAAGACTGTTTTTCATTTGAATTACAGCTGTGATTTCTTTAGATAAAGAAACTACGTTTTTTGAGAAGGAGAGACGAGATGGCAGTAAGGATACATGCTGACTTTATGAAGCGCTCTGCTAAAAGCCTGTTTCATAACAGAAATGTCTCGAACAGACCCATATATGACGACATAAACTGCAAGTTCACAAGAATATGGAACTTTATTGTGTGTATTTAGGCAGTAAGGATACATGCTCACTTTATAAAGTGCTCTGCTAAAAGCCTGTTTCATAACAGAAATGTCTCTAACAGCCCCATATATGACAAATTAATCTGCAAGTTCACAAGAATATGGAACTTTATTGTGTGTATTTAGGCAGTAAGGATACATGCTGACTTTATAAACTGCTCTGGTAAAAGCCTGTTTCATAACAGAAATGTCTCTAACAGCCCCATATATGACGACATAAACTGCAAGTTCACAAGAATATGGAACTTTATTAGGCAGTAAGGACACACGCTGACTTTATAAACGCACTGCTAAAAGTCTGTTTCATAAGAGAAATGTCTCGAACAGACCCAAATATGACGACATAAACTGCAAATTCTCAAGAATATGGAACTTTATTGTGTGTATTTAGGCAGTAAGGATACATGCTGACTTTATAAAGTGCTCTGCTAAAAACCTGTTTCAGTTTCTACAAAATGGAAGTAATTCCATCATTTTATCTCTTCCAGATTAAATAATATTAAATTTTTTTTTTTAATGAATGAGCAAAAATTTAAACGGCCCAGAAGGGGATCGCAGACCCGCTTGTGCCTTAATGTTGGCCCCTTATCTCGATTTAAAGGGTGACTATAGAAAATAAATCCGAAGCTAAAGGTTAAAGCCATCTTCAAGCTAACCACTACATAAATGTCAAGATTTAAAGGTACCCTTACATGATACATCAAATCTGTGTGGTAGTAAGATCTCACAACTTACAGAAGGTTTTTATTCCCAATTTTTAAAGTTTTAGAAGATTTTAAACTTGACATAGTTTTAAATAAAAGTGATAAACAGATCAATCACAAAGCTAAATAACATAGATAAAAAAACGTTTTCTAAGATCTGAGATCATATTACTCCTATGATTTGATATACGATAAAAGGTGACACTTACATCTGTATGTTTTTTACTGTTAGCCTGAGCCAAAGATTAAATGGAGTCAAAATAGTAAGATGACTGGAGAACGATGCAATGACGTGGTTTCAAATAAAGCTGTTCTGTCATACTCAAATAATATCTTACTACTGTCTCAGAGGCACTGAGAAAAATATCTAAAACTTCCATCACCAAAGCCCTTATCAAGCCACACACTCTGACTGGGTACTTCGGGCACCACCTGCGTCCTAACAGTGCCAGACTATAAGAAGTCTGCTGCATATTACTCACCTCTTCTTCAGCCTTTGTTGCTGGTAATGTTACTGCCAAAGGATCCTCCTCCTCCGACACATATGAGCCCTCCTCAACTTTTATATCCTTATTTCCATCATCACAAGCTGTCACACACATCTCAGTGCACAAATGTGGAACAGCTTCCAACACATCTGTGCAGTTCTGTAAATCACAGTACACTTATCACTCATAAGTATAATCTCTCAACACATTAACAACAATACTCTTTCATTACTACCAATTTGTCATAAATAAACAACTCTTGCCAAAAAAAATTGTGGATGGCAAGACAGGTCAGGGTTCATGCTTATCTAATGTTCACAGTTAAATTACATGCTTTCTTGTTTGCTGGTTGAACTGGGCAACTGCATTTACAGAAGGTCATGGCAAAGTACAGACATCTATAACATTTCATGATCGAATGACAGTATTGAAAGAGATCACTATAGACCCCTGTAGAGGTACTATGAAAACACACGACCCTGAGGCAGTAACTGCTCTCAATCAGTACTACCAAACACTGCATACAGTACTGCAGCATTGCACACCCCTCCAACCATGGGGCATTCTGGAATAAAATCATGCTAAGCCCTGTTCATGTTGAAATAATCAGATTAATTAATTTCACAATAACATTACTCACACCTACCCTGAGAAATCCAACTACTTTTACTGTTGCCAGATAACATGTCAGCTACACCAGACGATAATCTGTTTTCTTTATAGCCACCAGTGCCAACAGTTTTGTGTCCACAAGATGTGACCTCAATTCAAATTAAAGTTTCATCATCTGTAGAATAGAATAGTAGCTGGGCGGGCGTCAGAGCGTCCCATGCACATCGACCAATATGATCCTTTGTGCAGCCCATTTATTCATTTGTTTAACAGCCCCGCACTTTGAGCAAAGTGCTGTAACCTGCTTACAGTAATGTCCTTAAAGTACCCTGGTTTCATAAAGTGATGCCCCAGGTGTCTGAATCCTATTGCTGTCAAGGCCTCACAGTCACCCAGGATATGCAAGGCCGTTTCAGATGCCTGTTTGCATCTCTCACACTCAGGACTGTCTACCAGCCCCAATTTAACAAGTATCCCTTTAAATGACAGTGTCCTGTAACCAGCCCTGTCAGTATCCTTAGCTGGTTTCTGCACAAACTAAGTAGTTTTCTAGCTCTTCTGGCTGAGGGTCTTTCAAGAAAGTTTCTTGCCTGTCTTTGTCCATAAATGGACTGCCAATATTCTGTATGTTTCCTATTCGTCCATCCCCTGATCACCTCCCTGGCAGTCTTAGCAGATATGCCCAGTGCAGGCTCAGGTCCTATAAATGGATGTGAGGAGCCCTGTCTAGCTAGTTTATCAGCCATTTCATTCCCGTCAATTCCCATATGTCCCTGCACCCATATCAGTTGAACTCTGTTATGTTCTGCCAGTTTCATCAGGGATTGATGGCAATCCCAGACTAGTTTGGAATTAATCTGGAAGTTATTAAGTGCCTTAATGGCTGCTTGACTGTCTGAGAGAATATAATGTTCCTACCTTTGTAGCCCTTTTCTATATTCTCCATTATACATGCCTTAATGGCATATATTTCAGCCTGGAATACAGTTGTGTGGTGCCCGAGGCTGAAGCTATGCCCCCTCCCCGATCTCCATCTATACACCCTAGCACCAGTGCCCTCATTGGTCTTAGACCTGTCCGTATACCATACCAGGCCTCATTTATTGTATGGTTTAAATCCATTCTTCCATTCATGCCTGCTAGTAAGGTGAATCTTGAATGGTTTATGAAATTCATATCTCGGTATCATTCTACCAGTCCCCATTAAAAGGATGGGTTCTTGCTCCATGTCCCGAGCCTTTTTGCGTGACCATAATTAGTAGATTTAGGTCTCCACTGTTGATTGCACATTAGTCTGTAGATTCCTGCCTGTGCCTCCGCCTCAATTACCACGTGCAGAGGCGGGAGTCACAGGAGAACTTCCATTGCTGCTGTTGGTGTAGTCTTCATCACCCCTGTTATAGCCAGGCAGGCTAGTCTCTGTAGCTTATTTAACTCCCTTCTGCTGACGTTGTAGTTGACCCTTGTCCACCATACCGTTGCACCGTAGGTTAGAATGGGTCTAATTATAATAGTATAGATCCAGTGTAGTACCTTGGGCTTCAAACCCCAAGTTTTGCCAAATGTGCCTTTGCAGGTCCAAAAAGCTCTATAGGCCTTATTTATCACATTACCTAGCTGCATCTTCCAAGTCAATCCCTTGTCCCAAGTGAGTCCGAGGTATTTGACTTCTGCAGCCAGTTCCAATTTATGTGCAGAGAGGGTAGCTTCTTTTAGGCCCCTTAAATCTCTCTTCCTTGTAAATGGTACTACCACCATCTTATGTGGATTTATGGACAGCTGAGTCCATTCACACCACTGCTTCACCATGTTCAGGGCTTCCTGTAGGAGCTCCGAGACAGTGTTTGGAAACTTTCCGTTCACTAGGATAGCAATATCATCAGCATACCCATCGCATTTTAGCCATTCTCGTTGAGTCCTTCTATGAGTTCATCCACAACCAGACTCCACACCAGGGGTGAAAAAACGCCTCCCTGCGGACATCCCTTGGTCACAGACCCCTCAAGATTTTCTCCTGCGAGTGTAGCTATGATTTCCTTTTACCAAGCACGAAGTTGATCCACCAACATATCGTGTCCTCAAGCCCAGGCCTTTTAGCTCCAACTACTTTTAATGTTGCCAGATAACATGTCAGCTACACCAGACGATAATCTGTTTTCTTTATAGCTACCAATCCCAACAGTTTTGTGTCCACAAGATGTGACCTCAATTCAAATTAAAGTTTCATCATCTGTAACACTTTTGGCTTGATAAGGAGATCATAACAATCACACAACAATGGCTGTTCCTCATAGCATCCCATCTTTCACTTGTATTCAAAATGCACTACAACAACAAGGACTACAACATATAGTTCCTCCAGAAAATGTCTCTGTAACAAAACATTCATTGACAGGCCTACTTCAATTCTGTGATTTTGGATTCAGTAGGAAAGGAAGGCAAAAGGCCAAAGGGCTGGCCTCACAGCATGATACATCGTTATAAAAGTCCCCTACCTACAAAATTGGAAACTTATATGCTGCAGCCATTACAAACAGTTGCTTAAACAATTTGGGAAACTTGACTTCATAGCACTGAGTGCCCACATTTCATCAGTTGAAGTGTTTAAATATCCACCCACTTTAAAATTACATGTTGTTGCTATGGAAAACCATCTGGTGAGGAACGTGAAAGCCTCAAATGAGGGATTCGAATAAGAAAGAAATGCCACGTGTCAAAATTACCATTCCTAACATATTTCCAAAACCTGGGCTGTTATATATGGAAAGAAGAACCAACCAGTTCATGCATGTTTGAGCAAAACTCAACACAGACTTGTCTTGGAATTCTGAAAGACAGTTGCCTAAGGATCATCATAATACATGTCTCGTACCAACACTTAATCCATGACCTATCGTGAATTGTGCAGAACACCAAGCATGTAGCCACACACTCATGCAGAAATGCCATATATCACACTGTTTCTCAAGTTATAAGTGCCTGGACATGCAAACTACTGCATATGATTTGTGTACAGATTTACTGTAACACAATTCAAAAAAATCCTATTAATCTTTTATCTATCCACATATTACTAATGCTGCTGGCTAAGGGACCAACATGCCAAGGAATCATACACAATCGATTAAATATCAATATCTTGAAAATGCAGCTCTTCTCCAAAGTAGACTAAAAATGTCTGCTTTATACATGTAAAATTGTGTGCCGAAACAGAACATGGAACAAAACACATACACACACAAATGAGCACCACAAAAACATTTCATAACAATGCTCCCTCATATTCAGTTTTCACGGACAAAACTGACGGTCTGTAAACCTCCTCAGTTTTCATGTCAGTGCAGTCTTCCTCACCTACAACATCCACATCTCTCTCTACTTTGACTGCATCACCGTTTACCTGTAAAATTGAAATAAAAAGGTAATACTAACGAAGGTTTTCTGACTCTCCCTTCCATCACTGTTCATATGACAGTCTTAAGCGTTTTGATACTGTGCACAATCCTACGATGACAACAATACCTCAGAGAAATGTGCATCCTCCATTTTTGGATAACAAGATTATGTACTGGGAGACACGGAAGTCAAATTCAAGACAGAACCAGCACATCCCTCTGACATGTTGGTGTCAACTCTGACATCAATATAAGGTAAAGATGTACAAGTGGAATGTACAGATAGTAACATAAAATATGTTCACAACAAAATAGCATAAGGTAATTTCTTTTAACAAGCCAATGCAGGCACACACACACACACACACACACAGAACTCAACAATAATATGTAACAGTTTTCCAGGCTGAGATATATGCTATCCTGGCCTGTGTTTACGAAATACAAGCTAAAGCTATATCAGAAATACATTAGTATTAGTATATATAGTATATATAGTCAAGCAGCTTTGAAAGCTCTTCAAGCTCCTAAAACAACGTCCCCATTCGTATGGCAGTGCCAAAGGGCGTTGATTGATATCTCCACCCATTATTCTGTGGGACTCTTAGGGGTCTCCGGACATTCTGGAATATGTGGAAATGAAATTGTCGATGAGCTCGCAAGCGGGGGGGGGGGGGGGGGAGGTTCTGACAACCATTTTGTGTGACCAGAACCGGCCCTGGGAGTCTCGAGGCAGAGTATAAGGAAGAAAATTCAGTACTGGCTGGATAAACAGCACTTGATAATGTGGCAGGGACTAGCTGGCACTCAGAGACAGGCTCGAGAGTTGATCTCGGTCCCCCGTACTGCCGCTAGGACCAGACTGCTGTCCTTTAATAGGACGCAATCCAGGGTGGTTACTGGCCTGCTTACTGGACATAACACCTTGAGAAGACACCTCCACATTTTGGGACTGAGTGACAGTCCCTTGTGTAGGATAAGCGGAACAGAGGAAGAGACCTCAGCTCATGTTTTGTGCGAATGTGAAGCTTTGGCGACACATACACACATTTATCTGGGTTCTTTCTTTCTGAACCCTGAAGACATCAAAGAACTGAGTCTAGGGGCGATCTGGACCTTTATTACAAGGACAGGGCTCCTGTGACTTACACTTAGTTAAGGGGCACAAAGCGCCTCTCAAAGGCCTATGTGCATCGGGGCCGTAAGGGCCCGACCCACATTTATACTCATACTCACTCAGGAACCACCATAAGGATTATCTGAAAACGTGGCTCACCTCAGGATCATACTGTTCTTTGGAAAAGGCTGAAGATATATAAACCTCATCAGGTTCCATGCTAATAAAATCCCCTTCACCTGGAACACCGATATCTGTTTCTGTTTTCACTGTATTAGCTTCCTGTTGTAAAAACATAAATAACAGTTAATTCCATTAATGACACATTGCTTATGGTCTTAATAAACATGCAAAACACTACACACCATGCACAACAGTTCATTCCACACCTCAACTTATATAACAGTTTTATAATGAGACAAACACAGCACTAAAGAAATGGTATGAAGTTTGCAAAGGTTGGGAAGTTGGTCGAGAGCACAATATCACATACGGTATTTAACAGCCAAAGGCTATCTGGCAAACTGCTCTTCATATAAACAGCTCTCAGAGGCACAAAATGTTGCAATGTTCTGTGCTCAACAAAACACGTGAACTGTGCGTTACCAAAGCTACATATCTATAACCAACTGCTGTGCTAGTATCAATGCCTACAGCCTGTTTAGCAAGCTTCACATGTTCAACAACCAAGGGTGGAACTCCTATTTTCTAATATTGGTATTACTGTTTTTAAACTAAGTATCTGTAAACTTTATTTTGTATGGACTGTGCATTTTATCGTAAGTTTAAGCCAAACACCAACAAATGTTCACAATTATTAGCAGGTATTAGATGTATTTTCAACCCCTACATATGTTTCGGCAAATGAATTGAAATCCTCACGGGGTATTTATCAAAGGACTATAACAGCTGACTGCATCCAATTACACAATATGTTGTTTCACAGTAGAAGTATTTTACATATGTGACAATTTAAAATGTATAGATGAACAAGATATTAAAATTAAAAACCAGTAATGCACTATGCCTAAAGTAGTGATTGTAAACAAATATTCCTGAAGATTTCAAAGTATACAATATATGTACAAATAGTCTTACATGAGTCAATATTAGCATTACAAGGTTATGATAGTTTTTAAAAACTGATTATTGGCCATGCATACATTCCAAAATTTATTTATATTATAACTTCTAGGACAGGATTGACAACAGATCAACCACACACTTTCACATGTTTCACTTCTATATAACAAAAGTGTATTATGTCCACCTTTCAACAGGATCACAAAATTTTGATGATGACTGTACACTGAAGTTCTTGAGACTGTCACAGTCATGAACAAAACCTGGGGTGTGCTTCAGTGGCCTAACAGCAGAGTATGTTGCAATAATGGATCAACTGAAGTTGACCAAATTTGTATCGCTTTACATGATAGGGGATATGTTTAAGGCTGCGCTCCTTTCACTTGCAGCCACCAACACATGCAGTACAGCTCCTATCTCAACCTCACACACCACACGACAGTAAGGGACATGGCTTGTCATACACATGGCTACAGAACATGACCAAACCACAGACGTACAGAACTAATGGTTTGCAGAAAATAAGAGGCAACTGGACAATTGCATGTTCACATGACAGTACAACTTTAAGTGACACCTAAAAAGGGGTGATCAAGCAGGGCCTATCAATTGGCCACATGTACAGGGTTGTCCAAACACACAACACAGAAGAAAGTTCTGATGATCAAAATATGATTCCACCCACACGTGTACTCCAGGATTAGAGAGGTGAGGATGAGTCATGGGTGGGACAAACAGCAATATACATCAGTTCACTGGTTATATGACTTGTGAGACAAAACACAACACTTTTGTAACTGTTAATACTGAGCTGTTCAGACAAACAGACTGATACTACAAAAAGTTCCTGGATAAAACAGATGAAGCACCTTTTCCAGTATGTGACGTTACTCAACATGAAATGTCTTTTCCATTCATAACTAATCTAAACAAACATGACAGCCTGAAATAATACTGGACACTGACTTAAAGAGTTCCCTACACACTGTCACAGAATAAAAATGAAATGTTTTGGAGTTCCCTCACATTCATCAGTATTTGCTATGTTATGCCATGTCAACTAATTAATACCGGTGTCTCAGAGTGCAGTGCCTCTATCTTCAGAGACACAAGGTACAAAAAAATGAAGCTGGATTGGATAATATCCGCATATTATATGGGTAAGGTAGACATGACAGTGAGCCAATTGTACTAGTAGGGTTCTGCACTGGGCAAAACATGGGGAATGAAGCAGGCATGTTAAGCAGCACAGACCGCATGTCAGCAATGAGGTACTGGCATGCAGTAATTTTTAGGTGGGTAATATGAGAAGGGAAATTGAGTGAGGTTTATCAGGGTGTAGTTTGTAGTGGAGATAGTGAAGATGAATTGATGAGGGGGGAAGTAGAGATCATGGGCAGAATAACCTCACAGATTTCAGAACATGAAAATAAAAATTAAGAAATGCTCTCAACAATACATTTAGTTCTTTGGCCATGTACAACCAGCACACCAGAAGACAGAAACCATTTCTGTACACACAAGCACAAAGAACTCACCATTCTGTCTTCACAACAAGAAATATTCCTTCAACACTGTGCTGCAGTACACGTTTTGACATTCATAACTCAGGAGCCTGCAGAAACTTCTGCATGCTCAAAAAGCATTCGTCACACATGATGAACTGTTGGTTGTGGGTACAAGTGGCTTACAAGAATCCTACTGATACAGATAAGGACTCTGATAAGTGTATCGAATTAGGAGTATTCGGTACAAATCCTGAAAGGAAACAAATTGATTACATAAGTAGGTTTTAGATTTATAAAAGATTTTTCCTGACCTAGGCAAAGCTTAGGTTTGCAGCCCCCTACTATTAGTGCACAACTTACGATATACAATAATCATAATAATAAACTTTGTTATCAATTTATGGAAGTGCAGTTGTTCATGTACTTTATTTCAGCTTCCTCACTTCTACACAGGAATTCTGCTGCCCCCCTGATGCAGCCTAGTTCGCCAGTGGGCTGAACTGGCCCTGGTCGTTAACCATCCACAAAACCACAATTAAAAAATAATAATGATAATTCACACACAAACAGTTTTGATATAACAATTCATCAGATTTCATACAACACACGTAAGTGACGATCCACACATACAGCACTGTGCTAATGTGTGTATATGTCACAGATGCTGAACGAAACATGAATTTACACCATCTGTATACTTATAACTACGGTTGAAAGAACAACATATGACCATCAGGGAAACTAATTATAGATTTTGTTACAGAACACTTTACACACTCATATTAATATCAGGGGAGTAACTGCTCAACTGCCCTTAATTTCTGAAATCAAAAACTGAAAGCAAGTGTTAAAAGTACACACAAAAAGTGTGTCAATCCAACACATCAGTCTTCACATGTTACATCTGCACCTAAAATCCACCTACTCTATATATATATATACACACCAACAAGATCACATGATAAATAAAAACAACAGACACAAAGTAAATCCAGCTGGTATCTAAATGTCTCCATACACAACAGTCCTTAGTGAGAAGGTGATACTTGCTCAGGTGGTGAAAAAATTGTATGGCACTTGTCAGTTCTAAAGCTTCTTCATTATGTCCACAACATCATACTACTACACCTTATAATGAACACTATCAATCCTGTCCAATCATTCCATATTGTGCTTAACCACTTCTTGTGCATCACACAACACAGTTACATGAAAATGATTTCCCCCTCACAATTAACTAAAATGTAGTGAAATATTTTAACATCTACATATCTGACACAACTGGGCTTATGGCAACATATACACATTTATAAAATGGAACACGTGAAGGGTTAATACAACCGTCTTATGTTTTACACTCAGGGCTTCCAGTCTTTTCCTTCAGTTTTGTAGTATTTTCTTCTCCAGCACTTGTCGTTTCCTGATATACGCCAAAATTCAATACGAGTGCTTCACAGAGTTAAGAATTGAATTGAAGTACACTCAGAGCTACATACATTTAGAGCAGGATGCATGACACAGTTGAAATGACATGCATGGTGCAGGAAGGTGACAAAAACTATTAGCGATTGTAAAAGAAAAACTAATAAGTATTACACGTAATCCATTTACTCTAGATGTTTGATGTCATATTGTATTATGTAAATATTATGACATTAGTATTAGTATGGACTGCTGTATTTACAGGTACAATGCTAAAGTGTTTATATGGGACCATTTCTATAACCGTAAGTTTTAACTTGTAAACGGATAAATGAAAAATAAATAAATGAATGATAAAAATGTGAAATACTCATTTCTTATTACTTCTCTTAATTTGCAAACAGGACATTATTGGCACTGTGCCTTATTTCACAGCAACACTATAAGTGCGGCATTGCAATTGGACCGACACTCCTGATATTTGCACTACTAACTAACGTTAAATGTACCGCGAGTAATAACCCTATATTACGCAGCAGGGTAATGACAATCATTCAGCAAACCACAATTCCGAAACTACCGTGACGGTGGTGGAAAAGTGTAAGAGAAAACACCGTAGGAAACACATAAACCTGTCAAGTATCTGCCTAATTACATACAGATCGAAATAACATACTTATCTCACGTAATTTACATCAAAAGTTACCTCGTTCCTTTTTACAGGACGACACGCTCTAACGTAACACGCCAACAACATTGAAAATAATTTACTGCAGCATAGCCATTCTCTAAAGTGGTGGCACCTAACAGCAACGCCACGCACCAACCGTTCCGGTTATTTTAAACAAAACTTTTTTTAATCGCCGCATTTATTTTCTGCATAGCTTTAAAAGTGCAAAATTTGTTGTGGACATTCTGCCCAACGGTTTTGAAACTCAGAGCCAGACACTACGATGACATTGACATTTTCTTTTTCCACGTATGCGGTTTTATCTACTGCAACAATCGTTCTAACTTTGTCGGCTGGTACTTGTAGTAGTTCCTTAAGGTCGCAAGCAACCACTGGAGATCCCATTGGATTTTCTGAGCAAGAGGTACAGGGTCTTGCTACCCATTAGTCGTTTTCGTTTTGTCATTTCCTATTTTCCACGGCCTTGTAGATCAGATCCCTCCATTGCGTACTGTTTTGCGTAGCATTTATTGTATCATGCCAGTTCATCATCATGGTTTTTCGTATTTCGTCTGTCCATTTTGCCCGCTGTCTTCCTCTTCTTCTACTGCTGTCTGCCAATTCTAACATCAAATCTTTTTGCAGTGAATCTGACGTGAGCATTATGTGTCCAAAATATTTCAATTTGCCTATTACTGCTAAGCTTTCTAGGGAGTGCCTGGGCTTAATTTGTTTATTCACCGATGCATTTGTCCTTCTTGCTGTCCATGGTATTCTGAGCAGTCTTCTCCACGTCCATAGCTCGAAGGCATCTAGCCTCCTTTTGTCTGCCTTCATTAACGTCCACCTTTCACATCCATACAGCACTGCTGGGAACACTATTTTCTGCAATAACTTAACTTTTGTGTAGGTCGAAACTCCTTAGTCTTTCATAATTTTTGTCAATTTTGCCATTGCTGCTTTGCCCAAGGTCATTCTTCCCTTGATCTCGTCATGGATATAGCCCTTATTGGTGATGAGAGCCCCTAAAACTTGTAGCTTGTTACTGTCCTCATTTCTTTGCCATCTACTATTATGTTTCCTTGTTCCCCAATGCTCATTACTCTGGTTTTCTATATGTTCAGTTTAAGACCCGCCTGTTCACTACTAATTTCTACCCTTTTTATCAGTTGGCCCATATCATCCTTGTTTTCTGTTAGTAGAGTTGTATAATCTGCATATTTTATGTTGTTTATTTTTCGGCCCCCTATTTTGACACCTGCCTCAATGTGTTCTAACCCCAATGTTCTTATGATGTGCTCGCTGTATAGATTTAAGAGGCCCGGAGATAAAATACAGCCTTACCTTACACCTTTTTGTACTGGGAACCAATCTGTTGGGCTTTGTTCGACCTGTACTTTGGCTTCTTGTTCTGTGTATAGGTCTCATATTAATCCGATCAAATATTCGGGTATTCCAAAATTTCTCATGCTGTTCCACATCTTTAAATTTTCCACACTATCAAATGCCTTTGCGCAGTCTATAAAACACAGATATACAGGTTTGTTGCACTCTCTGGTCCTTTTCAAGACCCATCTTACATTGACGATTTGGTCCCTTTCCTGAATCCTGCTTGTTACACTGGCATTTCACGTTCTATATACGGTTCAAGTCGTTTCTGAATTATTCTCAGTAGGATCTTGCTTGCGCAAGGGATTAATACAATGGTGCGATTATTCGAGCACTCTCTGACATGTCCTTTCTTGGCTAGAGGTATGAAGATAGACCGTTTCCAATCTTGTGGCCATTTCACCTTCTTCCATATTTCATTACACAAGATAGTCATTGCTGGGATGACTTCTTGTTTGATGGCTTTTAACAATCCTATTTGTATTTTGTCACACCCAGGAGCTTTGTTGTAAGGCAGCTGATCTACAGCCCACCTTACCACACTCTCCAGAATCCACGGTTCTTTCTCGTATGTGGGTCGACTGGTACTAGTATTACATTATTTGATACTAGTTTTTTCTTTAAATTCTTTATAACATACAGTTGTCTTTTATGCATAAAATTAGAAGATGTACATGAGTTGATAATATATTTCATTTCTTTTGGCTGCTGTTACTGTATAAGCACTTTGTACATTTGTGTCTAGTAATTTTATAGCCTTCTCTGTTTCTATACTTACGTTAAGTAGATTAGATGTAAATGGTTTGTCAATACTATATTGAAAACCTAGGTTCAAAATGTTAATTTCTTCCTTAGTAAAAACTAGTTGTGATAAATTATTTACTCTTGGTAAAATTTATTTTCTTGTTGTTTCTTTCCAGTATTTCTGTTATATGGATGTTTCTTGTTTTGTAGAGCATCTAATTTCTTGTTGAGGTTGTCGTACTGTTTTTCATTATCATTCTGCAGTTTTTCATCAATATTTGCTTTGTATATACAGCCAGCTCTTTTGCCAGTGTTTTGCACAGCTTTAATGGAGATGATAAAGTTGTTTGTTCAATTTCTGTTTTTTAATATATAGGAATATCAGTTCTTGATTTATTCTACATTTGATGGCTGTTTTCAATGTGTTCTGGCTTTGTCAGTTGTGTCCATTCACTTTTATTGTGATGTATTTTGGTGTTAGTTTTAGTTGGCGACATAACTTATTGTACCAAATAGCTGCACTAGTTCTATGTAATTTTGTTTGACGTTGTTATATTGATATACTTCTTTTGCCTGTCTGGCTAAGGTAAACTTTACGTTACTTGTTCCGTACGTAATGTAATACCAGTAACAGCCGACAAAAGTAGAATGATTGTTGCAATAGATGTGTGGAACAAGTAACGTAAAATTGACATTTTCGTCACGGAACTTTTTTTCATTCATAACCTAGATGTGGCTTTGCATGCAGGAATGAATCTGTATCAGTTACAAGATGATATACTTTGTCAAAGATTCTGCCTGTTGTAGATATAACATATAGAAGCTTTGTTATTTATCTCTCCTCAAAGTTCAAAATTCTTAAAAAGATTTTCTGGTTATGGTGATTGGATGCATTTTTGGGTACAGCCTTCTTATCTCAAACACCTTGCCTTGTTACATGCATCAACCTAGAACTGACTTGTTAATGTATGTTTTAACAACTCCACATGTAAACGATAAGAAGACAGTACACAAAAGAATGTACCTGATACCATAACAAGAACATTATTTCACAATTTCCAAGTTCAGGAGAAAAGATAAAAAAACATCCATCTACATAATCTACAATAAATACAAATTTCACCACTGGATACAGGAAATAAGCAATGAAAGAGTGTGTATACCTCTGGCACATTCAACTTTGAACCACACAATATTTAAGAAAATTAGGAGTCTGATACAAACAACTGGAAACTACTGTATTGAATGGAGTTTTGAATTCAATGTACTTACAAAAAAACATAAAAACAAAAAACATGAACTTTTATTAATAGCTAATATAAATGTATCGACAAGCATTGGGAAGATTATAATAAATGACATGTAATTGTGAGATCTCACAATAACATGCACATTCATGTTTATGCCTATAACATTTTATAAAAAAACCATACGGAACAAAACATGTAGCTTACCTACAGCAGTATAAGATATACAGTTGTATTAGACGGTAATTTGACTGTTCATTTCTTGTTCAAGAGATGTTATCAGTAATATTTTACTGTACATTGTTCTTGTTAACTGCATAATGAAGATAACAGATGTGAAATGTACACCCCCTCCTACTTCTCAGTGTTCCAGAAAATAGCAGTTGCAGGGCAAATGAAACAAAAAATAAATTGAAATAAAAATTACACCTGACATTAACTCATTCCATCTATAACACCGTCTTAGCGATGAATCTATACACTAATACCTGTAGCAGTTCTGTTGTGATTTACAGACGTGGTCGTTGCTGAAAACACGGAGTACCTTATGCACACTGACCTCTGACGTTAAAGAGATATTATGGACATAAGTGGTACAGTCTATAGAAATGCCAAATGAGGACAAAATAAATCCAAATGCAATCAACTAACTGATACACAACAAAACTGTGCCTGTAACCTACACAGAAGAGCATATAATCCCATTAAACTGACACATCAAAATCTAATACGACAGATTGTGAATTTTCAAAATCACACAACTAATTCTATCGCCCATAAAATATGTACCCAATTTTCAGTGTTTCTTTTTCTTAGTCATACATTATCAGTTGTGCCATATTGACCGCAAAGCCTGTCTTTAATGTGGAGTGGGGTGGGGAGTTGAGGGGCTGCCACTGAAATATAACATACTGGGGACCCCACCAAGAATACATGAATTAAACATACAAATAAAATGATCACAACAAAAATCACTCACACTGAAAGTATTTGCTCTACTTTCAAAATACACTGACCGATGAAGTTCTGTATAATTTATGAGCATTTAAAGGCCATATGATTTAAAAAATTACAAACATTACAAGTAAAAGTGAACATATATAAATGAAGGGGCTATATAGTACACACATACAGACATTACATACATACATACATGGACTCTACAGATCCATGTTTTTTAAATGACAGTAGGATGTGGAATAAGTCATAAACATACAAAATATGTAAAGTATCCAATATATACACACGTATAACAGCAAAAAATACTATAAAAATTTTACATATAATATTATGCATCATCTGTACACATAAAGAAATTCATCTACAGAATAAAGGGAACATGTATTTATGCATCCTCTTAATGCCACTGTAAATTATGTTATCTTCCTGCAACAAGAGTGACAGTTACCATTGCAATTCTACTGCTTACTGCCATTCCTGACTGCACTGTTTTTGCTTCCTTCCTGACACCACACATATACCAAGTGCTGCCATGTGAGTACAGTGTGTCATGTACATGTGAAAGGCAGGTAGTGAAAAACTGTGCAAGTAGTTTATATGTGGCCTACAACAAAATGTTGCTGCAGGGGACAACCAACAGAATCACGTTACCAACATCACACACAAGATCTTCACTCTTGTGGGTTTTTGAACTCAAAGGTTGGCTAGTTGGTTGGTTAGTTGGTTGTTTAGCACTGTTTCAGGACAGAGTATCAGTCCTGTCTTCAAGAGTCATAATGTCAAAGAATTCCTCTTGGATATGTCAACTCAAGAGATGTCTCCTTTTATAATACACAGAAGTTGATACTCATTCAGATTTAGATGGACAAATATCAGACACATGACAGCAATTTGGATACCCTGCATGTTTGTTAAGGATGATATGGACTGATGTATCACTAGTATGAACGAGCTGATGTTTCTTCAGACCATTTTGCTGACTGAATGACTTTTGACACACACCACAAGTGTAAGGACGCTCACCAGTATGTACACGCTGATGTCTCTTTAGATTACTCTGCTCACTGAATGACTCAACGCATATACCACAAGAATATGGACGCTCACCAGTATGTGTAAGTCGATGCTTCTTCAGACTACCCTGCTGACTGAAAGACTTGTTACACACACCACAGATATATGGACGCTCACCAGTATGAATGCGCTGATGTTTCTTCATACTACTCTGCTGACTGAATGTTTTATTACATGTACCACAGTTATATGGACGCTCACCAGTATGTGTGCGCTCATGTCTCTTCAGATTGCCGGGCTCACTAAATGACTCATCACATACACCACACACATAGGGACGCTCACCAGTATGTGTGCGCTCATGTCTCTTCAGACCACCCTGCTCACTAAAGGACTCATTACATATACCACACGTGTATGGACGCTCACCAGTATGTATACGCTGATGTTTCTTCAAATTACTGTGCAAGTTGAAAAACTTGTTACAAACATCACAGCCATATGGACGCTCACCAGTGTGTACTGTTTGATGTCTCCTCAGAATATCCTTTGCAGTGAATGACTTATCACAAATTGCACAGGTATAAGGACGCTCACCAGTATGAATCCGCTGATGTAGTTTCAAATTACTCTGCTTACTGTATGACTTATTACAAATAGCACAAGTATATGCATGCTCCCCTGTATGTATGCTTTGATGTTCCTTCCAATGACTATGCTGAATGAACGACTTTCTACATATATCACAAGCATATGGACGCTCACCAGTATGTATGCGCTGATGTTTCTTCAGACTACCCTGATCACTGAATGACTTACTACATACATTACATGTATATGGACGTTCACCAGTATGTATGCGCTGATGTCTCTTCAGACTATTGTGCTCGCTGAATGATTCATTACACAGACCACAAGAATATGGACGTTCACCAGTATGTATGCGTCGGTGTTTCTTCAGATCATTCTGATACATGAACAGTTTATTACACACATCACATGAAAATGCTTGTGCCTCACTATGAATGCGTTTATGTTTTCTCAGACTACTTTGATTAGTGTACAATTTATTACACACACCACAGGAATATGGATGCACCTCTACATGTGTGAGTTCATCTTCAATGTCTATATTCTGGAAAAGGAAAAGTTGATTCAGATATATTAATACCGTATGTACACAAATGCAACACTTGGGGTTTTCCTTAAATTTGCACACCAAATATGTGAAGTCATCTTAAATTTGTATAAAAGCACCAACCGGACCACCATGTACCAGACCGTAGCAAACCGTATCGCTCTGAATTGGACCAAGCAGAGCCAAACCAAGGCATGCATTACCAAATTGTCATATGTAGACAAAAAAGAGAACAGGGCACGACTCAAGTTAACTGGCACAATGTCCTTTTTTTTTAATTGACTCTGTTCATCGTCTAATTTCTTAAAGAAGCACAATGTTTCAGAAGTCGGAACTGTTTCCGTCTCCAGGCAAAGAATCACCTAACCTGGTAAGTAAGTTTATAAGCCAGGAAATATAAATTTATTACTTAGTCAGTGTGGATCATAGTGGCATGGCAGCGCATTTCACCAGAACTGTTTGTGAAGGGTTTTAAACAGTGCTGTATATCCAATGCAATGGATGAGACTGATGATATGTTGTGGAATGGCAGTGAAGAGGATGGGAACGTTAGGAGTGAGTGAGAGGAAGACGAAGGTGCTGACTGTGAAGATGGAGACAGTGACACTGACTGGTAAAGGTACATAGAATCTGACATGCTTTGTGTACTAAGTACATAAAATTAACAGTAAAATACTTTCTTCTTATCAGACATTTTATTCTTTAGAGAGTCGTCTTAGATTAGTGTCGTCTGGCATTCAGGTAAATATGGTAAGCAGAAGAATCAGTTTGAAACAGGGTACAAACAGGGTGAATACCTACAAGCCCTGTAATCAGAACGAAATTCTACCATACAACTAGGAACTCATACAGACTGTTGAAAATAATGATTTTGCACTGTGATGAGACAAGAACAGACAAATACAAAACCCAAGTATAATGACAGCAATTAGAATGGCAAAGGGAGAGAAACTTAGCTGAGGACTGTGTGGAGAATGCATCGGGGTGCAAATACACACAACAGCTTCATTACAACTTTTATTACAAAGAGACTGAATAAGAAGAAGCTCAAGCAGAGAGGAAAACTTATGTTCAGTAAATTGATCCAAAAAAAATGGGTATTTATATCACTTATGTTCCAATTTTGGCAAGTGGCATACCTTTCCACTTACTAAACTGAATCAAAAGAATTTTTTCATAGTCTCAACACAACGTTATTTGCAAACAATCCTTTACAATACTAGCTACATATTCCCACTTTTTATTAAAGCCATATTCAAGCTAACCACTACATAAATGTCAAGATTTAAAGGTATCCTTACATTATACATCAAATCTGTGTGGTAGTAAGATCTCACAACTTACAGAAGGGTTTTATTTCAATTATTTAAAGTTTTAGAAGATTTTAAACTTCACATAGTTTCAAATAAAAGTAATAAACAGAGCAATCACAAAATCACAGAGCTAAATAATATAGATAAAAAGCTTTTCTAAGATCTGAGATCACATTACTGCTATGATTTGATATACGATAAAAGGTGACTCTTACATCTGTACATTTTGTGCTGTTAGCCTGAGGATTGCTTTACTATGAAGCCAAAACAAGAAACTAGTATTTAATGATGAAATTTTGTTGACAGAGTGAAAAAGTATTTTTCATTCAATTTACTTATGGTTTAATGTACTGTGCTGCTAGCACCTAAGCTTAAATGGAGTCAAAATAGTAAGATGACTGGAAATCGATGCAATGACGTGGTTTCTAATAAAGCTGGTCTGTCCTACTCAAATAATATGTTACTACTGTCTCGGAGGCAATGAGAATAATTTAGAAAGCTGCTGTCAACACAGCCCTTATCCAGCCACAAACTATGACTGGGTACTTTCAGCACCACCTGCGTCCTAACAGTGCCAGACTATAAGAAGTCTGCTGTACATTACTCACCTCATGTTCTGCTTTTGTTGCTGGTAATGTTAGTGCCAAAGGATCCTCCTCCTCCGATACATATGAGACCTCCTCAACTTTTGTAACCTTATTTCCATCATCAGAAGCTGTCACAAACATCCCAGTGCACAAATCTGGAACAGCTTCCAATATATCTGTGCAGTTCTGTAAATCACAGTACACTAATCACTCATAAGTATAATCTCTCAATACATTAAAATTGTCGAACTTCTCATAAATAAACAATTCTACCGAGAAACAATTGTGGATGGCAAGACAGTTGCCTAAGGATCACCATAATACATGTCTCGTACCAACATTTAATCTATGACATATTCGTGAATTGTGCAGAACACCATGCATGTAGCCACACACTCATGCAGAAGTGCCACATATCACACTGTTTCTCAAGTTATAAGTGCCTGGACATGCAAACTACTGCATATAATTTGTGTACAGACTTACTGTAACACAATTCAAGAAAGGACCACAAGCCTATTAATCTTTTATCTATCCACATATTACTAATTCTGCTGGACAGGGAACCAACATGCCAAGGAATCATACACAATCTATTAAATATCAATATCTTGAAAACGCAGCTCTTCACCAGAGTAGACTAAAAATGATTGCTTTATACATGTAAAATTGTCTGCCCAAACAGAGCATGGAACAAAACACACACACACACAAATAAGCACCACAAAAATATTTCATAACAATGCTCACCTCATATTCAGTTTTCACGGACAAAACTGAGGGTCTGTAAACCTCATCAGTTTTCATGTCAGTGCAATCTTCCTCACCCACAACATCCACATCTCTCTCTACTTTGACTGCATCACTGTTTAGCTGTAAAATTGAAATAAAAAGGTAATACTAACGAAGGTTTTCTGACTCTACCTTCCAGCACTGTTCATATGACAGTCTTCAGCGTTTTGATATTGTGCACAATCCTACGATGACAACAATACCACAGAGGAATGTGCCTCCCATATTTTCCGACATTGACATTATGTTCTGAGAGATATGGAAGTAAAATTCAAGACAGAACCAGCACATTCCTCTGAAATGTTGGTTTCAAATCTCATATCACTGTAAGGTACAGATGTACTAGTGAGTGTACAGAAAGTAACATAAAATATATTCACAAGAAAACAGCATAAGATAATTTCTCTTAACAAGTCCATGCAGGACACGCAAATGCACACAGAACTCAACAACCACCATAAGAATCATCTGAAAACATGGCTCACCTCAGGGTCATACTTCTCTATGGAAAAGGCTGAAGGTAAGTAAACTGTGTAAGGTTCCATGCTAATGGAATCCCCTTCCCCTGGAACACCGATATCTGTTTCTGTTTTCACTGTATTAGCTTCCTGTTGTAAATACATAAATAACAGCTAATTCCATTAGACGAAACATTACTTATGGTGTTAATAAACATGCAAAACACTACACACCATGCACAACAGTTCATTCCACACCTCAACATATATAATATTTTTATAATGAGACAAAAACAGCACTAAAGAAATGGTATGAAGTTTGCAAAGGTTGGGAAGTTGGTCGAGAACACAATATCACATACGGTATTTAACAGCCAAACGCTATCTGACAAACTGCTCTTCATATAAACAGCTCTCAGAGGCACAAAATGTTGCAACGTTCTGTGCTCAACAAAGCACGTGAACTGTGCGTTACCAAAGCTACATACCTATAACCAACTGCTGTGCTAGTATCAATGCCTACAGCCTGTTTAGCAAGCTTCTCATGTTCAACAACCAAGGTGGAACTCTTTTTTTCTAATATTGGTGTTACTGTTTTTAAACTAAGTTTCTGTAAACTTTATTTTGTATGGACTGTGTATTTTATCGTAAGTTTAAGCCAAAATCCAACAAATGTGCAAGATTATTAGCACGTATTAGATGTATTTTCAACCCCTACATATGTTTCGGCAAATGAATTGAAATCCTCACAGGGTATTTATCAAAGGACTATAACAGGTGACTGCATCCAATTACAAAATATGTTGTTTCACAGTAGAAGTATTTTACATATGTCACAATTTAATATGTATAGATGCACAAGGCAATAAAATGTATATTTAAAAAATAATAATACACTATGCCACAAGTAGATTATAAAAAATATATATACATATAGTCTTACATGAGTCGATATTAGCATTACAAGGTTATGATAGTTTTTAAAAACTGGTTATTGGCCATGCATACATTCCCAAATTTATTTATATTGAAGTTTCTAGGACAGGATTGACAACAGATTAACCACACACTTTCACATGTTTCACTACTATATAACAAAAGTATATTACGTCCACGTTAGAAGAGGATTACAAAATTTTGAAGATGACTGTACACTTAAGTTCTTGTGACTGTCACAGTCATGAACAAAACCTGGGGTGTGCTTCAGTGGCCTAACAGCAGAGTATGTTCAAATAATGGATCAACTGAAGTTGACCAAATTTGTATCACTTTACATGGTAGGGGATATGTTTAAGGCTGCACTCCTTTCATTTGCAGCCACCAACACATGCAGTACAGTCTCCTATCTCAACCTCACACACCACACGACAGTAAGGGACATGGCTTGTTATACACATGGCTACAGAACATGACCGAACCACAGAGGTAGAGAACTAATGGTTTGCAGAAAATAAGAGGCAACTGCACAATTGCATGTTCACATGACAGTAAAACTTTAAGTAACACCTAAAAAGGGGTGATCAAGCAGGGCCTATCAATTAGTCAGATGTTCAGGGTTGTCCAAAAACAAAACACAGAAGAAAGATCTGATGATGAAAAGATGATTTCACCCACACATGTACTCCAGGATTACAAAGGTGAGGACAAACAGCAATATACATCAGTTCACTAGTTATATGACTTGTGAAAGACAAAACACAACACTTTTGTAACGGTTAATACTGTGCTGTTCGGACAGACAGACTTATACTACAAAAAGTACCTGGATAAAACAGATGAAACACCGTTTCCAGTATGTGACGTTACTCAACATGAAATGTCTTTTCCATTCATAACTAATCTAAACGAACATGACAGCCTGAAATAATACTTTACAATGACTAAAGGAGTTCCCTACACACTATCACAGAATAACAATGAAATGTTTTGGAGTTCCCTCACATTCATCAGTATTTGCTATGTTATACCATGTCAACTATTTAATACCGGTGTCTCAGAGTGCAGTGCCTCTATCTTCAGAGACACATAGTTCAAAAAAATTAAGCTGGATTGGATAATATCCGCATATTATATGGGTAAGAACGACAGTGACAGTGAGCCAATTGTACTAGTAGGGTTATGCACTAGGCAAAACATGGGGAATGAAGCAGGCATGTTGAGCAGCACAGACCGCACGTCAGCAATGAGTTACTGGAATGCAGTAACCCCCTTCAATAGGTGGGTACTATGAGAAGCGAAATTGAGTGAAGGTTATCAGGGTGTAGTTTGTAGTGGAGATAGTGAAGATGAATTGATGAGGGGGGAAGTAGAGATCATGGGTAGAATAACCTTACAGATTTCAGAACATGAAAATAAAAATTAACAAATGCTCTCAATAATACATTTAGTTCTTTGGCCATGTATAACCAGTAGACCAGAAGACAGAAACCATTTCTGTACACACAAGCACAAAACACTCACCATTCTGTCTTCACAACAAGAAATATTTCTTCAACACTGTGCTGCAGTACACGTATTGACATTCATAACTCAGGAGTCTGCAGAAACTTCTGCATGCTCAAAAGGCATTCGTCACACATGATGAACTGTTGGTTGTGGGTTCAAGTGGCTTACAAGAATCCTACTCATACAGATAAGGTCTCTGATAAGTGTATCGAATTAGGAGTATTCGGTACAAATCCTGAAAGGAAACAAATTGATTACATAAGTAGGTTTTAAATTTATAAAAGATTTCTCCTGACCTAGGCAAAGCTTAGGTTTGCTGCCCCCTTCTATTAGTGCACAACTTACGATATACAATAATCATAATAATAAACTTTGTTATCAATTTATGGAAGTGCAGTTGTTCATGTACTTTATTTCAGCTTCCTCACTTCTACACAGGAATTCTGCTGCCTCCTGATGCAGCCTAGTTCCCCAGTGGGCTGAACTGGCCCTGGTCGTTAACCATCCACAACACCACAATTAAAAAAAATAATGATAATTCACACACAAACAGTTATGATATAACAATTCATCAGACTTCATACAACACACGTAAGTGACGATCCACACATACAGCACTGTGCTAATGTGTGTATATGTCACAGATTCTGAACGAAGCATAAGTTTACACCATCTGTATACTTATAAATACAGTTGTAAGAACAACATATGACCATCAGGGGAACTAATTATAGATTTTGTTACAGAACACTTTACACACTCATATTAATATCAGGGGGGTAACTGCTGAACTGCCCTTAATTTCTGAAATCAAAAACTGAAAGCAAGTGTTCAAGGTAAACACAAAAATTGTGTCAATCCATCACATCAGTCTTCACATGTTACATCTGCACCTAAAATCCACCTATATTCTCCATACATATACATATCAACAAGATCATATAATAAATAAAAACAGCAGACACAAAGTAAATCCAGCTGGTATCTAAACATCTCCATACACAACAGTCCTTAGTGAGAAGGTGATACTTGCTCAGGTGGTGAAAAAATTGTATGACATTTGTCAGTTCTAAAGCTTCTTCATTATGTCCACAACATCATACTACTACACCTTATAATGAACACAATCAAACCTGTCCCATCATTCCATATTGTGCTTAACCATTTCTTGTGCATCACACAACACAGTTACATGAAAATTATTTCCCCCTCACAATTAACTCAAATGTAGTGAAATCTTTCAAAATCCACATCTCTGACACAACTGGGCTTATGGCAACATATACATGTTTATGAAATGGAACAGGTGAAGGGTTAATACAACCATCTTATGTTTTACACTCAGGGCTTCCAGTCTTTACCTTCAGTTTTGTAGTATTTTCTTCTCCAGCACTTGTCGTTTCCTGTAATACGCCAAAATTAAATAACTTGTGGATTTATTTCCACCACAAATAAAACAACTACCTGAACATGTACTAGTGCTTCAGAGTTAAGTACTGAATTGAAGTACACTCAGAGCTGCATACATTTAGAGCAGGAAGCATGACAAAGTTGAAATGACATGCATGGTGCAGGGAGGTAACAAAAACTATTAGCGATTGTAAAGGAAAAACTAATAAGAATTACATGTGAAATCCTCATTTTTTAGTACTACTCTTAATTTGCAAACAGGACATTATTGGCACTGTGCCTTCTTTCACAGCAACACTATAAGTGCGGCATTGCAATTGGACCGACACTCCTGATATTTGCACTATTACCTAACGTTAAATGTGCCGTGAGTAATAACCCTATATTACACAGCAGGGTAATGACAATCATTCAGGAAACCACAATTCCGAAACTACCGTGACGGTGGTGGAAACGTGTAAGAGGAAACACCGTAGAAAATTTTAAATTCTCTCGTTATCCGTCGCTGTAAAGATAGTTTGGTACATTCTAGAAACCATGTTCACTACTATATGAATGGCACTATTAAATTGCCATACGCTACCTTTTTTTTTTTTTTGTACCAGATGTAAATTACCCTCCTGAGAGCTACTTAACCTCTAACACGTAAAATAAAAAGCATAACCGTAACACAGAACCTTCTCAAACATCTAAGTCTGATAACACAGATAGAAATAAGATACTTATCTCACGTAATGTACTTCAAAATTTACCTCCTATCTTTTTACAGAACCAAACGCTCATAGTAACCGGCCAAAAACATGGAAAATTATTTATTCCTGAGTAGCCATTTTCAAAAGTGGTGGCATCTAACAGCAACGCCACGCACCAACCGCCCAGGTTATTTGAAACAAACCTTTTTTAATTGCCGAATTTGTTTTCTGCATAGCTTTAAAAGTACAAAATTTGTTGTGGACATTCTGTGCAACGGTTTTGGAACCCAGAGCCAGCCACTACTTTTTTTTCTTTTTTCATTCATAACCTAGATGTGGCTTTGCATGCAGGAACAAATCTGTATCAGTTACAAGATGATATACTTTGGCAAAGTTTCCGTTTATTGTAGACACTGTAGATATAACGTTTAGATATTTTGTTTCTTATCACTTCTCAAACTTCGAATTACTTAAGAACATTTCTTGTTATGGTGAATGGGTGCAATTTTGGTTACAATCTTTTCCTTGCATATATCTTACACTCTTACAACATGTGTTAACCTACAACTGACTTGTTGATGTGTATTGTAACAACACATTCTGTATACAATGTGAAGAGTACCCAAAAAAAAGTATCCAATCTCCACACCAAAAAAATCATTTCAGAATTTTCTCATTCAGGAGAAATCATAAAATAAACAGCTAAATATTATACCTATAGGATCTACAACAATGAGAAACTTGACCACTGTATACAGGAAAATATGTAACGAAAGAGTATGTACACCTCTTGCACATTAAATTTTGAACCACTGGATCCTCCTGTACTGAATGGAGTTTAGAATTCAATGTTCTTACAAAAAACATGAACTTTTATTAATAGCTACTATAAATGTATGAACTGCGATTGGGAAGATTGTAATAAATGATATGTAATTGTGAGATCTCGCAATAACATATATATATGCATGTTTATGCCTATAACTTAATTTTAAAACATTTTGTAAAAAAACCATAGGGACCGAAACATGTAGCTTACCTACAGCAGTATAAGATATACAGTTGTATTAGACGGTAATTTGACTGTTCATTTCTTGTTCAAGAGATGTTATCAGAAATATTTTATGGTTCCTTGTTCTTCGTCTTTTTCTTTTGCACTACATAATGAAGATAACAGATGAGAAAAATATATGCCCCCCCCCCCACTTCTCAGTGTTCCAGAAAATAGCAGTTTATGGGCAAACAAAACAAAACATATTTTGAAATAAAAAATTACACCTGAAATTAACTCATTCCATCTATAGCACCGTCTTAGCGATGAATCTATACACTAATACCTGTAGCTGTTCTGTTGTGCTTTACAGACGTGGTCATCGCTGAAAACACGGAGTACCTTAGAATAGAATAGTAGCTGGGCGGTTGTCAGAGCGTCCCATGCACATCGACCAATATGATCCTTTGTGCAGCCCTTTTATTCATTTGTTCAACAGCCCTGCACTTTGAGCAAAGTGCTGTAACCTGCTTACAGAAATATCCTTAAAGTACCCTGGTTTCATAAAGTGATGCCCCAGGTGTCTGAATTTTATTGCTGTCAAGGCCTCACAGTCACCCAGGATATGCAAGGCCGTTTCAGATGCCTGCTTGCATCTCTCACACTCAGGACTGTCTACCAGCCCCAATTTAACAAGTGTCCCTTTAAATGACAGTGTCCTGTAACCAGCCCTGTCAGTATCCTTAGCTGGTTTCTGCTCAAACTAAGTAGTTCTCTAGCTCTTCTGGCTGAGGGTCTTTCAAGAAAGTTTCTTGCCTGTCTTTGTCCATAAATGGACTGCCAATATTCTGTATGTTTCCTATTCGTCCATCCCCTGATCACCTCCCTGGCAGTCTTAGCAGATATGCCCAGTGCAGGCTCAGGTCCTATAAATGTACGTGAGGAGCCCTGTCTAGCTAGTTTATCAGCCATTTCATTCCCGTCAATTCCCATATGTCCCTGCACCCATATCAGTTGAACTCTGTTATGTTCTGCCAGTTTCATCAGGGATTGATGGCAATCCCAGACTAGTTTGGAATTAATCTGGAAGTTATTAAGCACCTTAATGGCTGCTTGACTGTCTGAGAGAATATAGATGTTCCTACCTTTTTAGCCCTTTTCTACATTCTCCATTATACATGCCTTAATGGCATATATTTCAGCCTGGAATACTGTTGTGTGGTGCCCGAGGCTGAAGCTATGCCCCCTCCCCGATCTCCATCTATACACCCCAGCACCAGTGCCCTCGTTGGTCTTAGACCCGTCTGTATACCATACCAGGCCTCCTTTATTGTCTGGATTAAATCCATTCTTCCATTCATGCCTGCTAGTAAGGTGAATCTTGAATGGTTTATGAAATTCATATCTCGGTATCATTCTATCAGTCCCCATTAAAAGGATGGGTTCTTGCTCCATGTCCCGAGCCTTTTTGCGTGACCATAATTAGCAGATTTAGGTCTCCACTGTTGATTGCACATTAGTCTGTAGATTCCTGCCTGTGCCTCCGCCTCAATTACCACGTGCAGAGGCGGGAGTCCCAGGAGAACTTCCATTGCTGCTATTGGTGTAGCCTTCATCACCCCTGTTATAGCCAGGCAGGCTAGTCTCTGTAGCTTATTTAACTCCCTTCTGCTGACGTTGTAGTTGACCCTTGTCCACCATACCGTTGCACCGTAGGTTAGAATGGGTCTAATTATAATAGTATAGATCCAGTGTAGTACCTTGGGCTTCAAACCCCAAGTTTTGCCAAATGTGCCTTTGCAGGTCCAAAAAGCTCTATAGGCCTTATTTATCACATTACCGAGCTGCGTCTTCCAAGTCAATCCCTTGTCCCAAGCGAGTCCTAGGTATTTGACTTCTGCAGCCAGTTCCAATTTATGTGCAGAGAGGGTTGGTTCTTTTAGGCCCCTTAAATCTCTCTTCCTTGTAAATGGTACAACCACCATCTTTTGTGGATTTATAGACAACTGAATCCTTTCACACCACTGCTGCACCATACTCAAGGCTTCCTGTAGCAGCTCTGAGACAGTATAAGGAAACTTTCCGTTCACTAGGATAGTAATATCATCAGCATACCCATCGCATATTAGCCATTCTCGTTGAGTCCTTCTATGAGTTCATCCACAACCATACTCCACAGCAGGGGTGACAAAACGCCCCCCTTCGGACATCCCTTGGTCACAGACCCCTCCAGAGTTTCTCCTGCGAGTGTAGCTATGATTTTCCTTTTACCCAGCATGAAGTTGATCCACCGACATATCGTGTCCTCAAGCCCATGCCTTTTAGCTGCTTCTATTATGATGCTATGTGAGGTGCTATCAAATGCTCCCTCAATATCCAAGAAGGCTCCAAGTGTGACCTCTTTGTTTTCCACTGCTTTTTCAATGCATGTGATTACGTAGTGCAGTGCATTATCAGTGGACTTCCATGGTTGGTAGGCAAATTGGTATCAATGCAGGGGTCACAGCCTCATAATCTCGTCTGTAATATGCCTGTCCACTAATTTTTCCATTGTTTTCAACATGAAAGACGATAGACTAATGGGACGATATGCCTTAGCCTCGGTATAGCTAGCCTTCCCGGGCTTAGGTATAAGCGTCACTTTAACTTGCCTCCAAGCTACGGGTATGTATCCCCTTGCTAGGCAGGCTCTAAAGATTTTGCATAGGTGTGTCGTTAAATATTCGACTCCCTGTTGCAATAATGCAGGTACAATCTCATCTGTTCCTGCCGATTTGAATGTATTTATCGCCCATTTTATTTTGGATTGGTCAATAATCCTTTTAGACAGTTCCCAGTCCTCCCTGTGGGCAATAAATGTCCCCAGGTTTGGCTGTCCGTCTTATCTCTACTCTTTCTCCTGCAGTAGCTCCCGAGAAGTGAACTCTATACAGTTCCCTCAGGGTCTCTATTCCTGCTTGTGTAGCCATTAGGTAGTTTGATGGAACCCACCTTATTGGCTGACTGATTGGCCATGATCCTCATTAGGCGGGCTCTGTCAGGTACATTTTCAATCCCCCGACATTCTTACCTCCACGAGTATCGTTTGGCTTTTCTTATTGCTTTGTGATAGCTGGTGAGGGCCATTTTATAAGGTTCCCAGTCACCTGTCTTCTTAGCTTTGTTAAAAAGCCTTCTTGTAGACGCTTTAAGGTGGCTCAAATCTTTATTCCTCCAAGGAACCTTCCTTGGTGAGAGAGCCATTCTAGCTGGACAATTTTTGTGATAGGAGAGAATGGCCTGTTGCACCAGGTCAACAGCCAACTCCACGTCCCTCACCGAGCGCACAACTCTTGGTACAGCTCCTAGATTTACCTTAAGGTCTTCCCGATAGGACTCCCAATTGGTTCACTTAGGATTGTGATATGTGATCTTAGATATTTTTATGTCACTTACCTGAAACTGTATGTATCTGTGATCCGACAAAGAGGTCTCATCAGATACATGCCAATCGGACACTAAGTCTACTACCTTATCAGTCCCTAATGTCAGATCAATCCTGCCTATTGCTAACCACAAAGGTAGGTTCGTTACCTTTATTGAGGATATTAAGGTTGGCACTCACCAAATATTGCAGTAAACTGCTTTCTCTTGGATTGATGCCAGTGCTCCCCCATACAATGTTGTGTGTATTGGCATCACATCTAGCGATGAGCTGAAGATTGTTTCTGCAGCAATAGTCGACGACGTCCCGTAATTCCCCTGATGGGGGTGGTTCGTCCGAGTCATAGGGGAGGTATGCAGAGGTAATAATAAGATCCCTAATGCTCCCACCTCTGTTAAATGATAGCCTAACCGCTACTACATCTCTGGAGCGAGCTCCAGCAGTGGAAAAGCCTGAATAGTTTTTCTTACCAAAATACAAGCTCTTGAAACAATACCGGGTCCAGCAGAAAACAGCATGCCCCATCTATTGCTTAATCCCCTTATTTGGTCCCCATAAACCCAGGGTTCCATCTCCCCTATGCAGCCTTGCTATGGTGCAGATTAATTTGTATAATTTTATATTTTAAGGCCAAAGTGACCTTTTTACCTGAAAAATTTTGAGGGTTAACCCCTCTAACTATCCCTCTCAGTGACGGGTTCAGGTTCTACAGGAGTCCCCTCCACCACCATCTGCGAGGTATTTGTGTCCTCGGTCGCGACCTCCATGGGGTCACCCCCCAGCTGCTTTTCCCGGTCCCCGGAGGAGGTGCTGTCTCCAGCCCCCTTCCCTCCCGGTGTCCACAGCCTAGGGTCTTCCCCTAGATGCCCGACCCCTTATTTCCCCTTCTGGATCGCTGAGTACTTTAAAGGTGCCCTCAGACAGTCCTGTGTAGATTTTGTAGCCGGTTCCTTTTATTATTTTAGCCGAGTCCTGGTCTACTAATAGGATAAGCCTTCTACCATGAGGCTCATCTCTAGAATCAAGAACCCTCCAGTTCTCCGTATGGAGCCCTGGATTAAGGCTCTTGATCCATTCAAGAAGCTCTTCAGGACCTTTAGCCACCTTTTCCTTTGTCCTGAGAGCCTTCTTAATAGGTTGTGGGAGATGCTTGGCGTCAATTGTTTTCGGCTTTGCTCCCTCCCTAATTTGGTACCCGTGAAGGGCTGTGACAAGCCAGTCTACAGACCTTTGATCAGCACAATCATAGAAGATTATGCCTCTCTCCAGTCTGTAGGATCGGAGAAGTGGGCGTCCCCCATCAGGGGTTTTGCAAACACCTCCCCAACCTTGGCCAATACCAGGTTTACATCCTCCGGGGACAGCTACTCCTCGGGATGGTCTAAGAGGACAGCCGCCCTGAAATTGAGGAGTGCTTCCTTATATGACCCAGGTTCCAAGGGAGTCTTGGGCTTTTTTGGAGATTTCTCTGTGGGAGTGTGACCCACAGATCTGGGTCGTTTGGGACCCATTGAGGGCTGAGGTGAGGTTTCGTGCCCCGATTGCTTTAAGCTCCCAGTACCACTCTGCCCATCCTTAGCCTTCATGAGTTTCTTCCTAGTGGCCCCAGAAAGTTTGGGTTTCACTGTAGGAAGCTGTTGGACTTTGTTGTCCTCCTCAGCTGGTATGCCTCTAGAGGTTCCCTGCTCTGTCAGGTCAGATGGTCCGACCTCAGGTTTAGTCATATGTTCAGTGTCCCTAGATTTGCTGGAGGACCCAGCTCCCTGGGGTGGTTCGCCAAAACTGGTCCCCTTTTGAACGTATTTTTGCAGGTGTCTCTGCACAACCGAGTCCCCGCATTTAGAGGATTTCCTCTCTTTAATCTTAACAGTCTCCATTTTGGTCCCACGAGTATTGGGGAAATAACGGTCACCACCCACAGAGCCCCATACGGGTGGAAGGCATAAATACAACTGAATCTTGTTACCAACATCGCCAACAAGATCCTCGCTCTTCTGGGTTCTTCCACAGGAGAGGTTGGTTGGTTGGTTGGCAGTGATTTGGGACAGAGTATCAGTCCTGTCTTCAAGGGTCCAGTCATCAAAGAAGAATTTTTCTTCGATATCTTGACTCAACAGACATCTGCTTTTATAATATACAGAAGTCGATACTAAATCAGAATTAGATGGTAAAACATCTGACACATGGCAAGAATTGGGAAATCCTGAAACTATATTAAGGATGATTGATACTTCAGGATACTCTGATAACTAAGTGCCTTATGACATAGCTAATAACAGTATGCTAGCTCTACATAATGCACAACTGCTGATGTCTCCAAATAGTCTGCGGAGTGGATGATCTTTCATAAAGGTCAAATATATCTGGAAGCTACACATGCAGTATCTACTGATGTATCAACAATAAGAAGGAGCTCATATTTCTTCAGATCACTCTCCCGACTTAAGGCCTTATTACACACACCACAGTTCTAAGGACACTCACCAGTATGTACACGTTGATGTCTCTTCCGATTACTGTGGTTTCTGAATGACTTATTACATACACCACAAGAATATGGACGCTCACCAGTATGTATGAGTCGATGTTCCTTCAGACTACCGGGTTGACCGAATGACTTGTTACACACACCACACCGATAAGGACGTTCACCAGTATGTATGAGTTGATGTTCCTTCAGACTATCACAGTGACTGAATGACTTGTTACACACACCACACCGATAAGGACGCTCAGCAGAATGTATGTGTTGATGTTTCTTCAGATTACCCAGCTCACTGAATGACTTATTACATACACCACAGGTATATGGACGCTCACCAGTATGTATGCGCTGATGTTCCTTCAACTTACATTGTTCACGGAATGACTTATTACATACACCACAGGTATATGGACGCTCACCAGTATGTATGTGCTGATGTCTCTTCAGAATACCATGCTGACTGAAAGACTTATTACATACACCACAGGTGTATGGACGTTCACAGGTATGTATGTGCTGATGTTGCTTCAACTTACATTGTTCACGGAATGATTTATTACATACACCACAGGTATAAGGACGCTCACCAGTATGTACCCGCTGATGTCTATTACGACTACCCTGCTCACTGAATGACTTATTACATACACCACAAGAATACGGACGTTCACCAGTATGTATGCGTTGGTGTTTCTTCAGATCACTCTTATATGTGAATGGTTTATTACATACACCACAAGAATATGGACGTTCACCAGTATGTATGCGTTGATGTTTCTTCAGATCACTCTGATACTTGAATGGTTTATTACACACATCACACGAAAATTCTTGTGCCGCAATATGAATATGTTTACGTTTTCTCAGACTATTCCGATCATCGTACAATTTATTACACACACCGCAGGAATATGGATGTATCTCACCATGTAGGAGTTGATGCTGCCTGACTATATTCTGGAAAAGCAAAAGTTAAATGAGAAATATTAATAAGCAGGAGAATGAGTATCAAACAGAATTTAAACGAAGTCAAGACCTAAAACACCTCTAAACATAGTGAAACTCCACTATACAACTAGGAACTCAGTAAAACTTGTACTGCAAATGCTGCAATAATCACGCACCTATCTGTCTTCTGTAATCTGCTAGCCAGTCTTGTGATATAAGCTCTGGATCATAATTCTCGTATCTTACACGGTACAGCAGTGGAAGTCACCAACACTTACGTAACTTACAGCAATCACTTCAATTTTAAAAGTTTATATATTGGGAACATATTATTATAAAATTATGAAATATGGACTGTTGAAAACATCCATTATGCACCATAGTGTGACATGACCAGAGAAATGACAGATCAAGTATGATGACTGGAGTGAGAATGGCAAAGGGAGAGACACTTAGCTGAGGACGGTGTCGAGAATGCATTGGGGTGCAAATGAATGCCACACCTTTACTACAACTTTTATTACAAAGCGAATGAATAACACGGAGCTCAAGCAAGAGGAAAACTACTGATTGGACGTGGTTCCAAAAAACATGGGCATTTATATTACTTGTAGTCCAATCTCTGTATGTGGCATCTCCTTGTGCTTCCCAAACTGAATCAAAAGTACTTTTTCATACTGGCAACACATCACAATTAGTAAACAATCCTTCTTTACAATACCAGCTACATGATCTCTCTTTTTGTTACACCCATCATCTAGCTAACCACTACAAAAACATACAGACTTAAAACAAACCTTATATCACATATCAAATCAGTGTGATAATAATAACTCACACATTACAGTTAGTCCTTATTTGCATTATTTAAGAGTTTTTGAAGATTTTAAACTATACACAATTTTAATTAAATATTACTGCACCCAGAAAGTAATGCAACGCATTTTTTTTCTCGGCCCAATTTTGTTGGATAAAAATGACATTTTGCGTGCTGTATCTTTAAAGTGTCCCGCGTTTATGCACATAGGTGCAAGGTTTCCCGCTGGATAGCAGCGCAGTAGTGAGCTTTCAAAATGGAGTCTGCAAGTGACGTGCGTTCTAAACAGAGAGCAGTAATTGAGTTTCTTTTGGCAGAAAACGAAACGAGTGAATCAATTCACAGGCGCTTAAGAAAGGTCTATGGAGACATGGCAGTGGATAAGAGCAACCATCAGCCGTTGGGCGAAGCGATTGGCGTTATCAGAACAAGGACGGGGCACTCTGTGTGATCTCCCGCGCTCGGGCCGCCCATCAACAACTGTGACACCTGCAACAGTGCAACGAGCCTACAGTCTTATTCGAGACGATCGGAGAATCACAACCAGGGAACTTGCTGCTGTACTCGGTATTGGTAAGGGAAGCGTCGAAAAAATCATTCACCAGTTACAATATTCAAAGATCTGTGCCCGATGGGTCCCTCGAAACCTAACTGAAGAGCACAAGCAACAAAGAAAAGCCATCTGCTCCGAGTTGCTTGCTCGTTACCAGGTTGAGGGTGACAATTTCTTGTCCACCATTGTCACGGGTGATGAGACATGGATTCATCATCTGGCTCCTTCCGACTACCGTCTTTTCGGTCCCTTGAAAGGTGCAATCTGCGGAAAGAGGTTTGAGGACGACGAGGAAGTCATTGCTGAAGTAAAGAGGTGGTTGCGACAGAGACCTGCAGAGTGGTACCGCGAAGGCATACATGCTCTCGCATCTCGGTTGCGTAAGGCCAAAGATTCAGAAGGAGACTATGTTGAAAAATAGGTTTAGGTAGCCAAAGATTCATGTAGTGATGTGACATATTTGAAGTTTTAATAAAATCAATTGTGAATGAGAAAAAAAAAATGTGTTGCATTACTTTCTGGGCACCCCTCGTATAATAAACACAAAAATAACAAAGTCTGTGGTTTCATTACCGCTATGATTTGATATATCATGAGGTTAATTTATACATTTACATTTTTATACAGGTAAGCCTGGAGGATGGCTTTACTATGAAGCCAAAACATATAGCTAGCATTGCAAACAATGACTACTTAATGATGAAGATGTGTTAACAGAGTGAAGAAGTACTTTTCATTCAATTTACTTATGGTTTAATACACAGTGCTGCTGGAATCAAATCTTAAATGCAGTCAAATAGTAAGATGACCGAAGAGTGATCTTATCGATGGAGTTTCTAACAAAGCTGCTGTCTTCTATTCAAACAATAGCCTACTACTGTCTTAGAGGCACTGTAAAAACCAACAAAAGCTTCTGTCAACACAGCCCATATCGTGCCACTGATTGTACTGGGTGCTGCTGGCAGCACCTTGGTCCTAACAGTGCTGGACTATAAGAAGTCTGCTGTACATAACTCACATCATGTTCTGCTTTTGTTGCTGGTAATGTTACTGCCAAAGGATCCTCCTCCTCTGGTATGTATGAACCCTTCTCAACTTTTATAGCAGCTACCTTATTTCTATCTTCACAAGCTGTCAGACACGTCTCAGTACACAAACCAGGTACACGTTCCAATACATCTGTGCAGTTCTGTAAAGCACGGTACACTTATCAGTCATAACTGTACTCTCTCAATGCACGCAGTTCGATATAACTTAAATACTACCATTTTGTAGCAAATAAACCTCTCTCCCAGGAGATAATTCTTAACATCCTAACACCATCTGTGGAGAAAATTGTGAATCTTTATGGGTTCAAGTGAGTTTATAAAACAAGAAATAAGAACGTAATAGTCAGTATGGATCATAATGGCATGGCAGCACATCTCACCAGTACTGGCTGTGAAGGGTTTTAAGCAGTGCAGTATATCCAATGCAATGGATGAGACTGATGATACACAGTCCGACAATTATATAATGAGACTGATTTTATTTTGACCAAGATAGAAGTGCCATCTATGAAGCAATGCATGCCATCCAAGTGCCCAACCTTCATCTGTAATCTGGCAACACCGCAACGTCCCACGCTGAGCATGACGGGAAATACGGCGCCATGTTGTGTAGGTAGTGAGAGGACGCGGTCACAGTAGCAGCAAGGAGCAGAGAGCGAACATTAAATTCTGTGTTAAACTCGGGAAAACTGCAGCTGAGACTGTGAAATTGATGAGACAAGTGTATGGGGATAATTCTTTATCTCGTGCACAGATATTCAGGTGGTATGCACGATTCAAAAGTGGTGTGGAAACGATTGAAGATGAAGCCAGGCCTGGGCGTCCATTTTCTGTTCGTAACGAGGGACTCATTGTGAAAGTGAGAGAACGAATACAAGAAGAACGTTGTGTGACTGTGAGAATGATGGCTGATGAGTTTGGTGTTAACAGGGAGACGATTCGTCAAATCTTAGTGGAAGACCTGGGCAAGAGAAAGGTCGCTTCCCGGTTTGTGCCGCATTCATTGAATGATGATCAAAGACACGAGCGTGTTCAGTACGCAAAAGACATCATTAAAACTGCTCATAGAAATAAAACTTTCTTGAATTCGATTGTAGCAGAGGATGAAACTTGATGTTTTCGCTATGATCCCACAACTAAACGCCAAAGTGTTGAATGGAAGTCACCAGCATCACCAAAAGGCAAAAAAGTTCGTTTTCAAAAGTCAAAAGTGAAGACAATGCTTGTGTGTTTCTACGACAGCAAGGGAATTATTCACCACGAGTTTGTCCCTCAGGGACAAACTGTCACTGGAAGTTTTTATTTGAGTGTTCTGGAACGCCTATGGAAGAGGATTCGCCGTGTCCGGCCCGAGTACTCAGCACCAGGCAGTTGGTTTCTTCTTCACGACAATGCACCGGTTCACCGGGCAGTTGCTGTACAAGAATTTTTAGCCCAAAAACAAGTGTGCGTGCTCAATCATCCGCCTTACTCCCTGATTTATCCCCCTGTGATTATTTTCTGTTCCCCAAACTGAAGTTACCATTGAAAGGGCGCCTCTTTGAAGATGTTCAAGACATCCAAGGAGCTGTGACATCGAGTCTTCGGGCCATACCACAAGAAGACGTGCAGAGGTCGTTCCAGTCTTTGCTAGATCATGCCACTCGCTGTATCGATGCAGAAGGGATGTACTTTGAATAAAATACAGATAGTACTCAAGTCTTTTGTTCCAGTTTTATTCTATAACCTCAGTCTCATTATATAATTGTCGGACTGTGTATGTTGTGGAATTGCAGTGAAGATGGAGACAGTGACACTGACTGGTAAAGGTAGATAGAATGTGACATGCTTTGTGTATTAAGTGTATGAAAATAATATTAAAATATTTTTTCTTAGCAGGCTTTTATTTTTGGGGTGTCGTCTTAGACTTGGATAAATACATTTCCCTTGGCAGATGTGTTTTATTTGGGAGGTCTTCTCAGATTAGAGTTGGCTTGGATTTGGGTAAATATGTATTAGTGAAGTACACAGACAGTAACAACATGCACTTTTTTACTAATTTTTGAGCACTGTTCTCCTGTTCAATATCTTACCTCAGTGTCTAAATCCAACAATAAGGAATGGATTACCAAGGGTATAAGGGTTTCCTGTAGGTGGAATAGAAGTTTGTATATACTTAGTAGAAGCTGTCATAGTGAGAAGATAAAAGCTTACTATACTAGATATTGTGTGATATTACATAAGGTGATTAGGGAGGCAAAAAAGATGTATTACAGTCGGTTATCAACACACTCTGACGATAGGATCAAAACAACATGGACTATAGTTAAGAGACAGACAGGGAAAATATGTAACTGTGAACCTATGCCATTATCGTATAAAATCAATAATACACTAGTAAATCCAAGTCAAGCAGCAGATGCCTTTAATAACTACATCCTATCAGTAATTGAGAGGGGGCACGCGGTGGCGCAGTTGGTTGAGGCACTGCGCTACAAACCGGAACGTCGCAGGTTCAATTCCCGATGGTGTCACTGGAATTTTCCACTGACATAATCGTTTCGGTCGCAGTATGGCCCTGGGGTCGACTCAGCCTCTAACAGAAATGAGTACCAGGAATCTTTCCTGGGGAGTAAAGGCGGCCGGTGCGTAGGGCTGACAACCTTACCACCTTCATGTGCCGATTGTCTAAAAACCAGGGAGCCTCCACCTCCTGGAGCCCTAAGGGCCTGCCAAGGCCTGTAATGGGATTGCTTTACCTTTACAGTAATTGAGAGACTCTACCTTACTGATGGTCAGGCTGATTCTGCTATTTCACATTTACAAAGATCTTATCCAAATAGTTTCCCTGTTATGGCAGTCGTTCCAGAAACAGAGGCTGAATTAATAAGTATAATTGGTTCGCTAAATAATAAAACTTCTTCTGGATACGATGGCATATCTAATAAATTACTAAAATTGTGTGGACCATTCATAAGCAGGCCATTATCTTATATATTTAATACATCACTTTCCTTGGGTATTTTTCTCAACAGACTTCATTATTCTGTTGTTAAACCACTTTACAAGACAGGTGACAGGTCTCTTTTGCTAATTATGGACCTAAGCTGTTTGAAACAATAATGTTTTATAGGGTAAATCAGCATTTTCAGGTTCATAACATTTTGACTTCAGACCAGTTTGGATTTAGAAAGGGATTATCCACAATAAAAGCTATTTATAAACTTACATATAATATTCTTATACCTTGGAACTCTAAAAGGCATTTGATTGTGTAAATCATGAAATTTTGTTGCAGAAATTGAAGTATTATGGTATAGAAGATAAAATCTTAGGCGGGTTTACAACTTATTTGGCTAGCAGAAAGCGAAGAGTGGAACTGAAATCTAATTCTGCACAAAATTGCATTTCAAAATGGGAGATAGTGAAGCATGGAGTCCCTCAGGGGTCAGTGTTGGGATCTCTCGTTTTTAATATACATATAAATGATTTTCCTTTAGGTGTGAATACTAAATCAAATGCCATAATGTTTGCTGACAACACTAGTGTCCTCATTTCCAATACAAATTTTAATGAATTTAAAAATACCTTTAACACAGTTTTAAAACATATTACTACATGGTTCCATGCTAACCAGCTTATTTTAAACATGGATAAAGTGAATATTGTAAAATTTACTCCAACAAATATAGTATGTAATCCATTAACTATCGAATATGATGGTAGTCTTGAACGAAGTGACTAACTTTAAGTTTCTTGGTTTGCATATTGATAATCACCTAAATTGGAGGCGGCATACAGAACGGATACTTCCCAAACTGAGTGCAGCTTGTTACACCATTAGAAAACTCTCTCACGTATTATATATTGATGTTCTTAAGATTGTTTATTTTGCCAACTTTCATTCTGGGGTTGAATATGGTATTATCACCTCTGCTAGGTGTTCGTGTAGGAGTTTGTTTAGGAAACTTGACATTTTAACTCTACCATGTTTATATATTTATTCTTTGATGCTGTCTGTCTTGAAAAATATGGACAATTATCGAACAAACTTATCCATTCATACGATTAATACAAGGCGTAAAAAGCAATTACACAGGCCTGTCGCAAATCTGACAGGTTTTCAAAAGGGAGTCTGTAATTCCGGGTTAAGGATTTTTAGTAGTTCACCATCCATAATTTTAGAATGTCAAAATAATAAATCACACTTCAGGACAGTGTGAAGGAAATATCTGGTAGCTCATTGTTTTTACTCCCTTAATGAATATTTTACACACAGCCAAAAAAATTAATACTAATAGTAATCATCATTCTGAATCATAACTTATGATGACAAAATACCAATTTGTGTCTTCGATATGCTTTGTTGCTGTGTTATATTGTGTTTCATGTTTTTATTATCATTCAATTATTAGATATTTTGTACCAGCTTTGCTAATTATTGTTTGTCACGTGTGTTGGTGTCTTTTGTCTGTTTGTGCTTTTGTAGTGTGAGTCTGTATTATTGACAGGTTTCAAGTTCTGCCGTATTAACGGGCTTCGGATCTGTGAGACGTATAGGCATAAATGTATGTATGTATATAGCCACACACTCATGCAGAAGTGCCATATATCACACTGTTTCTCAAGTTATAAGTGCCTGTACATGCAAACTACTGCATATGATTTGTGTACAGACTTACTGTAACACAATTCAAGAAAGGACCACAAACCTATTAAACATGTATGTATCCACATATTACTATTGCTGCTGGCTAAGCGACCAAGATGCCAAGGAATCACATACAATCTATTATATAACAACATCTTGACAATTCAGCTGTTCACCAGAGTACACTAAGAATGCCTCCTTTACACATGTAAAATTGTCTACCCAGAGCATGGAACAAAACACACACACACACACACAAATAAGCACCACAAAAATATTTCATAACAATGCTCACCTCACATTCAGTTTTCACGCACAAAACTGACGGTCTGTAAACCTCATCAGTTTTCATGTCAGTGCAGTCTTCCTCACCTACAACATCCACATCTTTCTCTACTTTGACTGCATCACTGTTTAGCTGTAAAATTGAAATAAAAAGGTAATACTAACGAAGATTTTCTGACTCTCCCTTCCAGCACTGTTCATATAACAGTCTTCAGGGTTTTGATACTGTGCACAATCCTACGGTGACAACAATACCTCAGAGAAATGTGCCTCCTCCATTATCGGATGTCAAGATTATGTTCCGGGACACACGGAAGTCAAATTCAAGACAGAACCAGCACATCCCTCTGAAATGTTGGTGTCAACTCTGACATCACTGTAAGGTACAGATGTACAAATGAAGTGTACAGAAACTAACATAAAATATGTTCACAACAAAATAGTATACGATAATTCCTCTCAACAAGCCCATGCATGCACAAACACACACACACAAACAGAACTCAACCACCACCATAAGGGTTATCCGAAAATGTGGCTAAACTAAGGATCATACGTTTCTATGGAAAAGGCTGAAGCTGCGTAAACCATCTAAGGTTCTATGCTAATGGAGTTTCCTTCACCTGGAACACCCACATTTGTTTCTCTTTGACAACTGACAAAGTATCATCAATGCAGTGTGGATGGGAAAGGGAGAGAAACTTAGCTGAGGACGGTGTCGAGAATGTATCGGAGTGCAAATGAATGCCACAGCTTCATTACAACTTTTATTACAAAGACAATAAATAACAAGAAGCTCAAGCAGAGAGCAAAACTTCTGTTCAGTAAATGGCTCCAAGAGCTGGGGGATTTATATTACTTGTAGTCCCATCTTTGTATGTGGCATCTCCTTGTGCTTCTTAAATTAAATCAAAAGTACTTTTTGATACTTAATGCATACTAAATGCAGTCAAATAGTAAGATGACTGAAGAGTGATCTATCGATGGGGTTTCTAATAAAGCTGCTGTCTTCTATCCAAACAATAGCCTACTACTGTCTTAGAGGAACTGAGAAAACCAACAAAAACTTCTGTCAACACAGCCCATATCCTGCCACTGATTGTAACTGGGTACTTCTGGCAGCACCTTGGTCCTAACAGTGCTGGACTATAAGAAGTCTGCTGTACATAACTCACCTCTTGTTCTGCTTTTGTTGCTGGTAATATTACTGCCAAAGGATCCTCCTCCTCCGATACATATGAGCCCTCCTCAACTTTTATAGCAGCATCACAAGCTGTAATACACGTCTCAGTACAAAATCCAGGTGCAGTTTCCAATACATCTGTGCAGTTCTGTAAACCACAGTACACTTACCAGTCACAACTGTACTCTCTGAATACATTCCATTCAATATAACTTCATTACTACCATTTTGTAGTGAATAAACCTTTTGCCCAGTAGATAATCCTAGATGATGAAACAGGTTATGATTTCTGCACATGTAATGTTCACAGTGAAATGACAGGCCTTCTTATTTGCTGGCTGAACTGTGCAACTGCATCTACAAAAGGTGATGGCAGAGTTAATACCTCTAAAACATTGCATGATATAAAGACTGTATCGAAGGAGATCTCTAGAGACCCCTGTACAGAGGTAATATGAAAATCTACGACCCTGAGGCAATAACTGCTCTCAATCAGTACTACCAAACACTGCACTCAGTACTGCAGCATTGCACACCCCTCCAACCATGGGGCATTCTGGAAGAAAGTCATGCTATCCCCTGTTCATGCTGAAATATTCAGATTCTTAATTTCACAATAACCTTACTCACACCTACCCTGAGAAATCCAACTACTTTTAATGTTGCCAGATAACATGTGAGCTACATCAGATGATAAATATAGTATAGCTACCAGTGCCATATGTTTTGAGTCCACAAGATGTGACCTCAATTCAAATTAAAGTTTCTTCATCTGTAACACTTTTGGCTTGATAAGGAGATCATAACAATGACACAACAATGGCTGTTCCTCATAGCATTCCATCTTTCACTTGTATTCAAAATGCACTACAACAACAAGGACTACAACATATAGTTCCTCCAGAAAATGTCTCTGTAACGAAACATTCATCGACAGGCCTAGTTCAATTCTGTGATTTTGGATTCAGTAGGAAAGAAAGGCCAAAGGGCTGGCCTCACAGCATGATACATCGTTATAAAAGTCCCCTACCTACAAAATTGGACACTTATATGCTGCAGCCATTACAAACAGTTGCTTAAACAATTTGGGAAACTTGACTTCATAGCTTTGAGTGCCCACATTTCATCAGATGAAGTGTTTAAATATCCACCCACTTTAAAATTACATGTTGTTGCTATGGAAAACCATCTGATGAGGAACGCGAAAGCCTCAAATGAGGGATTCGCATAAGGAAGAAATATCAGGTGTCAAAATTACCATTTCTAACATATTTCTAAAATGTGGGCTGTTACGTATGGAAGGAAGAACCAATCAAGTTCATGCATGTTTGAGCAAAACTCAACACAGACTTGTTTTGGAAGTCTGAAAGGATCATCATAATACATGTCCCATACCAACACTTAATTCATGACATATTCATGAATTGCGCAGAACACCATGCATATAGCCACACACTCACAAACATGTGGCACACAACACACTGTTTCTGAAATTATAAGTGCCTGCACATGCAAACTACTGCATATGATTTGTGTACAGACTTACTGTAACAAAATTCAAGAAAGGACCACAAGCCTATTAATCTTCTACCTATCCACATATTACTAATGCTGCTGGCTAAGGGACCAACATGCCAAGGAATCATACACAATCTATTAAATATCAATATCTTGAAAATGCAGCTCATCACCAGAGTAGACTAAAAATGCCTGCTTTATACATGTAAAATTATCTGCCCAAACAGAGCATGTAACAAAACACATACACACACAAATAAGCACCACACAAACATTTCATAACAATGCTCACCTCATATTCAGTTTTCAAGGACAAAACTGACGGTCTGCAAACCTCCTCAGTTTTCATGTCAGTGCAATCTTCCTCACCCACAACATCCACATCTCTCTCTACTTTGACTGCATCACTGTTTAGCTGTAAAATTGAAATAAAAAGGTAATACTAACGAAGGTTTTCTGACTCTCCCTTCCAGCACTGTTCAGATGACAGTCTTCAGCGTTTTGATATTGTGCACAATCCTACGATGACAACAATACCTCAGAGGAATGTGCCTCCTCTATTTTCGGACGTTGACATTATGTTCTGAGAGATATGGAAGTAAAATTCAAGACAGAACCAGCACATCCCTCTGAAATGTTGGTGTCAACTCTGACATCAATATAAGGTACAGATGTACAAGATGAATGTACAGAGCGTAACATAAAATATGTTCACAAGAAAATAGTATACGATAATTCCTCTCAACAAGCCCATGCATGCACAAACACACAAACACACAGAACTCAAAAACCACCATAAGGGTTATCTGAAAACGTGGCTCACCTCAGGATCATACTTTTCTTTGGAAAACGCTGAAGATATATAAACCTCATCAGGTTCCATGCTAATAAAACCCCTTCACCTGGAACACCGATATCTGTTTCTGTTTTCACTGTATTAGCTTCCTGTTGTAAAAACATAAATAACAGTTAATTCCATTAATGACACATTGCTTATGGTCTTAATAAACATGCAAAACACTACACACCATGCACAACAGTTCATTCCACACCTCAACTTATATAACAGTTTTATAATGAGACAAACACAGCACTAAAGAAATGGTATGAAGTTTGCAAAGGTTGGGAAGTTGGTCGAGAACACAATATCACATACGGTATTTAACAGCCAAAGGCTATCTGACAAACTGCTCTTCATATAAACAGCTCTCAGAGGCACAAAATGTTGCAATGTTCTGTGCTGAACAAAACACGTGAACTCTGCGTTACCAAAGCTACATATCTATAGCCAACTGCTGTGCTAGTATCAAGGACTACAGCCTGTTTAGCAAGCTTCTCATGTTCAACAACCAAGGGTGGAACTCCTTTTTTCTAATATTGGTATTACTGTTTTTAAACTAAGTTTCTGTAAACTTTATTTTGTATGGACTGTGCATTTTATTGTAAGTTTAAGCCAAAAACCAACAAATGTTCACAATTATTAGCAGGTATTAGATGTATTTTCAACCCCTACATATGTTTCGGCCAATGAATTGAAATCCTCACGGGGTATTTATCAAAGGACTGTAACAGCTGACTGCATGCAATTATACAATATGTTGTTTCACAGTAGAAGTATTTTACATATGTCACAATTTAATATGTATAGATGCACAAGGCAATAAAATTTAAATTAAAAAAATAATAATACACTATGCCACAAGTAGATTATAAAAAATATATATACAAATAGTCTTACATGAGTCGATATTAGCAATACAAGGTTATGATAGTTTTTAAAAACTGATTATTGGCCATGCATACATTCCCAAATTTATTTATATTACAACTTCTAGGACAGGATTGACAACAGATCAACCACACACTTTCACACATTTCACTTCTATATAACAAAAGTATATTATGTCCACCTTTCAAGAGGATTACAAAATCTTGATGATGACTGTACACTGAAGTTCTTGTGACTGTCACAGTCATGAATAAAACCTGTGGTGTGCTTCAGTGGCCTAACAGCAGAGTATGTTGCAATAATGGATCAACTGAAGTTGACCAAATTTTTATCGCTTTACATGATAGGGGATATGTTTAAGGCTGCACTCCTTTCACTTGCAGCCACCAACACATGCAGTACAGTCTCCTATCTCAACCTCACACACCACACGACAGTAAGGGACGTGGCTTGTTATACACATGGCTACAGAACATGACCGAACCACAGACGTACAGAACTAATGGTTTGTAGAAAATAAGAGGCAACTGCACAATTGCATGTTCACATGACAGTACAACTTTAATTTACACCTAACAAGGGGTGATCAAGCAGGGCCTATCAATTGGCCAGATGTACGAGGTTGTCCAAAAACACAACACAGAAGGAAGTTCTGATGATGAAAAGATGATTCTACCCACACGTGTACTCCAGGATTACAAAGGTGAGGATGAGTCATGGGTGGGACAAACAGCAATACGCATCAGTTCACTGCTTATATGACTTGTGAAAGACAAAACACAACACTTTTGTAACTGTTAATACTGTGCTGTTCGGACAAACAGACTGATACTACAAAAAGTACCTGGATAAAACAGATGAAGCACAGTTTCCAGTATGTGACATTTTTTTTTTTTTCTATGGCTTGACAGCCCTATATGGGCCTGGGCCTCCTCGTTTCGTTGAGGTTTCATGATCGCACACATTTGATACACACCACAGTCGGTAGAACTCCTCTGGACGAGTGATCAGCCAGTCGCAGAGACCTCTACCTGACAACACACAAAACTCACAAGAGACAGACATCATCCCCCCATGGGATTCGAACCCACAATCCTAGTAAGCGAGCGGCCGAAGATCCACGCCTTAGACCGCACGGCCACTGGGATCGGCAGTATGTGACATTACTGAACATGAAATGTCTTTTCCACCCATTACTATTCTCAACAAACATGACAGCCTGAAATAATACTGGACACTGACTTAAAGAGTTCCCTACACACTGTCACAGAATAACAATGAAATGTTTTGGAGTTCCCTCACATTCATCAGTATTTGCTATGTTATGCCATGTCAACTAATTAATACCGGTGTCTCAGAGGGCAGTGCCTCTATCTTCAGAGACACATAGTACAAAAAAATGAAGATGTATTGGATAATATCCGCATATTATATGGGTAAGAAAGACAGTGACAGTGAGCCAATTGTACTAGTAGGGTTATGCACTAGGCAAAACGTGGGGAATGAAGCAGGCATGTTAAGCAGTACAGACCGCATGTCAGCAATGAGGTACTGGCATGCAGTAACCCACTTTAATAGGTGGGTACTATGAGAAGGGAAATTGAGTGAAGTTTGTCAGGGGTGTAGTTTGTAGTGGAGATAGTGAAGATGAATTGATGAGGGGGGAAGTAGAGATCATGGGCAGAATAACCTTACAGATTTCAGAACATGAAAATAAAAATTAACAAAAGCTCTCAACAATACATTTAGTTCTTTGGCCATGTATAACCAGCAGACCAGAAGACAGAAACCCTTTCTGCACACACAAGCACAAAGAACTCACCATTCTTTCTTCACAACAAGAAATAATTCTAAAACACTGTGCTGCAGGACATGTTTTGACATTCATAACTCAGGAGTCTGCAGAAACTTCTGCATGCTCAAAAAGCATTCGTCATACATGATGAACTGTTGGTTGTGGGTTCAAGTGGCTTACAAGAATCCTACTCATACAGATAAGGTCTCTGATAAGTGTATCGAATTAGGAGTATTCGGTACAAATCCTGAAAGGAAACAAATTGATTACATAAGTAGGTTTTAAAATTTTTAAAAGATTTTTCCTGCCCTAGGCAAAGCTTAGGTTTGCTGCCCCCTACTATTAGTGCACAACTTATGATATACAATAACCATAATAATAAACTTTGTTATCAATTTACTGAAGTGCAGTTGTTCATGTACTTTATTTCAGCTTCCTCACTTCTACACAGGAATTCTGCTGCCCCCCTGATGCAGCCTAGTTCACCAGTGGGCTGAACTGGCCCTGGTCGTTAACCATCCACAACACCACAATTAAAAAAATAATGATAATTCACACACAAACAGTTTTGATATAACAATTCATCAGATTTCATACAACACACGTAAGTGACGATCCACACATACAGCACTGTGCTAATGTGTGTATATGTCACAGATGCTGAACGAAACATGAATTTACACCATCTGTATACTTATAACTATAGTTGAAAGAACAACATATGACCATCAGGGGAACTAATTATGGATTTGGTTAAAGAACACTTTACGCAGTCATATTAATATCATGGGGGTAACTGCTCAACTGCCCTTAATTTCTGAAATCAAAAACTGAAAGCATGTGTTCAAAGTACACACAAAAAGTGTGTCAATCCATCACATCAGTCTTCACATGTTAATCTACACCTCAATCCACCTACTCTCGATACATATACATACCAACAACATCACATAATAAATTAAAACAACAAACACAAAGTAAATCCAGCTGGTATCTAAATATCTCCATACACAACAGTCCTTAGTGAGAAGGTGATACTTGCTCAGGTGGTGAACAAATTGTATGGCACTTGTCAGTTCTAAAGCTTCTTCATTATATCCACAACAACATACTACTATACCTTATAATGAACACAATCAATCCTGTCCAATCATTCCATATTGTGCTTAATCACTTCTTGTGCATCACATAACACAGTTACATGAAAATGATTTCCCCCTCACAATTAACTATAATGTAGTGAAATCTTTCATCTACACATCTGACACAACTGGGCTCATGGCAACATATACATGTTTATAAAATGTAACAGGTGAAGGGTTAATACAAGCATTTTATGTTTTGCACTCAGAGCTTCCAGTTCTTTACCTTCAGGTGTAACCGTGCATCCCTTCTGTAACCACTGAATTTTTTATTTCGGTTGGGTGCCAGTAGTTTACACAGGTCGTATGGTTATGGCTGGAAATGAAGCACTGACTATCAACTCAGGAGAGAGACGAGCTCAACACAGGGAATTTTCTCGTGCCCGATTCTTATCATATCTAACACCGAATCAAACAAATTTTCTTCTTTACTTGTTGAGATCCAAATACCAAGTCCTGCATACCGCAGATTGCCTCCATGGTGCTAGGGACAGAGGATGGTGGCAAAAGGGAGGGGAGTAAGAATAGGAAAAATCATGCGACAGGCAACAGTTGTGGTTCTGAGAACAGAAGTCTGCAGACCATGTTGTAGCCAGCTCTGATATATGCATTGTTGTAATAATAAAAGGTGAAATCCAATCGAAAGCTTCATCCTTGTCGTCGTGGGTGCTAAGGAGACCAGCAACATTCGGCAACAATGCGCAGTACCACACTTCTCATCTGAGGATTGCAGTCCTTGGATTTGAACTCAGGCTGCCCTGCTACACAGGTTTGTAGAGTTTTCTTTTCCAGCACTTGTTGTTTCCTGATATATGCTCAAATTGAATAACTTCTGGATTTATTTCCACCACAAATAAAACAACTACCTGAACATGTACTAGTGCTTAACAGAGTTAACTACTGAAATGAAGTACAGTCAGAGCTACATACAATTAGAGCAGGATGTATGACAAGTTGAAATGACATGCATGGTGCAGGGAGGTGACAAAAACTATTAGCGATTGTAAAAGAAAAACTAATAAGTATTACATGTGAGATCTTCATTTCTTAGTACTTCAATTAATTTGCAAGCAGGACATTATTGGCACTGTGCCTTCTTTCACAGCAACACTACAAGTGCGGTACTTCATACGGACCGACACTCCAGACATCTGCACTGCTAACTAACGTTAAATGTACTGTGCATGATAACCCTATATTACGCAGCAAGGTCATGACAGTCATTAAGCAAACAAAATTCCGAAACTAAGATGACGGTGGTAAACGTGTAACAGGAAACACCGTAGGAAATTTTAAATTCTCTCGTTATCCGTCTCTGTAAAGATAATTTGGTACAACCTACAAGCCATGTTCACTACTATATGAATGGCACTATTAAATTGCCACCTCCACCTTCCTCATTTTTTGGCACTAGCCGTACATTATCCTTCCAGAGTGCTACATAACCTATAACTCTTAAAATACAAAGATAACCCTAACACAGAATCTTGTTAAACATCTCAGTCTAATTACACACAAATCGAAATAACATGCTTATCTCACGTAATGTACATCAAAATTTACCTCGTTCCTTTTTACAGAACCAAACGCTCTAACGTAACAAGCCACAAACATGGAAAATAATTTATTCGGGAGTAGCCATTTTCAAAAGTGGTGGCATCTAACAGCAACGCCACGCACCAACCGACCCTGTTATTTGAAACAAACCTCTTTTTATTGGCGAATTAACTAACCATCAAGATTATGTTTTTGCTCATCTACTTGAATTATTTCTAAACTGGGTATGGTTGGTCAAATAGGACTTAAACCATAACTTAGGAACACCCCTGATGCCATACGAGTCCAGCTTCTTTAACAAGATATCGTGGTTTATCACATCATAGGCTTTAGTTACATCTAAAAATATTCCTACTATGTGATAGTGGTTATCTAAGGCCTCTTGAACACAAATCACTACTCTCTTGAATGTGTTCAATAAAGGACTGACTAGCAGTTTCAGTAGATTTTCCTTTCCTAAACCAATGTTGCACTTGCGTTAATAAATGAAACTTATCAACATAGCAAATTAATCTACTATAGGAGTACATCAATTTTTCCCATATTTTAGGAAAAACCGAGAGAACAGATATAGGCCTATAATTCTTGATATCATCTTTGCTACCTCTCTTGAAAATAGGAGTAATTTTTGCTAACTTTAATTGATCAGGAAAAATATCAGTTTCAAAAGAAATATTGTAAATATATGTTAATGCTTTTTTTATAAAATTGACACTACTTTTAATTACTGTTTCAGGCATATCATCTATCGTGGCCAACAGAGAATCTTGTAAACCATTTATAATGCATTCAACTTCACAATCTGTGACTGGAGAAACAAACATTGTATTGTAATAATATACAGGATTAGATGTAGATTACTAGTTGAATAATCAATATTATTAAACTTTTTTTAATTCTCTAAATTCTATAAAGAAGGAATTGAACTTTTCCGAAATTTGTTGTGGATTAGATATTAATTCATCATTATCTTTTATCACTAGATTACATTTATGAGTCCTAGCTTTTCCAATCTCTTTATTTATACACTGCCATAAAGTTTTGTTTTCTTTTTTGAACGCAGAACAAGCTTGTCATTTTCTCTTTTTTTAGCCTCTTCAATTACTTTTCTAAGAATCGATTGATAATTATGGATATAATTTAATAATTCACTAGTAAGTTGAATAGTTCTTTTTAACCAATTTAAAAAACACATTCTTCTTCTAGAAACTATTAAACCTTTTGTAATCCACTTATGTTTAGAGTTGCTCCTCATAACTGATGATTTTAATGGAAATGCTCTATCAAAATAATACTGGAAGGAACCAATGAAGGCATTATATGAAGTATTAACATCATTAGATAGGAAAACATTTTCCCATGTCTCCTCTTGTAATAACTGCTTAAATTTTTAGTGAAAAATCTTTTATTTTGTGTATTGATCCATTAAGGAGTGTACACCCTTAGGTATAACACTTGAGCTAAATGACCTGAATATCCCAAATCAGTACTCATCAAATATTTATGATTCTCTAAATTATCTATTGTCATTACATCAATAAGCAAGTTAGCCTAGGAATTTGTTTTCTGCATAGCTTTAAAAGTACAAAATTTGTTGTGGACATTCTGTGCAACAGTTTTGGAACTCGAGCCAGTCACTACTTTGACATTGACATTTTTGTCGCAAAACATTTTTTTTCATTCATAACCTAGATGTGGCTTTGCATGTAGGAACAAATCTGTCAGTTACAAGATCATATACTTAGGCAAAGTTTATGTTTATTGTGGACACTGTAATTAAGCCATTTAGATATTTTGTTTCTTATCACTTCTCAAACTTCGAATTAATTAAGAACATTTTCTTGTTATGGTGAATGGGTGCATTTTTGGTTACAATCTTCTCCTTGCATATACCTTACACTCTTACAACATGCGTTAACCTACAACTGACTTGTTGATGTGTATTGTAACAACACGATCTATAATCAATGTGAAGAGTACCCAAAAAAAATTTAGAAGTTTAGAATTCAATGTTCTTACAAAAAGCATGAACTTTTATTAATACCTACTATAAAGGTATGAACTACGATTGGGAAGATTGTAATAAATGACATGAATTTGTGAGATCTCGCAAACATATATATATATATATATATGTTTATGCCTATAACTTAATTTTGAAACATTTTATAAAAAAGCCATAGGGACCGAAACATGTAGCTTACCTACAGCAGTATAAGATATACAGTTGTATTAGACGGTAATTTGACTGTTCATTTGTTGGTCAAGAGATGTTATCAGTAATATTTTATGGTTCCTTGTTCTTCGTCTTTTTCTTTTTCACTACATAATGAAGATAACAGATGAGAAATGCATGCCCCCTCCTACTTCATGGTGTTCCAGAAAATAGCAGTTTCAAGGCAAACAAAACAAAACATATTTTGAAATAAAAAATTACACCTGACATTAACTCATTCCATCTATAGCACCGTCTTAGCGATGAATCTATACACTAATACCTGTAGCTGTTCTGTTGTGATTTACAGACGTGGTCGTTGCTGAAAACACGGAGTACCTTATGCACACTGACCTCTGACGTTAAAGAGATATTATGAATGTAAGTGGGCAGTCTATAGAAATGCCAAATGAGAGTACACAACATGAATCCAAATGCAATCAACTAACAGCTAGACAACAAAACTGTGCCTGTAACCTTCACAGAATAGCATACAATCTCATTAAAATGACACATCAATACCTAATATAGACAGATTGTGAATTGTTGACATCAGACAACTACTTCTATCACCCGTAAAATACGTTTACCATTTGTGTTTCCTTTTTTAGTCATACAATATCAGTGGTGCGCCATATTGACCGCAAAGCCTGTCTTTAATGTGGAGTGGGGTGGGGAGTTGTGGGGCTGCCACTGAAATATAACATACTGGGGACCCTACCAAGAATATATAAATTAAACATACAAATCAAATGATCACAACAAAAATAACACACACTGAAAGTATTTGCTCCACTTTCAAAATACACTGACTGATGAAGTTCCGTATAATTTATCAGGATTGAAAGACAGTTAATTTTAAAAAATCACAAACATTACAAGCACAAGAGAGCATATACATATGAAAGGGCACATGTGCCACATACATATATACATACATATATACATACATTTTATGGATCTATAGTTTGTTGAAATGACAGCAGAATGTGCATCTAGTCACAAACATACAAAATGCACAAAGTATGCAAAGTATACAGATTTATTACAGTGAAAAGCACTATAAAAATGTTATATACAATATTATGGATCAACTTTACACCAAACAAAATTCACATACAGTTAAAATGAATGTGTATTCAAGTATCGTCTTAATGCTACTTTAACTTACGTGATCTTCCTGCCACAAGCCAGATTGCTCTGTTGCAGTTCAAATGCTTTCTGTAATTTCCTGACTGCACTGTTTTGTCTTCCTTCCTGACACCACAAATATCACCTGCTGCCATCTGGGTATCAATATGTCATGCAGATGTGAAAGGCAGGTAGGGAAGAACTGTGCAATAATTTACATGTGACCTGTAACAACATGTTGCTTCTGAGGTCAACCAACTGAATCTTGTTACCAACATCGCCAACAAGATCCTCGCTCTTCTGGGTTCTTCCACAGGAGAGGTTGGTTGGTTGGCAGTGATTTGGGACAGAGTATCAGTCCTGTCTTCAAGGGTCCAGTCATCAAAGAAGAATTTTTCTTCGATATCTTGACTCAACAGACATCTGCTTTTATAATATACAGAAGTCGATACTAAATCAGAATTAGATGGTAAAACATCTGACACATGGCAAGAATTGGGAAATCCTGAAACTATATTAAGGATGATTGATACTTCAGGATACTCTGATAACTAAGTGCCTTATGACATAGCTAATAACAGTATGCTAGCTCTTCACAACGCACAACTGCTGATGTCTCCAAATAGTCTGCGGAGTAGATGATCTTTCATAAAGGTCACATATATCTGGAAGCTACACATGCAGTATCTACTGATGTGTCAACAGTATGAAGGAGCTCATGTTTCTTCAGATCACTCTCCTGACTTAAGGCCTTATTACACACACACCACAGTTCTAAGGACACTCACCAGTATGTACACGTTGATGTCTCTTCCGATTACTGTGGTTTCTGAATGACTTATTACACACACCACACCGATAAGGACGCTCAGCAGAATGTATGAGTTGATGTTTCTTCAGATTACCCTGCTCACTGAATGACTTATTACATACACCACAGGTATATGGACGCTCACCAGTATGTATGCGCTGATGTTCCTTCAGACTATCACAGTGACTGAATGACTTGTTACACACACCACACCGATAAGGACGCTCAGCAAAATGTATGAGTTGATGTTTCTTCAGATTACCCTGCTCACTGAATGACTTATTACATACACCACATGTATATGGACGCTCACCAGTATGTATGTGCTGATGTCTCTTCAGAATACCATGCTGACTGAATGACTTATTACATACACCACAGGTGTATGGACGTTCACAGGTATGTATGTGCTGATGTTGCTTCAACTTACATTGTTCACGGAATGATTTATTACATACACCACAGGTATAAGGACGCTCACCAGTATGTACCCGCTGATGTCTATTACGACTACCCTGCTCACTGAATGACTTATTACATACACCACAGGTATATGGACGCTCACCAGTATGTATGTGCTGATGTCTCTTCAGAATACCATGCTGACTGAATGACTTATTACATACACCACAGGTGTATGGACGTTCACAGGTATGTATGTGCTGATGTCTCTTCAGAATACCATGCTGACTGAATGACTTATTACATACACCACAGGTATATGGACGCTCACCAGTATGTATGTGCTGATGTCTCTTCAGAATACCATGCTGACTGAATGACTTATTACATACACCACAGGTATAAGGACGCTCACCAGTATGTACCCGCTGATGTCTATTACGACTACCCTGCTCACTGAATGACTTATTACATACACCACAAGAATATGGACGTTCACCAGTATGTATGATTTGATGTTTCTTCAGATCACTCTGATACTTGAATGGTTTATTACACACATCACATGAAAATTCTTGTGCCGCAATATGAATATGTTTACGTTTTCTCAGACTATTCCGATCATCGTACAATTTATTACACACACCGCAGGAATATGGATGTATCTCACCATGTAGGAGTTGATGCTGCCTGACTATATTCTGGAAAAGCAAAAGTTAAATGAGAAATACTAATAAGCAGGAGAATGAGTATCAAACAGAATTTAAACGAAGTCAAGACCTAAAACACCTCTAAACATAGTGAAACTCCACTATACAACTAGGAACTCAGTAAAACTTGTACTGCAAATGCTGCAATAATCACGCACCTATCTGTCTTCTGTAATCTGCTAGCCAGTCTTGTGATATAAGCTCTGGATCATAATTCTCGTATCTTACACGGTACAGCAGTGGAAGTCACCAACACTTACGTAACTTACAGCAATCACTTCAATTTTAAAAGTTTATATATTGGGAACATATTATTATAAAATTATGAAATATGGACTGTTGAAAACATCCATTATGCACCATAGTGTGACATGACCAGACAAATGACAGATCAAGTATGATGACTGGAGTGAGAATGGCAAAGGGAGAGACACTTAGCTGAGGACGGTGTCGAGAATGCATTGGGGTGCAAATGAATGCCACACCTTTACTACAACTTTTATTACAAAGCGAATGAATAACACGGAGCTCAAGCAAGAGGAAAACTACTGATTGGACGCGGTTCCAAAAAACATGGGCATCTATATTACTTGTAGTCCAATCTTTGTATGTGGCATCTCCTTGTGCTTCCCAAACTGAATCAAAAGTACTTTTTCATACTGGCCAACACATCACAATTAGTAAACAATCCTTCTTTACAATACCAGCTACATGATCTCTCTTTTTGTTACACCCATCATCTAGCTAACCACTACGAAAACATACAGACTTAAAACAAACCTTATATCACATATCAAATCAGTGTGATAATAATAACTCACACATTACAGTTAGTCCTTATTTGCATTATTTAAGAGTTTTTGAAGATTTTAAACTATACACAATTTTAATTAAATATTACTGCACCCAGAAAGTAATGCAACGCATTTTTTTTCTCGCTCCAATTTTGTTGGATAAAAATGATATTTTGCGTGCTGTATCTTTAAACTGTCCCGCGTTTATGCACATAGGTGCAAGGTTTCCCGCTGGATAGCAGCGCTGTAGTGAGCTTTCAAAATGGAGTCTGCAAGTGACGTGCGTTCTAAACAGAGAGCAGTAATTGAGTTTCTTTTGGCAGAAAACGAAACGAGTGAATCAATTCACAGGCGCTTAAGAAAGGTCTATGGAGACATGGCAGTGGATAAAAGCAACCATCAGCCGTTGGGCGAAGCGATTGGCGTTATCAGAACAAGGACGGGGCACTCTGTGTGATCTCCCGCGCTCGGGCCGCCCATCAACAACTGTGACACCTGCAACAGTGCAACGAGCCTACAGTCTTATTCGAGATGATCGGAGAATCACAACCAGGGAACTTGCCGCTGTACTCGGTATTGGTAAGGGAAGCGTCGAAAAAATCATTCACCAGTTACAATATTCAAAGATCTGTGCCCGATGGGTCCCTCGAAACCTAACTGAAGAGCACAAGCAACAAAGAAAAGCCATCTGCTCCGAGTTGCTTGCTCGTTACCAGGTTGAGGGTGACAATTTCTTGTCCACCATTGTCACGGGTGATGAGACATGGAATCATCATCTGGCTCCTTCCGACTACCATCTTTTCGGTCCCTTGAAAGGTGCAATCTGCGGAAAGAGGTTTGAGGACGACGAGGAAGTCATTGCTGAAGTAAAGAGGTGGTTGCGACAGAGACCTGCAGAGTGGTACCGCAAAGGCATACATGGTCTCACATCTCGGTGGCGTAAGGCCAAAGATTCAGAAGGAGACTATGTTGAAAAATAGGTTTAGGTAGCCAAAGATTCATGTAGTGATGTGACATATTTGAAGTTTTAATAAAATCAATTGTGAATGAGAAAAAAAAAAATGTGTTGCATTACTTTCTGGGCGCCCCTCGTATAATAAAAACAAAAATAACAAAGTCTGTGGTTTCATTACCGCTATGATTTGATATATCATGAGGTTAATTTATATATTTACATTTTTATACAGGTAAGCCTGAGGATGGCTTTACTATGAAGCCAAAACATATAGCTAGCATTGCAAACAATGACTACTTAATGATGAAGATGTGTTAACAGAGTGAAGAAGTACTTTTCATTCAATTTACTTATGGTTTAATACACAGTGCTGCTGGAATCAAAGCTTAAATGCAGTCAAATAGTAAGATGACCGAAGAGTGATCTTATCGATGGAGTTTCTAACAAAGCTGCTGTCTTCTATTCAAACGATAGCCTACTACTGTCTTAGAGGCACTGTAAAAACCAACAAAAGCTTCTGTCAACACAGCCCATATCGTGCCACTGATTGTAACTGGGTACTGCTGGCAGCACCTTGGTCCTAACAGTGCTGGACTATAAGAAGTCTGCTGTACATAACTCACATCATGTTCTGCTTTTGTTGCTGGTAATGTTACTGCCAAAGGATCCTCCTCCTCTGGTATATATGAACCCTTCTCAACTTTTATAGCAGCTACCTTATTTCTATCTTCACAAGCTGTCAGACACGTCTCAGTACACAAACCAGGTACACGTTCCAATACATCTGTGCAGTTCTGTAAAGCACGGTACACTTATCAGTCATAACTGTACTCTCTCAATGCACGCAGTTCGATATAACTTAAATACTACCATTTTGTAGCAAATAAACCTCTCTCCCAGGAGATAATTCTTAACATCCTAACACCATCTGTGGAGAAAATTGTGAATCTTTATGGGTTCAAGTGAGTTTATAAAACAAGAAATATGAACGTAATAGTCAGTATGGATCATAATGGCATGGCAGCACATCTCACCAGTACTGGCTGTGAAGGGTTTTAAGCAGTGCAGTATATCTAATGCAATGGATGAGACCGACGATATGTTGTGGAATTGCAGTGAAGAGGATGGGAACGTTAGGAGTGAGTGTGAGGAGGATGAAGGCGCTGACTGTGAAGATGGAGACAGTGACACTGACTGGTAAAGGAAGATAGAATGTGACATGCTTTGTGTATTAAGTGTATGAAAATAATATTAAAATATTTTTTCTTAGCAGGCTTTTATTTTTGGGGTGTCATCTTAGACTTGGATAAATACATTTCCCTTGGCAGATGTGTTTTATTTGGGAGGTCTTCTCAGATTAGAGTTGGCTTGGATTTGGGTAAATATGGTATTAGTGAAGTACACAGACAGTAACAACATGCACTTTTTTACTAATTTTTGAGCACTGTTCTCCTGTTCAATATCTTACCTCAGTGTCTAAATCCAACAATAAGGAATGGATTACCAAGGGTATAAGGGTTTCCTGTAGGTGGAATAGAAGTTTGTATATACTTAGTAGAAGCTGTCATAGTGAGAAGATAAAAGCTTACTATACTAGATATTGTGTGATATTACAGAAGGTGATTAGGGAGGCAAAAAAGATGTATTACAGTCGGTTATCAACACACTCTGACGATAGGATCAAAACAACATGGACTATAGTTAACCTTTAAGAGCCGAAACGGACAAATTTGTCCATCGTTTTGTGTAGGTATGAATGCCGAAACGGACATTTTTGTCCAAAAAGATATATGTAAACTTTTCGCATTAAATACGATATTGGCGGGGCAATAAGCGTGTGTAAATATTATGTATACATACAGCAGACTTGAAGGTAATTTTAGAGTTGTGCCTCATATCAAGGGGCGTATTGGGGCGCGGAGGTAATATACCATAAAATGATGTATTTAACACTGTTTAGAGCGTATTCAGCTTCTTGCTCCAGCATCTGTACATTCATGTTCCCCAGATACCCATCGATTAAAAAGCCGGTAGAATCGAGTTAAGATTTATACGAGTCTATAGATATATTTATGTACTTTCCGGGAACCGAACCCTGATCTCCTTTCTGGTGATCGTATAACTTATTCACTGTTCTAGCCCGTGCTTGTACTCACAGAAAAATTTTCAATACATTTTCACAATATATTTGTCCAAATATACGAAGAAATTAAAAGCTTCCGGCTGTATTTACCCTTACGTACTTGATGGAAGAATGAAACATAGCTCACCCGAGAAAGGCAGTATATGATGCGTCGTCAGAAGGAAGTTACTTGTTACAGAAATTATTACATACCTTATTATTAGATGTTCTCATCCGAATCAATATCACAGATCAGCTGTGATTCAATATCTTCATCACGAATATGCCTTCTACAAGCCATGATGCTGATTATGTACTCACAAGAAATAATTTTCACAAGCGACAGGGTCACTGCACTGTGCGACAAACACTGAAAGAGTGTGGCCACTGGTAGGAATACCGAGAAACGTACGTTTCCTTTCGCAGGTCAGATTCCTCATGGTTGTAAAACTGTAAACCTCTTTGTAAGTGCACCCTTACAGAAATCACACCAACGAAAAGCATTTCGCTGTTGTTAAAATAACCTCACAGAAATATTTTCCCTTGAAAGTGGGGACGAATTCAGGAGAAAGGAGCCAGAATTTAAGGCTAAAGAGAACGAAACATAACATATTACTAAAATTCCATTAATGGTCCAGACACGATAAAGAAACAAAAGAAGACTAAAATTTCTGGCTCTTAGGGAAGTGGTTCATTCTTATTTTGCATCAAAATATTTTATAATAAACTATGATGTACATTACCGTGTTCTCCATGCTTCACTTGAGTAATTACGATTTATTTCACAGATCCAGCGTTAATATTCTTCAAGATATTCAAAATTTTCCTAACCATTGCAACAAACGTTTAAATCCCCAGAGAAAACTCCGGTCCGCTGACAGTACAGGGCATTTAAATCGCCGGCTCTTAAAGGTTAAGAGACAGACAGGGAAAATATGTAACTGTGAACCTATGCCATTATCGTATAAAATCAATAATACACTAGTAAATCCAAGTCAAGCAGCAGATGCCTTTAATAATTACTTCCTATCAGTAATTGAGAGGGGGCACGCGGTGGCGCAGTTGGTTGAGGCACTGCGCTACAAACCGGAACGTCGCAGGTTCAATTCCCGATGGTGTCACTGGAATTTTCCACTGACATAATCGTTTCGGTCGCACTATGGCCCTGGGGTCGACTCAGCCTCTAACAGAAATGAGTACCAGGAATCTTTCCTGGGGAGTAAAGGCGGCCGGTGCGTAGGGCTGACAACCTTACCACCTTCATGTGCCGATTGTCTTAAAAACCAGGGAGCCTCGACCTCCTGGAGCCCTAAGGGCCTGCCAAGGCCTGTAATGGGATTGCTTTAACTTTACAGTAATTGAGAGACTCTACCTTACTGATGGTCAGGCTGATTCTGCTATTTCACATTTACAAAGATCTTATCCAAATAGTTTCCCTGTTATGGCAGTCGTTCCAGAAACAGAGGCTGAATTAATAAGTATAATTGGTTCGCTAAATAATAAAACTTCTTCTGGATACGATGGCATATCTAATAAATTACTAAAATTGTGTGGACCATTCATAAGCAGGCCATTATCTTATATATTTAATACATCACTTTCCTTGGGTATTTTTCTCAACAGACTTCATTATTCTGTTGTTAAACCACTTTACAAGACAGGTGACAGGTCTCTTCTGCTAATTATGGACCTAAGCTGTTTGAAACAATAATGTTTTATAGGGTAAATCAGCATTTTCAGGTTCATAACATTTTGACTTCAGACCAGTTTGGATTTAGAAAGGGATTATCCACAATAAAAGCTATTTATAAACTTACATATAATATTCTTATACCTTGGAACTCTAAAAGGCATTTGATTGTGTAAATCATGAAATTTTGTTGCAGAAATTGAAGTATTATGGTATAGAAGATAAAATCTTAGGCTGGTTTACAACTTATTTGGCTAGCAGAAAGCGAAGAGTGGAACTGAAATCTAATTCTGCACAAAATTGCATTTCAAAATGGGAGATAGTGAAGCATGGAGTCCCTCAGGGGTCAGTGTTGGGATCTCTCGTTTTTAATATACATATAAATGATTTTCCTTTAGGTGTGAATACTAAATCGAATGCCATAATGTTTGCTGACAACACTAGTGTCCTCATTTCCAATACAAATTTTAATGAATTTAAAAATACCTTTAACACAGTTTTAAAACATATTACTACATGGTTCCATGCTAACCAGCTTATTTTAAACATGGATAAAGTGAATATTGTAAAATTTACTCCAACAAATATAGTATGTAATCCATTAACTATCGAATATGATGGTAGTCTTGAACGAAGTGACTAACTTTAAGTTTCTTGGTTTGCATATTGATAATCACCTAAATTGGAGGCGGCATACAGAACGGATACTTCCCAAACTGAGTGCAGCTTGTTACACCATTAGAAAACTCTCTCACGTATTATATATTGATGTTCTTAAGATTGTTTATTTTGCCAACTTTCATTCTGGGGTTGAATATGGTATTATCACCTCTGCTAGGTGTTCGTGTAGGAGTTTGTTTAGGAAACTTGACATTTTAACTCTACCATGTTTATATATTTATTCTTTGATGCTGTCTGTCTTGAAAAATATGGACAATTATCGAACAAACTTATCCATTCATACGATTAATACTAGGCGTAAAAAGCAATTACACAGGCCTGTCGCAAATCTGACAGGTTTTCAAAAGGGAGTCTGTAATTCCGGGTTAAGGATTTTTAGTAGTTCACCATCCATAATTTTAGAATGTCAAAATAATAAATCACACTTCAGGACAGTGTGAAGGAAATATCTGGTAGCTCATTGTTTTTACTCCCTTAATGAATATTTTACACACAGCCAAAAAAATTAATACTAATAGTAATCATCATTCTGAATCATAACTTATGATGACAAAATACCAATTTGTGTCTTCGATATGCTTTGTTGCTGTGTTATATTGTGTTTCATGTTTTTATTATCATTCAATTATTAGATATTTTGTACCAGCTTTGCTAATTATTGTTTGTCACGTGTGTTGGTGTCTTTTGTCTGTTTGTGCTTTTGTAGTGTGAGTCTGTATTATTGACAGGTTTCAAGTTCTGCCGTATTAACGGGCTTCGGATCTGTGAGACGTATAGGCATAAATGTATGTATGTATATAGCCACACACTCATGCAGAAGTGCCATATATCACACTGTTTCTCAAGTTATAAGTGCCTGCACATGCAAACTACTGCATATGATTTGTGTACAGACTTACTGTAACAAAATTCAAGAAAGGACCACAAGCCTATTAATCTTCTACCTATCCACATATTACTAATGCTGCTGGCTAAGGGACCAACATGCCAAGGAATCATACACAATCTATTAAATATCAATATCTTGAAAATGCAGCTCATCACCAGAGTAGACTAAAAATGCCTGCTATATACATGTAAAATTGTCTGCCCAAACAGAGCATGTAACAAAACACATACACACACAAATAAGCACCACAAAAACATTTCATAACAATGCTCACCTCATATTCAGTTTTCAAGGACAAAACTGACGGTCTGCAAACCTCCTCAGTTTTCATGTCAGTGCAATCTTCCTCACTCACAACATCCACATCTCTCTCTACTTTGACTGCATCACTGTTTAGCTGTAAAATTGAAATAAAAAGGTAATACTAACGAAGGTTTTCTGACTCTCCCTTCCAGCACTGTTCAGATGACAGTCTTCAGGCTTTTGATATTGTGCACAATCCTACGATGACAACAATACCTCAGAGGAATGTGCCTCCTCTATTTTCGGACGTTGACATTATGTTCTGAGAGATATGGAAGTAAAATTCAAGACAGAACCAGCACATCCCTCTGAAATGTTGGTGTCAACTCTGACATCAATATAAGGTACAGATGTACAAGTGGAATGTACAGAGAGTAACATAAAATATGTTCACAAGAAAATAGTATACGATAATTCCTCTCAACAAGCCCATGCATGCACAAACACACAAACACACAGAACTCAAAAACCACCATAAGGGTTATCTGAAAACGTGGCTCACCTCAGGATCATACTTTTCTTTGGAAAAGGCTGAAGATATATAAACCTCATCAGGTTCCATGATAATAAAATCCTCTTCACCTGGAACACCGATATCTGTTTCTGTTTTCACTGTATTAGCTTCCTGTTGTAAGAACATAAATAACAGTTAATTCCATTAATGACACATTGCTTATGGTCTTAATAAACATGCACAACACTACACACCATGCACAACAGTTCATTCCACACCTCAACTTATATAACAGTTTTATAATGAGACAAACACAGCACTAAAGAAATGGTATGAAGTTTGCAAAGGTTGGGAAGTTGGTCGAGAACACAATATCACATACGGTATTTAACAGCCAAAGGCTATCTGACAAACTGCTCTTCATATAAACAGCTCTCAGAGGCACAAAATGTTGCAATGTTCTGTGCTGAACAAAACACGTGAACTCTGCGTTACCAAAGCTACATACCTATAACCAACTGCTGTGCTAGTATCAAGGACTACAGCCTGTTTAGCAAGCTTCTCATGTTCAACAACCAAGGGTGGAACTCGTTTTTCTAATATTGGTATTACTGTTTTTAAACTAAGTTTCTGTAAACTTTATTTTGTATGGACTGTGCATTTTATTGTAAGTTTAAGCCAAAAACCAACAAATGTTCACAATTATTAGCAGGTATTAGATGTATTTTCAACCCCTACATATGTTTCGGCAAATGAATTGAAATCCTCACGGGTATTTATCAAAGGACTATAACAGCTGACTGCATCCAATTACACAATATGTTGTTTCACAGTAGAAGTATTTTACATATGTCACAATTTAATATGTATAGATGCACAAGGCAATAAAATTTATATTTAAAAACTAATAATACACTATGCCACAAGTAGATTATAAAAAATATATATACAAATAGTCTTACATGAGTCGATATTAGCATTACAAGGTTATGATAGTTTTTAAAAACTGGTTATTGGCCATGCATACATTCCAAAATTTATTTATATTATAACTTCTAGGACAGGCTTGACAACAGATTAACCACACACTTTCACACATTTCACTTCTATATAACAAAAGTGTATTATGTCCACCTTTCAACAGGATCACACAATTTTGATGATGACTGTACACTGAAGTTCTTGAGACTGTCACAGTCATGAACAAAACCTGGGGTGTGCTTCAGTGGCCTAACAGCAGAGTATGTTGCAATAATGGATGAACTGAAATTGAGCAAATTTTTATCGCTTTACATGATAGGGGATATGTTTAAGGCTGCACTCCTTTCACTTGCAGCCACCAACACATGCAGTACAGTCTCCTATCTCAACCTCACACACCACACGACAGTAAGGGACGTGGCTTGTTATACACATGGCTACAGAACATGACCGAACCACAGACGTACAGAACTAATGGTTTGCAGAAAATAAGAGGCAACTGCACAATTGCATGTTCACATGACAGTACAACTTTAAGTGACACCTAACAAGGGGTGATCAAGCAGGGCCTATCAATTGGCCAGATGTACGAGGTTGTCCAAAAACACAACACAGAAGAAAGTTCTGATGATGAAAAGATGATTCTACCCACACGTGTACTCCAGGATTAGAAAGGTGAGGATGAGTCATGGGTGGGACAAACAGCAATATGCATCAGTTCACTGCTTATATGACTTGTGAAAGACAAAACACAACACTTTTGTAACTGTTAATACTGAGCTGTTCAGACAAACAGACTGATACTACAAAAAGTACCTGGATAAAACAGATGAAGCACAGTTTCCAGTATGTGACTTTTTTTTTTTTCCTATGGCTTGACAGCCCTATATGGGCCTGGGTCTCCTCGTTTCGTCGAGGTTTCATGATCGCACACATTTGATACACACCACAGTCGGTAGAACTCCTCTGGACGAGTGATCAGCCAGTCGCAGAGACCTCTACCTGACAACACACAAAACTCACAAGAGACAGACATCATCCCCCCATGGGATTCGAACCCACAATCCTAGTAAGCGAGCGGCCGAAGATCCACGCCTTAGACCGCACGGCCACTGGGATCGGCAGTATGTGACATTACTGAACATGAAATGTCTTTTCCACCCATTACTATTCTCAACAAACATGACAGCCTGAAATAATACTGGACACTGACTTAAAGAGTTCCCTACACACTGTCACAGAATAACAATGAAATGTTTTGGAGTTCCCTCACATTCATCAGTATTTGCTATGTTATGCCATGTCAACTAATTAATACCGGTGTCCCAGAGGGCAGTGCCTCTATCTTCAGAGACACATAGTACAAAAAAATGAAGATGTATTGGATAATATCCGCATATTATATGGGTAAGAAAGACAGTGACAGTGAGCCAATTGTACTAGTAGGGTTATGCACTAGGCAAAACGTGGGGAATGAAGCAGGCATGTCAAGCAGTACAGACCGCATGTCAGCAATGAGGTACTGGCATGCAGTAACCCACTTTAATAGGTGGGTACTATGAGAAGGGAAATTGAGTGAAGTTTGTCAGGGGTGTAGTTTGTAGTGGAGATAGTGAAGATGAATTGATGAGGGGGGAAGTAGAGATCATGGGCAGAATAACCTTACAGATTTCAGAACATGAAAATAAAAATTAACAAAAGCTCTCAACAATACATTTAGTTCTTTGGCCATGTATAACCAGCAGACCAGAAGACAGAAACCCTTTCTGCTCACACAAGCACAAAGCACTCACCATTCTGTCTTCACAACAAGAAATAATTCTAAAACACTGTGCTGCAGGACACGTTTTGACATTCATAACTCAGGAGTCTGCAGAAACTTCTGCATGCTCAAAAAGCATTCGTCATACATGATGAACTGTTGGTTGTGGGTTCAAGTGGCTTACAAGAATCCTACTGATACACATAAGGTCTCTGATAGGTGTATCGAATTAGGAGTATTCGGTACAAATCCTGAAAGGAAACAAATTGATTACATAAGTAGGTTTTAAAATTTTTAAAAGATTTTTCCTGCCCTAGGCAAAGCTTAGGTTTGCTGCCCCCTACTATTAGTGCACAACTTATGATATACAATAACCATAATAATAAACTTTGTTATCAATTTACTGAAGTGCAGTTGTTCATGTACTTTATTTCAGCTTCCTCACTTCTACACAGGAATTCTGCTGCCTCCTGATGCAGCCTAGTTCACCAGTGGGCTGAACTGGCCCTGGTCGTTAACCATCCACAACACCACAATTAAAAAAATAATGATAATTCACACACAAACAGTTTTGATATAACAATTCATCAGATTTCATACAACACACGTAAGTGACGATCCACACATACAGCACTGTGCTAATGTGTGTATATGTCACAGATGCTGAACGAAACATGAATTTACACCATCTGTATACTTATAACTATAGTTGAACAAACAACATATGACCATCAGGGGAACTAATTATGGATTTGGTTAAAGAACACTTTACGCAGTCATATTAATATCATGGGGGTAACTGCTCAACTGCCCTTAATTTCTGAAATCAAAAACTGAAAGCATGTGTTCAAAGTACACACAAAAAGTGTGTCAATCCATCACATCAGTCTTCACATGTTATATCTACACCTCAATCCACCTACTCTCGATACATATACATACCAACAAGATCACATAATAAATTAAAACAACAGACACAAAGTAAATCCAGCTGGTATCTAAATGTCTCCATACACAACAGTCCTTAGTGAGAGGGTGATACTTGCTCAGGTGGTGAAAAAATTGTATGGCACTTGTCAGTTCTAAAGCTTCTTCATTATATCCACAACAACATACTACTATACCTTATAATGAACACAATCAATCCTGTCCAATCATTCCATATTGTGCTTAATCACTTCTTGTGCATCACACAACACAGTTACATGAAAATGATTTCCCCCTCACAATTAACTATAATGTAGTGAAATCTTTCATCTACATATCTGACACAACTGGGCTCATGGCAACATATACATGTTTATAAAATGTAACAGGTGAAGCGTTAATACAAGCATTTTATGTTTTGCACTCAGAGCTTCCAGTTCTTTACCTTCAGGTGTAACCGTGCATCCCTTCTGTAACCACTGAATTTTTTATTTCGGTTGGGTGCCAGTAGTTTACACAGGTCGTGTGGTTATGGCTGCAAATGAAGCACTGACTATCAACTCAGGATAGAGACGAGCTCAACACAGGGAATTTTCTCGTGCCCGATTCTTATCATATCTAACACCGAATCAAACAAATTTTCTTCTTTACTTGTTGAGATCCAAATACCAAGTCCTGCATACCGCAGATTGCCTCCATGGTGCTAGGGACAGAGGATGGTGGCAAAAGGGAGGGGAGTATGAATAGGAAAAATCATGCGACAGGCAACAGTTGTGGTTCTGAGAACAGAAGTCTGCAGACCATGTTGTAGCCAGCTCTGATATATGCATTGTTGTAATAATAAAAGGTGAAATCCAATCGAAAGCTTCATCCTTGTCGTCGTGGGTGCTAAGGAGACCAGCAACATTCGGCAACAATGCGCAGTACCACACTTCTCATCTGAGGATTGCAGTCCTTGGATTTGAACTCAGGCTGCCCTGCTACACAGGTTTGTAGAGTTTTCTTTTCCAGCATTTGTTGTTTCCTGATATATGCTCAAATTGAATAACTTCTGGATTTATTTCCACCACAAATAAAACAACTACCTGAACATGTACTAGTGCTTAACAGAGTTAACTACTGAAATGAAGTACAGTCAGAGCTACATACAATTAGAGCAGGATGTATGACAAGTTGAAATGACATGCATGGTGCAGGGAGGTGACAAAAACTATTAGCGATTGTAAAAGAAAAACTAATAAGTATTACATGTGAGATCTTCATTTCTTAGTACTTCAATTAATTTGCAAGCAGGACATTATTGGCACTGTGCCTTCTTTCACAGCAACACTACAAGTGCGGTACTTCATACGGACCGACACTCCAGACATCTGCACTGCTAACTAACGTTAAATGTACTGTGCATGATAACCCTATATTACGCAGCAAGGTCATGACAGTCATTAAGCAAACAAAATTCCGAAACTACGACGACGGTGGTAAACGTGTAACAGGAAACACTGTAGGAAATTTTAAATTCTCTCGTTATCTGTCTCTGTAAAGATAATTTGGTACAACCTTCAAGCCATGTTCACTACTATATGAATGGCACTATTAAATTGTCACCTCCATCTTCCTCATTTTTTGGCACTAGCCGTACATTATCCTTCCAGAGTGCTACATAACCTATAACTCTTAAAATACAAAGATAACCCTAACACAGAATCTTGTTAAACATCTCAGTCTAATTACACACAAATCGAAATAACATGCTTATCTCACGTAATGTACATCAAAATTTACCTCGTTCCTTTTTACAGAACCAAACGCTCTAACGTAACAAGCCACAAACATGGAAAATAATTTATTCGGGAGTAGCCATTTTCAAAAGTGGTGGCATCTAACAGCAACGCCACGCACCAACCGACCCGGTTATTTGAAACAAACCTTTTTTTTATTGGCGAATTAACTAACCATCATGATTATGTTTTTGCTCATCTACTTGAATTATTTCTACAAACTGGGTATGGTTGGTCAAATAGGACTTAAACCATAACTTAGGAACACCCCTGATGCCATACGAGTCCAGCTTCTTTAACAAGATATCGTGGTTTATCACATCATAGGCTTTAGTTACATCTAAAAATATTCCTACTATGTGATAGTGGTTATCTACGGCCTCTTGAACACAGATCACTACTCTCTTGAATGTGTTCAATAAAGGACTGACTAGCAGTTTCAGCAGATTTTCCTTTCCTAAACCAATGTTGCACTTGCGTTAATAAATTAAACTTATCAACATAACAAATTAATCTACTATACAAGTACATCAATTTTTCCTATATTTTAGGAAAAACCGAGAGTACAGATACAGGACTATAATTCTTGATATCATCTTTGCTACCTCTCTTGAAAATAGGAGTAATTTTTGCTAACTTTAATTCATCAGGAAAAATATCAGTTTCAAAAGAAATATTGTAAATATATGTTAATGCTTTTTTTATAAAATTGACACTACTTTTAATTACTGTTTCAGGCATATCATCTATCATGGCCAACAGAGAATCTTGTAAACCATTTATAATGCATTCAACTTCATAATCTGTGATTGGGGAAACAAACATTGTATTGTAATAATATACACGATTAGTTGGTAGATTACTAGTTGAATAATCAGTATTATTAAACTTTCTTTAATTCTCTAAATTCTATAAAGAAGGAATTGAACTTCTCCGAAATTTGTTGTGGATTAGTTATTAATTCATCATTATCTTTTATTACTAGATTACATTTATGAGTCCTAGCTTTTCCAATCTCTTTATTTATACACTGCCATAAAGTTTTGTTTTCTTTTTTGAACGTAGAACAAGCTTGTCATTTTCTCTTTTTTTAGCCTCTTCAATTACTTTTCTAAGAATCGATTGATAATTATGGATATAATTTAATAATTCACTAGTAAGTGGAATAGTTCTTTTTAACCAATTTAAAAAACACATTCTTCTTCTAGAAACTATTAAACCTTTTGTAATCCACTTATGTTTAGAGTTGCTCCTCATAACTGATGATTTTAATGGAAATGCTCTATCAAAATAATACTGGAAGGAACCAATGAAGGCATTATATGAAGTATTAACATCATTAGATAGGAAAACATTTTCCATGTCTCCTCTTGTAATAACTGCTTAAATTTTTAGTGAAAAATCTTTTATTTTTGTGTATTGATCCAATTAACGGAGTGTACACCCTTAGGTATAACACTTGAGCTAAATGACCTGAATATCCCAAATCAGTACTCATCAAATATTTATGATTCTCTAAATTATCTATTGTCATTACATCAATAAGCAAGTTAGCCTAGGAATTTGTTTTCTGCATAGCTTTAAAAGTACAAAATTTGTTGTGGACATTCTGTGCAACAGTTTTGGAACTCGGAGCCAGTCACTACTTTGACATTGACATTTTTGTCGCAAAACATTTTTTTTTCATTCATAACCTAGATGTGGCTTTGCATGCAGGAACAAATCTGTCAGTTACAAGATCATATACTTAGGCAAAGTTTATGTTTATTGTGGACACTGTAATTAAGCCATTTAGATATTTTGTTTCTTATCACTTCTCAAACTTCGAATTAATTAAGAACATTTTCTTGTTATGGTGAATGGGTGCATTTTTGGTTACAATCTTCTCCCTGCATATACCTTACACTCTTACAACATGCGTTAACCTACAACTGACTTGTTGATGTGTATTGTAACAACACGATCTATAATCAATGTGAAGAGTACCCAAAAAAAATTTAGAAGTTTAGAATTCAATGTTCTTACAAAAAGCATGAACTTTTATTAATACCTACTATAAAGGTATGAACTACGATTGGGAAGATTGTAATAAATGACATGAATTTGTGAGATCTCGCAACATATATATATATATATATGCATGTTTATGCCTATAACTTAATTTTGAAACATTTTATAAAAAAGCCATAGGGACCGAAACATGTAGCTTACCTACAGCAGTATAAGAAATACAGCTGTATAATTTGACTGTTCATTTCTTGTTCAAGAGATGTTATCAGAAATATTTTATGGTTCCTTGTTCTTCGTCTTTTTCTTTTTCACTACATAATGAAGATAACAGATGAGAAATGCATGCCCCCTCCTACTTCATGGTGTTCCAGAAAATAGCAGTTTCAAGGCAAACAAAACAAAACATATTTTGAAATAAAAAATTACACCTGACATTAACTCATTCCATCTATAGCACCGTCTTAGCGATGAATCTATACACTAATACCTGTAGCTGTTCTGTTGTGATTTACAGACGTGGTCGTTGCTGAAAACACGGAGTACCTTATGCACACTGACCTCTGACGTTAAAGAGATATTATGGACGTAAGTGGTACAGTCTATAGAAATGCCAAATGAGAGTACACAACATGAACCCAAATGCAATCAACTAACAGCTAGACAACAAAACTGTGCCTGTAACCTTCACAGAATAGCATACAATCTCATTAAAATGACACATCAATACCTAATATAGACAGATTGTGAATTGTTGACATCAGACAACTACTTCTATCACCTGTAAAATACGTTTACCATTTGTGTTTCCTTCTTTTAGTCATACAATATCAGTGGTGCCATATTGACTGCAAAGCCTGTCTTTAATGTGGAGTGGGGTGGGGAGTTGAGGGGGCCCCCACTGAAATATAACATACTGGGGACCCTACCAAGAATATATAAATTACACATACAAATCAAATGATCACAACATAAAATAAACCAACACTGAAAGTATTTGCTCCACTTTCAAAATACACTGACTGATGAACTTCTGTATAATTTATCAGGATTGAAAGACAGTTAATTTAAAAAAATCACAAACATTACAAGCACAAGAGAGCATATACATATGAAAGGGCACATATGCCACATACATACATACATACATATATACATACATTTTATGGATCTATAGTTTGTTGAAATGACAGCAGAATGTGCATCTAGTCACAAAATGCACAAAGTATGCAAAGTATACAGATTTATTACAGTGAAAAGTACTATAAAAATGTTATATACAATATTATGGATCAACTTTACACCAAACAAAATTCACATACAGTTAAAATGAATGTGTATTCAAGTATCGTCTTAATGCTACTTTAAATTACGTGATCTTCCTGCCACAAGCCAGATTGCTCTGTTGCAGTTCAAATGCTTTCTGTAATTTCCTGACTGCACTGTTTTGTCTTCCTTCCTGACACCACAAATACCACCTGCTGCCATCTGGGTATCAATATGTCATGCAGATGTGAAAGGCAGGTAGGGAAGAACTGTGCAATAATTTACATGTGACCTGTAACAACATGTTGCTTCTGAGGTCAACCAACTGAATCTTGTTACCAACATCGCCAACAAGATCCTCGCTCTTCTGGGTTCTTACAACAGGAGAGGTTGGTTGGTTGGTTGGTTGGTTGGTTGGCAGTGATTTGGGACAGAGTATCAGTCCTGTCTTCAAGGATCCAGTCATCAAAGAAGAATTTTTCTTCGATATCTTGACTCAACAGACATCTGCTTTTATAATATACAGAAGTCGATACTAAATCAGAATTAGATGGTAAAACATCTGACACATGGCAAGAATTGGGAAATCCTGAAACTATATTAAGGATGATTGATACTTCAGGATACTCTGATAACTAAGTGCCTTATGACATAGCTAATAACAGTATGCTAGCTCTACACAATGCACAACTGCTGATGTCTCCAAATAGAATGCGGAGTGGATGATCTTTCATAAACGTCACATATATCTGGAAGCTACACATGCAGTATCTACTGATGTGTCAACAGTATGAAGGAGCTCATGTTTCTTCAGATCACTCTCCTGACTTAAGGCCTTATTACACACACCACAGTTCTAAGGACACTCACCAGTATGTACACGTTGATGTCTCTTCCGATTACTGTGGTTTCTGAATGACTTATTACATACACCACAAGAATATGGACGCTCACCAGTATGTATGAGTCGATGTTTCTTCAGACTACCGCGTTGACCGAATGACTTGTTACACACACCACACCGATAAGGACGTTCACCAGTATGTGTCAGTTGGTGTCTCCTCAGAATACCCTTTGCACTGAATGACTTATTACAAATGCCACAGGTATAAGGACGCTCACCAGTATGAATGTGCTGATGCAGTTTCAACCGACTCTGCTTACTGTATGACTTATTACACACAGCACACGTATAGGCATACTCACCTGTGTGTACGCTTTGATGTTCCACCATACTACTGTGATGAGTAAATGACTTTCCACATACATCACAAGAATATGGATGCTCACCAGTATGAATGCGCTGATGTCTCTTCAGAATACCATGCTGACTGAATGACTTATTGCATACACCACAGGTATATGGACGTTCACAGGTATGTATGCGCCGATGTTCCTTCAACTTACACAGTTCACGGAATGACTTATTACATACACCACAGGTATAAGGACGCTCACCAGTATGTACTCGCTGATGTCTCTTAACACTACCCTGCTCACTGAATGATTTATTACATACACCACAAGAATATGGACGTTCACCAGTATGTATGCGTTGGTGTTTCTTCAAATCACTCTGATATCTGAATGGTTTATTACACACATCACATGAAAATTCTTGTGCCTGAATATGAATATGTTTATGTTTTCTCAGACTATTCCGATCAGCGTACAATTTATTACACACACCGCAGGAATATGGATGTATCTCACTATGTAGGAGTTGATGCTGATTGACTGTATTCTGGAAAAGCAAAAGTTAATTGAGAATTTTAATTAAGTGTAATGAACATAAAAATAACAAAATCACAGGGCTAAATATCGTAACTAAAAACTCTTGTAAGAACTGCAGTTTCATTAGCGCTATGATTTGATATGTCATATAAGGTTAATTTATATAATCACATTTTTATACTGGTAAGCCTGAGGATGGCAAACTATGAAGACGAAACATGTAGCCAGTATTGTAAACAATTACTATTTAATGATGAAGCTGTGTTAACAGAGAGAAGAACTATTTTCGTTCAATTTAGTTATAGTTTAATACACAGTGCTGCTAGAATCAAAGCTTAAATGCAGTCAAATAGTAAGAGTGATCCTATCGATGGGGTTACTAATAAAGCTGTCTTCTATTCAAACAAAAGCCTACTACTGTCTTAGAGGCATTGTGAAAACCAACAAAAACTTCTGTCAACACAGCCCATATCGTGCCACTGATTGTAACTGGGTACTTCTGGCAGCACCTGCATCCTAACAGTGCCAGACTATAAGAAGTCTGCTGCACATTACTCACCTCTTGTTCTGCCTTTGCTGCTGGTGATGTTACTGCCAAAGGATCCTCCTCCTCCGATACATATGAGCCATCCTCAACTTTTATAGCAGCATCACAAGCTGTCAGACACGTCTCAGTAAACAAACCAGGTACACGTTCCAGTACATCTGTGCAGTTCTGTAAATCACAGTACACTTATCAGTCATAACTGTACTCTCTCAATGCACGCAATTCGATGTAACTTCTATACTACCATTTTGTAGCGAATAAACCTCTCTCCCAGGAGATAATTCTTAACACCCTAACACCATATGTGGAGAAAATTGTGCATCTTTATGGGTTCAAGTGAGTTTATAAAACAAGAAATATGAATGTAAGTCAATGTGGATCATAACGGCATGGCAGCACATCTCAACAGTACTGGCTGTGAAGTGTTTTAAGTAGTGCATTATATCCAGTGCCATGGACGAGACCGACGATATGTTGTGGAATGGAAATGAAGAGGATGGGAACGTTAGCAGTGAGTGTGAGGAAGATGAATGCACTGACTGTGAAGATGGAGACAGTGACACTGACTGGTAAAGGTAGACAGAATCTGACATGCTTTGTGTATGAAGTGTATGAAATTAATAATAAAATATTTTTTCTTTATAGAATTTTATTTCTGAGGGGTCATCTTAGACTTCGATTAATACATACTCCCTTGGCAGATGTGTTTTATTTGGGAGATCTTCTTAGATTAGAGTAAGCTTCGATTCAGGTAGATACCGTATTTGTGAAGTACACAGAAATATATACAATCTATTATATATCAACATCTTGAGAATTTAGCAGTTAACAAGTGTACACTAAGGATGTCTTATTTACGCATGCAAAACTGTCTAACGAAGAGCATGTAACAAAACACACACACACAAAAATAAGCACCACAAAAACATTTCATAACGATGCTCACCTCATATTCAGTTTTCACCCACAAAACTGACGGTCTGTAAACCTCATCAGTTTTCATGTCAGTGCAATCTTCCTCACTCACAACATCCACATCTCTCTCTACTTTGACTGCATCACTGTTTAGCTGTAAAATTGAAATACAAAGGTAATACTAACAAAGGTTTTCTGACTCTCCCTTCCAGCACTGTTCATATGACAGTCTTCAGCGTTTTGATACTGTGCACAATCCTACGGTGACAACAATAACTCAGAGAAATGTGCCTCCTCCATTTTCGGATGTCAAGATTATGTACCAGGAGACACGGAAGTCAAATTCAAGACAGAACCAGCACATCCCTCTGAAATGTTGGTGTCAACTCTGACATCACTGTAAGGTACAGATGTACAAATGGAATGTACAGAAACTAACATAAAATATATTCACAAGAAAATAGTATACGATGATTCCTCTCAACAAGCTGATGCATGCACAAACACAACTCAACAACCACCATAAGGATTATCTGAAAACGTGGCTAACCTCAGGATCATACTTTTCTATGGAAAAGGCTGAAGCTACGTAAACCTTCTAAGGTTCTATGCTAATGGAGTTTCCTTCACCTGGAACACCCACATCTGTTCTCTTTGACAAATTACAAATCAAGTATGATCAGTGTAGTGTCATTGCTAAAGGGAGAGAAACTTAGCCGAGGACGGTGTCGAGAATGCATCGTGGTGCAAATGCATGACACAGCTTTACTATAGCTTTTATTACAAAGAGATCAATAGGAAGAAGCTTAAGTAGAGAGGAAAATTTCTGTTCAGTAAATGGATCCAAGAGCAGGGGGATTTATATTGCTTGTAGTCCAATCTTTGTATGTGGCATTACCTTGTGCTTCTTAAATTAAATCAAAAGTACTTTTTCATACTGGCAACACAACACAATTAGTAAACAATCCTTCTTTACAATACCAGCTACATGTTCTCTCGTTTTGTTACACCCATCATCTAGCTAACCACTACGAAAACACACAGACTTAAAACAAACCTTATATCACATATCAAATCAGTGTGATAATAATAACTCACACCTTACAGTTAGTCCTTATTTGCATTATTTAAGAGTTTTTAAAGATTTTAAACTTTACACAATTTTAATTAAATGTAATAAACACAAAAATAACAAAATCACAGGGATGAATAATGTAACTAAAAACTCTTGTAACGTCTGCCGCTTCATTACCGCTATGATTTGATATGTAATATAAGGTTAATTTATATATTTACATTTTTATACAGGTAAGCCTGAGGATGGCTTTACTATGAAGCCAAAACATATAGCTAGCATTGCAAACAATGACTACTTAATGATGAAGATGTGTTAACAGAGTGAAGAAGTACTTTTCATTTAATTTACTTATGGTTTAATACACAGTGCTGCTGGAATCAAAGCTTAAATGCAGTCAAATAGTAAGATGACCGAAGAGTGATCCTAGCGATGGAGTTTCTAATAAAGCTGCTGTCTTCTATCCAAACAATAGCCTACTACTGTCTTAGAGGAACTGAGAAAACCAACAAAAACTTCTGTCAACACAGCCCATATCCTGCCACTGATTGTACTGGGTACTGCTGGCAGCACCTTGGTCCTAACAGTGCCAGACTATAAGAAGTCTGCTGTACATAACTCACCTCTTGTTCTGCCTTTGCTGCTGGTGATGTTACTGCCAAAGGATCCTCCTCCTCCGATACATATGAGCCATCCTCAACTTTTATAGCAGCATCACAAGCTGTCAGACACGTCTCAGTACAAAAACCAGGTACAGTTTCCAATACATCTGTGCAGTTCTGTAAACCACAGTACACTTACCAGTAACAACTGTACTCTCTGAATACATTCAATTCAATATCACTTCATTACTACCATTTTGTAGTGAATAAACCTTTTGCCCAGTAGATAATCCTAGATGATGAAACAGGTTATGATTTCGGCACATGTAATGATCACAGTGAAATGACAGGCCTTCTGATTTGCTGGTTGAATTGTGCAACTGCATCTACAGAAGGTCATGGCAATGTTAATACCTCAAAAAAATTGCATGATCAAAAGACTCTATCGAAAGAGAGATCTCTAGAGAGCCCTGTACAGAGGTAATATGAAAATCCATTCTACTTCTGTTCAGAAGATCTACACTAGCAAGATCCCTGAACACTGGTTTAATTGCATCCATAACAGCAGCTGGTAAAGAATATTTATGTTCATATGCAACCCCTGAACTGGCAATGTTCTTGAATTTACACCAACTGGCATCACCACTTTGGCAAAGACCATGCTGCGGTTTCTCATTTGTTGACAGCTTGTGAAAACAGCTCTCTTCACAGCTTCCAAATTGTTGACATTCCTCCTGAGCGCTAAACCATAATAATTTTGTAATTTGTCTATTTCAGACTGAGTGAGGTGACCGTTCTCTACAGGTGGTTTGCTGTCATGCAATTTTGTTCCTGTCTTTTCTTTCACAAGTCTCCTCAGCCTTGCTCCCATTCTTTTCTGTACATGACCTATACATTCTAATTTTGTTACACATATGTTGGGACCACAGTGCTTCTCTGCAAATACTTTTTGTTATGCTTTGCTGTCCCCATCACCAAGATACTTTGTGTAACAAATACCTCGGGTATGAAGAGAACGATTAAAAATGTTGAGTCCACCAGCACCGTCCATTCCACCACTTATTCCTGCATAGTTATTTTTACATTCATGTTAGGAGGCTGGATTGGTGTGACAAACAAAACAAACGTTGCTCACAATTTCTACATCTAAGTCTTTCCCTGTGTCAAAGGAGGTAGCTGATATAATGCCATTCCGCGAAGTGTGTCCACGTTTTTGCCAGGTACCATCAAAACAAGCAGTTATATGTGATGGATCATCTTCCTCATTCTCTGCTACAGCTTCTCTGGCTGCTTGCATCAGAGAATACAGTCACATCAGCCATAGTTGAACCAATACTCTTATTATAGATACTAAAACTTGTTAGAGGCTGGAGAATATTCATCATTGCACATAATATTTTACCTGCGTCTCTGCCTTTGCCAATTGACCTTAGGCCACACACAAAATGGATGTTGTCATCATACAACCTGTTCCTGGTAACGTTTGAAGCCATTATATCTGCAGTATGATCACATTTACAGCATTTAATAACTCAACTGCTTACAATACCTCTCCTTTTTGATGGAGTTTCAAACAAAGAAATATTACCACCACAATGTTTGCAATTAGTGTTTTTCTTTTATAAAGGCACAAAGCAAGTTGTTACTAACTACAATGTTCCCATCTTCAGTAAAATGACTTTCACTTTTACAGAAGTACCTACAATAATTTCAGTATTCACAGAAGTGCCATGCATCTGTTTGTTGGAAGCACTGAGGTAATGATTTACACAACTGCTTTTGACACTTTGGTCAGATCGAGGCTGTCTCTTTTCTGAAACACCTGTTTCCTTTATGTTATATATTTATTACATATTTATTTCCTCTGAATTTTGGTTCCGATGCATATTTCTTTGTTCCAGGCATTTTCAAATAAAAACTGAACATGTGCCACACACAACTTCAAGAAACGAAACAACTGACCACGATCTGAATATCGATACACATGGCAGTGAGGGAAACATCACAAACCAACATTTCTCTCCACATAGAATGAAGAAGTATGCCCCTAACTTTAAAAGTCTAAGGATTTCACCCGTTTTCTGCTGGAGTACAAAATGTGGGTGTGGCATTTAAAGAACATAGCCTTAAATAATAATTTATTACAATTTAACCAGATGTGGGATTTTAATAAAATTAACGTCAATTGATGCACAAAAGAGCGGAGTATTTAAATAAGCTACAACATAAAATTAAATTTTTGAGCCCTCATGATGCCTGTCTCCCCCTAATCCACAACATATTCTCGAAGTACACAGCAGTAACACCAAGCATGTAGCCACGCACTCACAAATAAGTGCCATAAATTACACTCTTTATGGAGTTATAAGTGCCTGAACATACAAACTACTGCACAGAATTTGTGTACAGACTTATTACAGAACAATTAAAAAAGGACCACAAGCCTATTAACCATGTATCTATCTACACATTATGATTGCTATTGGCAAAGGGACCACAAGGTCCAGGAATCGCATACAATCTATTATATATCAATATCTTGAAAATTCAGCTCTTCACCAGAGTACACTAAGAATGACTGCTTCACACATGTAAAATTATCTATCCAAACACAGCATGTAACAAAACACATACACAAACAAATTAGCACCACAAAAACATTTCATAACAATGCTCACCTCATATTCAGTTTTCACCCACAAAACTGACGGTCTGTAAACCTCCTCAGTTTTCATGTCAGTGCAGTCTTCCTCACCTACAACATCCACATCTCTCTCTACTTTGACTGCATCACTGTTTAGCTGTAAAATTGAAATAAAAAGGTAATACTAACGAAGGTTTTCTGACTCTCCCCTCCAGCACTGTTCAGGTGACAGTCTTCAGGGTTTTGATACTGTGCACAATCCTACAATGACAACAATACCTCAGAGGAATGTGCCTCCTCCATTTTCGAATGTGAAGATTATGTACCGGGAGACAAGGAAGTCAAATTCACGACAGAACCAGCAGATCCCTATGAAATGTTGATGTCAACTGTGACATCACTGTCAGGTACAGATGTTCAAGTGAAGTGTACAGAAACTAACATGAAATATACTTAATAACCAACTAAATGCACATTCATTTGAAACTATTTTATAGTTTATTAAATTCCTTTAAACAACCTAACAGTTCGCACCACTAAGAATGACAGCACACGAAACAAAACAGCTTAATATAAACATGATCTTCAGAACACACAAAACCATGATTTTATGCATCAATTCGCCAATGACGAGCTAAAACAAGAAAATTGTGCTGCTAATTTAACCTTGTATATTCAACTCACACAAGACTTTAAGTTACTATACAGGGTGTTTTACATATATTTCACAATTTTAAAACATGTATCCATTTAAAAGTGTTTTTACAAGCTACATATAAGACAAAAGTGATCTAGACTGCATACAGCAATTGACTGAACATATGGATGTGAAACAGAGTAGTTTGTGACCCCCTGAAGATGGTCTACAAGTAGACCGTAACATATGTAGGGGACTGACTGAATATGAACCAACGAAATGCATCTTCACTATCAAAGTTTTAATAGTTGTATATACCTTTCCCCGACATATGTTTTGGTCAACTTTTGACCATCATCAGGGGGTACAAACTACATTTACTTACGTCCATAAGTTCACTGTGTTAATCACAAATTATACACCTCACAACACGCGATAGCACAGACTATACAACAGCATAAACAAGAAAAATGATGCAAAACCATGAACAAACAAACAACAAGCCAATTGTGACTCCCAGGTGGATGAGTTTAACTTTTAAACATTGACGAACACTCAAAGTTTTAAATACAGTGCTTTTTATATATGACACAATATACGATAAATAGTGATTTTAGAAAGTGTTTTTTAAAAAAGTGCTTTTATACAGTGCTCTTACTTACACCGAATGATAATTTGTGATAACACAGTGAACTTATGGACGTAAGTAAATGTAGTTTGTACCCCCTGATGATGGTCAAAAGTTGACCGAAACATATGTCGGGGAAAGCTATATACTACTATTAAAACTTTGATAGTGAAGGTGCATTTCGTTGGCTAATATTCAGTGAGTTTAAAATGCAAGGTGAAGGTCATGTAACATATGTAGGGGAATTTAGAGGAATTTAATAAACTATAAAATAGTTTCAAATGAATGTGCATTTAGTTGGTTATTAAGTATTGAGTGAAAATGCACAGTGAAAGTAATATAAAGCTTAAGATAAAATATGTTCACAACAAAATAGTATATGATAATTCCTCTTAACAAGTCCATGCATGCACAAACACACCAAACACAACAACCACCATAAGGATTTTCTAAAAACGTGGCTCACCTCAGGATCATACTTTTCTTTGGAAAAGGCTGAAGATATATAAACCTCATCAGGTTCCATGCTAATAGAATCCCCTTCACCTGAAACAACCACACTTGTTTCTGTTTTCACTGTATTAGCTTCCTGTTGTATAAATATAAATAACAGTTAATTCCATTAGATGACACATTACTTATGGACTTAATAAACATGCAAAACACTACACACCATGCACAACAGTTCATTCCACACCTCAACTTATATAACATTTTTATGAGACAAACACAGCACTAAAGAAATGGTATGAAGTTTGCAAAGGTTGGGAAGTTGGTCGAGAACACAATATCACATACGGTATATACCGTATATTCTCGAATCTAATCCGCACCCTTTTTACAGTTTTAGAGGGCTAAAAAATCAGATGCGGATTAGATTCGCGGTCGAGAGCTGGATTTTGGAAAAAATGATAGAGCTGCTGTACATGCCGTAAGAACAATACAATACAATTATTTATTTTATTATTTATTATTATAATTTATTATTCATCAGACTTGCCGTCATCACTCATACCTGAATCGTTATCCGTGCTCTCCACCCAGTCACTATCATCTTCATCTTCAACATCGTCCTCCCATATAATGTCATCTTCGGATGATAAATGTTGATAATTCAACAACTTTTGTTCAAAATCTTTTGGGAGCTTTTGGCATATCGTCGTCCTACGCCGCAACGCCAGCCCCATTCGGCGCATGAACCTTATGGCCCATCCTTTACTGGCTTTAAAACGACTTCGAGGAATGTTCAAAGATCTGGCCTTCTTTATCGCCTCCTCGCGAAGTAGATCATAACTCACAAGCAGTCCAGTCTTGCGTCTCTCTTGAAAAAACGTGAAGACTGCATCATCAATTTCAGGAAATCGTCCTTTCTCGGGTCCACTGAATTTCCTTCGTGACGCCTCACACCCGCTGATCACTGCCTTGTGTTTCCGCCACAGTCGAACGTTGCTTTCATCAACTCCAAAAATTGCAGCGGCTTTGCGGTTTCCATTCTCCTCTGCGCACCGAATAACTTCACGTTTGAACTTTGCCGTATATGAGAGTCGTTTCGATTTCAGGCGTCTCTCTTCCATACCTATGGTACACGACAAATTGGAACACAGATTATCTTACTTACAAACAAGCACTTCCCACATTTCAACAACTAAGGCGCGAGCTGGATTCAGACCAGATTGCGCACGTCTGTTGAGAAAGGCCCCGCCTCACTGTATCGGTATGAGTCATCGGCCCCAGGCGTTGCGTCGTATTTTAACGCATTGGTAACATCCACAGACTACTACTACCAGATATGAAACTGCAATGCTATTGGTCAGACACGTGGAGCCGAACCTATTGTCCTGCCATCTATGCGCTGTCGGGAAGTACCACAAGGTGTTAGTAGCAATAACCCTGTCGGTAAGAAGGTTGACTACTATCCGGCCTTCAATATAACCCCCCACACCGGCGTGAACCACAGATATTTTTCACTTGACATGGTTTACCAGCAGCATAAAATAATGTCCAGCACAATATGACATACCATAGATATTTCATTCATATGTATTTCTTATCCCTTCACTGAAATCTACTCAGCTAGAAAATACGTTAACCTTTAAGAGCTGAAACGGACAAATCTGTCCATCGTTATGTGTAGGTATGAATGCCAAAACGGACATTTTTGTCCAAAAAAATATATTTAAACTTTTCGCATTAAATACGATATTGGCGGGGCAATAAGCGTGTGTAAATATTATGTATACATACAACAGACTTGAAGGTAATTTTATAGTTGTGCCTCATACCAAATTGAGCGTATTGGGGCGCGGAGGTAATATACCATAAAATGATGTATTGAACACTATTTAGAGCGTATTCAGCTTCATGTTCCAGCATCTGTACATTTATGTGCCGCAGATACCCATCGATTAAAAAGCCGGTAGGATCGAGTTAAGATTTATACGAGTCGATAGAAATATTTATGTACTTTCCGGGAACCGAACCCTGATCTCCTTTCTGGTAGTCGTATAACTTATTCACTGTTCTAGCCCGTGCTTATACTCACAGAAAAAATTTTCAATACATTTTCACAACATATTTGTCCAAATATACGAAAAAATTAAAAGCTTCCGGCTGTATTTACTCTTACGTACTTGATGGAAGAATGAAACATAGCTCACCCGAGAAAGGCAGTATATAATGAGTCATCAGAAGGAAGTTACTTGTTACAGAAATTATTACATACCTTATTAATAGATGTTCTCATCCGAATCAATATCACAGATCAGCTGTGATTCAATATCTTCATCACGAATATGCCTTCTGCGAGCCATGATGCTGATTATGTACTCAAAAGAAATAATTTTCACAAGCGACAGGGTCACTGCACTGTGCGACAAACACTGAAAGAGTGTGGCCACTGGTAGGAATACCGAGAAACGCACGTTTCCTTTCGCAGGTCAGATTCCTCATGGTTGTAAAACTGTAAACCTCTTTGTAAGTACACCCTTACAGAAATCACACCAACAAAAAGCATTTCGCTGTTGTTAAAATAACCTCACAGAAATATTTTCCCTTGAAAGTGGGGACGAATTCAGGAGAAAGGAGCCAGAATTTAAGGCTAAAGAGAACGAAACATAACATATTACTAAAATTTCATTGACGGTCCGGACACGATAAAGAAAGAAAAGAAGACTAAAATTTCTGTCTCTTAGGGAACTGGTTCATTCTTATTTTGCATCAAAATATTTTATAATAAACTATGATATACATTACCGTGTTCTCCATGCTTTACTTGAGTAATTACGATTTATTTCACAGATCCAGCGTTAATATTCTTCAAGATATTCAAAATTTTACTAACCATTGCAACAAACGTTTAAATCCCCAGAGAAAATTCCGGTCTGCTGACAGTACAGGGTATTTAAATCGCCGGCTTTTAAAGGTTAATGTTCACAAGGTAGAGGACAGTTGAGGGTTTAAAATTGTCAATTAAAAATATGATTTGATCATAGATGTCTGTATTTAACTTTGAAATTGTTGTTCACAACTTACATTAACACAGTATATCTGTAATCATGTAAGGGAGATTTTCCCTGACAGTCTTACAATTTCAACAGTAAACTGACTGTACAAGAAAAGATGACAGAAGTACATGACAAATTACTGGACCATTTCACTATTTTTTTCCCAAAGTACATCAGAATGCAATGTACAATGAAATGGTCCAATTATATGCAAACTAAAAATATGCCCTCAAAGTAAGAGCCAGTATATTACATTCTGTGAATCCAAAAGTGCATATTGGAAAATTACAATGGTCACTCCAAAAGTAATGCCCCAAATTTCTTTAAAACTCAAAATTTATTCTGGAACTTGGAAGAACTGCAACATGGATTTATCCAATTCCAGGGCCTTTGCCTTTCGTTATATATATGTATATACAGTAGATTCCGGTTAATTGAGACACAACGGGACCAGAACACTTTGGCCCAATTAAGCGGCTACCTAAATTATGCAAATTTAGTTATTATTATTATTAGATTATTGGCAGTGAATGGCACTGTGCCTTCTTTCACAGCAAAACTACAAGTGTGGCACTTAAAAAGGACCGACACTCCAGACATCTGCACTGTAACTAACGTTACATGTACCGTGCCTGATAACCCCATAATACGCAGCATGGTCATGACAGTCATTGAGGAAACCACAATTCCGAAACGACGGTGGAAATATGAAAGAGGAAAACCCGTAGGGAATGTTAAATTCTCTCGTTATCCGTCGCTGTAAAGATTGTTCGGTGCAACCTAGAAACCATGTTCACTATTATATGAATAGCACTATTAAATTGCCATCCTCTATCTTTTTTTCTTTTTTGGTACTAGCCGTAAATTACCCTTCCTGAGTGCTACTTAACCTCTAACTCTTAAAACCAACAGCATTACCATATCACAGAATCTTGTCAAACATCTCAGTCTAATTACACAAAGATCCAATTAACATACTCATCTCACGTAATGTACATCAAAATTTACCTCGTTCCTTCTTACAGGACGAAACGCTCTAACGTACCAAGCAAAACTTCGGAAAATAATTAATTGCAGAGTAGCCATTTTTAATACTGGTGGAATCTAACGGCAACGCCATGCACCAACAGCCCGGGTCATTTGAAACAAAACTTTTCTATAGTCGAATTTTTCTATATACATTTATAAGTGCAAAATTTGTTGTGCACATTCTGTGCAACGGTGTAGCAACACTGAGCCAGCCATAACATTGACATTTTCGTCGCTAAACGTTTTTTTCGTTCATAACATATATGTTGCTTTGCAAGCAGGAATTAATCTGTATGAGTTACCAGATGACTTACTTTAGAAAAAGTTTCTATTTATTGTAGATACTGTAAATATAACATTAAGATGTTTTGTTTTTTATCCTTTCTCAAAGATCTAAAGTGTTATAACATATTCCAATTATCGATTGGATGCATTTTTGGATACAGCCTACTTAACTCATACACCTCCCTTTATTCCAACATGGGTTATCCTAGAACCACAGATTATCTAGTATCATAGAACTGACATGTTGATGCGTGTTTTAACAACTCGACGTGTAAACAATGAGAAAACCGTACACAGAACAGTGTATCTCATTACCATAACAAAAACATTATTTTACAATTTCCAAGTTCAGGAGTAAAGATAAAAGACATCTATCTAGATAATCTACAACAAATACAAACTTCACCACTGGATACAGGAAATAAGCAATGAAAGATTAGGCATACGTCTTGCGCGGTCAACTATGAACCACACGATTTTTAAGAAAATTGGGAGACGATACAAACTACTGGATCCTACTGTACTGAATGGAGTTTTGAATTCAATGTTCTTACAAAAAGAAAAACATAAAATAAAACACAAACTGATCTCACAAAAACATATATGTCCATGTTTATGCCTATAACTTTATTTTACAACATTTTATACAAAAGCCTGACAATGGTCCATACGGACCAAAACATGTAGCTTACCTACAGCAGTATAAGAAATACAGCTGTATAATTTGACTGTTCATTTGTTGGTCAAGAGATGTTATCAGAAATATTTTACAGTTCGTAGTTCTTCGTCTTTTTCTTTTTCACTACATAATGAAGATAACAGATGAGAAATGCATGCCCCCTCCTACTTCATGGTGTTCCAGAAAATAGCAGTTTCAGGGCAAACAAAACAAAACAATATTTTGAAATAAAAAATTACACCTGAAATTAACTCATTCCATCTATAGCACCATCTTAGTGATGAATCTATACACTAATACCTGTAGCTGTTCTGTTGTGCTTTACAGACGTGGTCGTTGCTGAAAACACGGAGTACCTTATGCACACTGACCTCTGACGTTACAGAGATATTATGGACATAAGTGGTACAGTCTGTAGAAATGCCAAATGCGAATAGAAAACATGAACCCAAATGCAATCAACTAACAGCTAGACAACAAAACTGTGCCTGTAACCTTCACAGAATAGCATACAATCTCATTAAAATGACACATCAATACCTAATATAGACAGATTGTGAATTGTTGACATCAGACAACTACTTCTATCACCTGTAAAATACGTATACCATTTTCAGTGTTTCCTTCTTTTAGTCATACAATATAAGTGGTGCCATATTGACTGCAAAGCCTGTCTTTAATGTGGAGTGGGGTGGGGAGTTGAGGGGGCCCCCACTTAAATATAACATACTGGAGACCCCAGCAAGAATATAGTCAATTACACACACAAATAAAACAATCAAAGAAAAAAAGCCCTGACAATGAAATTATCTGCTCCACTTTCAAAATACACTGACCCATTAAGTTCTGTATAATTTATCAGGATCTAATGGCAGTGTAATTTAAAAAATTACAAACATTAGAAACAAAAGGGAGCATATGTACAAGATGTCGGCTGTTAGCATTTTGAAAGGGCAGACCAGCCACATGACCTTGTGGTGGATTTTTCTATGTACAGAACACCTGTTCATAAATGACCTATACAGTATTGGGCATTTTCTCATCTGCTGCTACAAATTCATGTTGTACACTACATGCCAATACTGTTGAAATAAATTATGCTATCAAATCCTGCAGAACATGCATAAACATTCAAAATGACATCTTGCACAACACTGTTTTAAAATTATTGCTTGTTTCCCAACATAATGTTAGCTTACATTTTACACAGCTATACCTGCCTGGAACAACTCTGATGTTCAGATGTGTGGATCGTGACATACACCTTTTTGTCCTGACATTTCTTTGGCTGAATTCTCCATTATATATTTCAGTAGCAACTCCCACTCTACTTCGAAACAAGTTTCACACAGCATTAATATATTTACTGCATAACTCATCACCAAGCAATCTGGTCCAAGAGGTAAGTTCTCTAACCTAAACTTCCGAGGTTCCTGGTACTTACGCCAACCATGAGAAAAACTCTTCTGCCTGGGGACTTTTCTGGTTCCTTCAAAGAGAGTAAAAAGTAAGGGAGGAAAACAAACTGGTATACTTGATCATATACTGTCCCTGATTTTGAAATGTAAATATTATATCTAAGAAATCTGGAACACCGTCTGATGTGGATAATAAGCTTTTCCAATAACCATACTTAGCCTTCCACAAATCAGACAATTTTATTCTGAAGTGTAACATGTTCTGGCTAAAAGAATATTCCACGATCAATGTGCCCACTATATCATCAAAGACTCATCCAATGACACCTACACCTTACAGATGTTTAGTGAGGCCACTGTCAGTATGTGTGCACATAACATAGCACCATTCAAGTTTAGAGAGAGTCAAAAATTATGCTCAGACATTCTCACTGTACATTAAGCAACTTAGTGCTATAGTAACAGCAACCACAAAATTCTATTAACAGTGCTTGAATTAAGTCCTAAAACTGAATTGTGCTTTCTGTTGGCAGGGTTGCCAATACCCTGCAGATGTAGAGGGCAGCACTTTCCAAACCTCAGTTCATCAATGTTTGTAACAAATTCCTGGTCCCAATTACCCAATTGCTCCCATTCCTCCTTCCCCTACTAATGAATTTAATATCAAATTAGACTAACAGAAAAAAAAAATGTCACATGTGATATGATCCAAAAAACTATTCAGTATTTATGCACTGAAAACAGCAAAACAACAAAGAAATATGGCCACAGAGCAGTGCATATGCTCTGACGAGTGTTCTGAACACGCAGGTCGTGGAATGACACATTACATACATCACAGATATAAGAATGCAGAGTGGAATGCACGTGCCGATGATTCATCATAAAACAGTGAATGCCGAGTACCTTATCACCAAACACACAGTTATGGAAACTCAACAGAATGTAAGCGTTGATGTATCTTCAGATTACCATGCTGAGTGAAAGACTTATTACATATACCACACGAATAAGGACGCTCACCAGTATGTATACGCCCATGTTTCTTGAGACTACTCTGGGTACTGAATGATTTATTACAAACGCCACATGTATATGGACGCTCACCAGTATGTATGCGCTGATGTATCTTCAGAACACTCTTCACAATGAAGGACTCATTACATATAACGCAGGCATATGGCCGCTCACCAGTATGTATACGAAGATGTTTCTTCAGATTACCCAGCTCCTTGAATGACTTTTTACATACATCACATGTATACGGACGCTCAACAGAATGTATACGAAGATGTTTCTTCAGATTACCCTGCACATTGAAAGACTTATTACATACATCACAAGAATATGGACGCTCACCAGTATGTATGTGTTGATGTTTCTTCAGACTACCATGCTCACTGAATGACTTACTACATACACTACACATATATGGACGCTCACCAGAATGTATGCGCTGATGTAGCTTGAAATTACCCTGTTTACTGAATGACTTATTACATACACAACATGCATATGGACGTTCACCAGTATGTATGCGTTGATGTTTTTTCAGACTACCCTGTTCACTGAACGACTTATTACATACAACACAAGAATATGGACGCTCACCAGAATGTACCCGCAGATGTTTCTTCAGACTACCCTGCTCGATGAATGACTTATTACATACAACACAAGAATATGGACGCTCACCAGAATGTACCCGCAGATGTTTCTTCAGACTACCCTGCTCGATAAATGACTTATTACATACATCACAAGAATATGGACGATCACCAGTATGTATGCGCTGATGTTTCTTCAGACTACCCTGCTCACTGAATGACTTATTACATACATCACAAGAATATGGACGATCACCAGTATGTATGCGCTGATGTTTCTTCAGACTACCCTGCTCACTGAATGACTCATTACATACACCACAAGAATATGGACGATCACCAGTATGTATGCGCTGATGTTTCTTCAGACTACCCTGCTCACTGAATGAATTATTACATACACCACAAGTATATGGACGTTCACCAGTATGAAAGCGTTGGTGTTTCTTAAGATCCTTGTGACATGTAAATGGTTTATTACACACATCACATGAAAATGCTTGTCCCTGACTATGAATGCGTTTATGTTTTCTCAGGCTATTTGGATTAGTGTACGATTTATAACACACACCACAGGCATATGGATGCACCTCAACATGTAGGAGTTGAGGTTTGCTGATTATATTCTGGAAAAGAAGAAGTAAATCGAGAAATATTAATAAGTAGAAGAATGAGTTTGAAAAATGCCACAAACTAAGTGAATATCTACAAGACCTCTAATCATAATGAAATTCCACCCCACAATTTGGACTCCATGGAACTTGTACTGCAAATACTGCAAGAATCACACACCTTACAGTCTTCTGTAATCAGTTAGCCAGTTGTGTGACATCAACTTGCATCATAATCTCTTCCATATTGCAGCAGTGACAGTCGACCAACACTTACTATCTTACAGCAAACACTTCAGTTTTAAATTTTTATATATTGGGAACATATTATTATAAAATTATGAAATATGGATGTTCAAAATACTAATTATGCACTGTGATGTGACACGACCAGACAAGTGACAAATCAAGTATGTTGAGTGTAGTGAGAATGGCAAAGAGAGAGAAACGTAGCTTAGGAGAATGGCGAGAATGCATATGGGTGCAAAGGCATGCCACAGCTTCATTACAACTTTTATTACAAACAGAATAAACAAGAAGAACGTCAAGCAGATAGCAAAACTTCTGATTGGTACATGGATCCAAAAACATGGCCATTTATATTACTTCTGGTTCAATCTTTGTACGTGGCATCACCTTGTGCGTACTAAACTGTATCAAAAGTACTGTTCCATACTGCCAACAAATTATTAGTAAACAAAACTTGTTTACAATACTAGCTACATGTTCCCACTCTACATGAAAGCCATTCTTAAGCTAACCACTACAAAAATGTAAAGATTTGAAAGTAACCTTATATCATGCATCATATCAGTTTGGTAATAAGATCTCACACTACCACAGGTTCTTACTTACATCATTTTGTAAGATCTGTGACCTCATTACCGCTATTATTTCATGTATGACATAAGGTGACTTTCACATCTTTACATTTTTATACTGGTTAGTCCAAGGATGGCTTTACTATAAAGCTGAAACATGTAGCAAGGACTGTAAACAACAACACTTTGCTAATGATGCTGTGTTGACCGAGTGAAAAAGTACTTTGCATTCACTTTATATATGGTTTAATATACAGTGCTGCATCTGATGTGATTTCTATAACAGCTACATTTCTACTCGAATAAAATCCTACTAGTCTTGCAAGCACTGAGAAAATTAACAAAACCTCGCGTCAACACAGCCCATATCCTGACACTGATCGTAACTGGGTACTGCCGGCAGCACCTTCGTCCTAACACTGTTGGACTATAAGAAGTCTGCTGTACATAACTCACGTCATGTTCTGCCTTTGTTGCTGGTAATGTTACTGCCAAAGGATCCTCCTCCTCTGGTATGTATGAACCCTTCTCAACTTTTAAAACAGCTACCTTATTTCTTTCTTCACAAGCTGTCAGACACGTCTCAGTACACAAACCAGGTACACGTTCCAATACATCTGTGCAGTTCTGTGAACCACAGTACACTTATCAGTCATAACTGTACTCTCTCAATGCACGCAATTCGATATAACTTCAATACTACCATTTTGTAGCAAATAAAGCTCTCTCAGGGAGATAATTATTAACACTCTAATACCATCTCTGGAGAAAATTGTGAATTTTATCAGTTCAAGATTATAAAACAAGAAATATGAACGTAATAGTCAGTATGGATCATAATGGCATGGCAGCACATCTCACCAGTACTGGCTGTGAAGGGTTCTAAACAGTGCAGTATATGCAATGCAATGGATGAGACCGACGATATGTTGTGGAATTGCAGTGAAGAGGATGGGAACGTTAGGAGTGAGTGAGAGGAAGACGAAGGCGCTGACTGTGAAGATGGAGACAGTGACACTGACTGGTAAAGGTACATAGAATGTGACATGCTTTGTGTACTAATTCAGTGATATTAATATTAAAATTACTGCTGGCAGCACCTTCGTCCTAACAGTGCTGGACTATAAGAAGTCTGCTGTACATAACTCACCTCATGTTCAGCCTTTGCTGCTGGTAATGTTACTGCCAAAGGATCCTCCTCCTCTAGTACATCTGACCCCTCCTCCACTTTTATGTCAGAAACTGTCAGACACGTCTCAGTACAAAAACCAGGTACAGTTTCCAGTACATCTGTGCAGTTCTGTAAACCACAGTACACTTACCAGTCACAACTGTACTCTCTGAATACATTCAATTCAATATCACTTAATTACTACCATTTTGTAGTGAATAAACCTTTTGTCCAGTAGATAATCCTAGATGATGAAACAGGTTATGATTTCTGCACATGTAATGTTCACAGTGAAATGACAGGCCTTCTTATTTACTGGCTGAACTGTGCAACTGCATCTACAGAAGGTCATGGCAATGTTAATACCTCTAAAACATTGCATGATCAGAAGACTCTACCGAAAGACATCTCTACAGACCCTTGAACAGAGGTAATATGAAAATGCACGACCCTGGGGCAGTACCTCCTCTAACTTTCTACTACCATACTCTGCACACAGTACTGCAGCAATGCCTAGTTTTCCTGCCACAAGGCATTCAAGTAGAAAATCACGCCAACCCCTGTTCATGCTGAAATAATCAAACGCATTAATTTCACAATACCCTTACTCAAATCTACCAAACTCAGCCCACTTAGTTTTAATGTTGCCAGATAAAACATCACCTACTCCAGATGGTATAACCTATTTTCTCTATACATACAAGTGCCAACAATTTTGTGTGCGCAAGTGACCTGAACAGCAACTACAGTTTCATCACCTGTTAACATTTTCTTGCTTGTCCAAGAGACGATCATATCAATGATTAATTAATGGCTGTACCTCACTGCATACAGCCTTTCACTTGTTTTCATAGTACACTTCATAAACGAAGACTACAGCATATAGCTCCTTTAGAAAATGTCTGTGTAATAAAAACATTCATCAATGGGCCTAGTTTAACTCCACACTTGTGGACTGGGTGAAAGAGGAAGACAAAAGGCCAAAGGGCTGGCCTCACAGCTTGAAACATAGTTCAAAATTCCCCTACCTACAACATTGGACACTTAATGCTAAGCCATTACAAACAGTTTTTCAAACAAGTTGCTAATCTTGAGTGTGAACATTTCATCAGTTTGAAGGTGTAATTTTCCACCCACTTTAAAATCACGTGGAAAACAATCTGCTGAGCAATGGGCAAGTCTCAAATGTGGTAATCACATCAGGAACAAATGACATGTGCAAAAGTTACCATTCCTAATATATTTCCAAAATATGGGCTGTTACAAATGGAAAGAGGAACCAATCAAGTTCATGCATGTCTGAGCAAAACTTCAACACACACGTGTCTTGGAAGTCTGAAAGACAGTTGCCTAAGGATCATCATAATACATGTCTCCTACCGACACTTAAACGGGGACAGTAAGGAGCATATAAGCCTATGCAAGCAATGTCAAATTGAGCTTCATTTAGGTACACATTCTGAAGAAACTACTGGAGATAAAAATTTAAATTTTTTACCACCTGTAGTTTATTAATCTTCAAGAAGTGTGATGGGGTGGCATGGACTGGACTGATATGGCTCAGGATATGGACAGGTAGTGGGCTCTTGTGTATGCGGTAATGAACATTCGGGTTCCATAAAACACGGGGAATTTCGTGACTGGCTGACGAACAGTAGGCTTCTGAAGAAGGACTCTGCTCCATGGAGTTAATTAGTGACAGCCAAACCTGGGGACATTCATTGCACACAGGGAGGACTGGGAACTGTCTAAAAGGATTATTGACCAATCCAAAATTAAATGGGTGATAAACACATTCAAACCATTTAAATCGGCAGATTTAATCCAGATAATATAGGCCTGGTCTGGTATACGGACGGGTCTAAGACCAATGAAGGCACTGGTGCAGGGGTGTATAGATGGGGCTCAAGGAGGGGGCATAGCTTCGGCTTCTGGCATCACACTACGGTATTCCAGGCGGAAATATATGCCATTAAGGCTTGTATAATGGAGAATATAGAAAAGGACTACAAAGGTAGGAATATCTATATTCTCTAAGACAGCCAAGCAGCCATTAAGGTGCTTAATAACTTCCAGATTAATTCTAAACTAGTCTGACACTGCGACTGGCAGAACATAACAGAGTTCAACTGATATGGGTGCCGGGATGTATGGGAATTGATGGGAATGAAGAGGCTGATCAACTAGCTAGACAGGGCTCCTCACGTCCATTTATAGGACCTCAGCCTGCCCTGGGCATATCTACTAAGATTGCCAGGGAGGTGATCAGGGGATGGACAAATAGGAAGCATACAGAATATTGGCAGTCCATTCAGGGACAAAGACAGGCTAGAGACTTTCTCAAAAGACACTCTTGCTAGAATTCCTGGAGAACTACTTACTTTGAGCAGAAACCAGCTAAAGATACTGACAGGGCTGTTCACAGGACACTGTCATTAAAGGGACACTTGTTTAAACTCGGGCTGGTAGACATTCCCAAGTGTGATAGATGCAAACAGGCATCTGAAACGGCCTCGCATGTTCTTTGTGACTGTGAGGCCTTGGCTGCAATAAGATTCAGGTACCTGGGTATCATTTTATGAAACCAGGGGACGTTAAGGATATCTCTGTAAGCAGGTTACTGCACTTTGTTCAAAATGCGGGGCTGCTAAACAAATGAATATAAGGGCTGCACAAAGGATCAGATATGGTCGATGTGCATGGGACGCTCTGGTGCCTGCCCTACTTCTATTCTATTCTATAAGCACCACAAAAACATTTCATAACAATGCTCACCTCATATTCAGTTTTTACGCACAAAACTGATGATCTGTAAACACCATCAGTTTTCATGTCAGTGCAATCTTCCTCACTCACAACATCCACATCTCTCTCTACTTTGACTGCATCACTGTTTAGCTGTAAAATTGAAATAAAAAGGTAATACTAACGAAGGTTTTCTGACTCTCCCTTCCAGCACTGTTCATATGACAGTCTTCAGGGTTTTGATACTGTGCACAATCCTACGATGACAACAATACCTCAGAGAAATGTGCCTCCTCCATTTTCGGATGTCAAGATTATGTTCCGGGACACACGGAAGTCAAATTCAAGACAGAACCAGAACATCCCTCTGAAATGTTGGTGTCAACTCTGACATCACTATAAGGTACAGATGTACAAGTGAGTGTACAGAAACTAACATAAAATATGTTCACAAGAAAATAGCATAAGATAATTCCTCTTAACAAGTCCATGCATGCACAAACACACACACACACACACACATACAGAACTCAACAACCACCATAAGGATTTTCTGAAAACGTGGCTCACCTCAGGATCATACTTTTCTTTGGAAAAGGCTGAAGATATATAAACCTCATCAGGTTCCATGCTAATAAAATCCCCTTCCCCTGGAACACCGATATCTGTTTCTGTTTTCACTGTATTAGCTTCCTGTTGTAAAAATATAAAACAGTTAATTCCATTAGATGACAAATCTCTTATGGTGTTAATAAACATGCAAAACACTACACACCATGCACAACATTTCATTCCTCACCTCACCTTATATAACATTTTAATAATGAGACAAACACAACACTAAAGAAATAGAATGCAGTTTGCAAAGGTTCGGAAGTTGGTCGAGAATCCAATAACACAAACAGAATTTAACAGACAAAACGCTATCTTACAAACTGCTCTTCACATAAAAAGCTCTCAGAGATACAAAATGTAGCAAGTTCTGTGCTGAACAAAATACACGACCTCTGCATTACCAAAGCTACATATCTGTAAGCATACTGCTACGCTAGTATTGAGGCTTACAGCCTGTTTAGCAAGCTACTCATGTCCAACATCCAAGTGCACAACTCTTTATTTAATATTGGTAATACTATTTTAAACTAAGTTTCTGTAGTTTATTATAGAACTATGCACACACACAAACACACATATGTAACACGTACATAAACACATACACACACACACATATATATACAAATGTGGCCGGAAAAACATCAGCAGCATATCACCAACAAACAGAAGGATTTCTGCTGTCATAGGCGAAGCTTGCGGCTGCTGCCCACCACTATTATTGCACAAATTATGATATACAAAAAAATTAACAACAAACTTTGTTTACAGTTTTCTGCAGTGCGGTAGTTTAAATACTTTCCCAAAACATTTCCTGCCCTACGATGCAGCACTGTTCTCTGGTGGGTTCAACTGGCCCTAGTAGTTAACCGTCCACAACACCACAACTAAAACAGTTGTGATAATCCACACACTAACAGTTTTGATATAACAATTAATCAGATTTCATACAACACACGCAAGTGACGATCCACACATACAGCACTGTGCTAATGTGTGTATATGTCACAGATTATGAACGAAACATGAGTTTACACCATCTGTATACTTATAACTATGGTTGAAAGAACAACATATGACCATCAGGGGAACTAATTATAGATTTGGATACATCTACAAAACAATACACTGTTATAGAGTAGTATTGTTATTTACTATATACAGGGCATACACAAAGAATGGTGCGGTATTCACTTATTCACTTTTGAAACCGCACCATTCTTTTGTGTATGCCCTGTATATTACAATGATGTAGACATATTATAAGTTGCTTTGTAATGTACATTGTACACTTATTTGAAATGTTCAATGTCACATATTGGTGACCAAATGGATGATTAATTAAACAACTAAATAAATAAATAAATAAATTTTGAGTTTCCCCTTATGAATGAACACACACATACATACATACATACATACATACATACACATCCAATGACATAAAAACATTCACTACTCAAACAAGAAAAACAAAAAGATGAAAGTCTCCACATACCAAATACTTGCTGATGATGCAGCAAATAAAAACCAAGAAAAACTAACTTAAAACACAACATCAACACAGACCGCAGTAGGCAAACCTATCCAAACAAAACCATAATTTAGAAACCACGTCTAAAGCCAACTTGGCTAACAACCTAGTCAGATGCTGTTACAGAGTAAAGTTTGATTTTCAGGAAACAGCAGAATAAGGAGTTGGAATTATGAGGTGTGGAGAGGGGAGAAATTAGCAACAAACATGGAGGAGTGCGGTACTAGTGCTTAACAGTTAACTTCAGGAATGATGTACAGTCAGGGCAACATACATTTAGAGCAGGATGCCTGACAAAAATAAAATGATATGCAGGGTGCAGGGAGGTGACAAAAACTATTGGCGATTGCAAAAGAAAAACTAACAGGTATTACATGTAAAATTCACATTTCTTAGTACTCTTATTAATTTTCAAATAGGAGATTATTGGCAGTGAATGGCACTGTGCCTTCTTTCACAGCAACACTACAAGTGTGGCACTTAAAAAGGACCGATACTCCAGACATCTGCACTGTAACTAACGTTAAATGTACCGTGCCTGATAACCCTATATTACGCAGCTGGGTCATGACAGTCATTAAGGGAACCACAATTCCGAAACTACGGTGACGGTGCTGGAAATATGAAAGAGGAAAACCCGTTAATGTTAAATTAAATTAATAAATGTTAAATTCTCTCGTTATCCGTCGCTGTAAAGATTGTTCGGTGCAACCTAGAAACCATGTTCACTATTATATGAATGGCACTATTAAATTGCCATTCTCTATCTTTTTTTCTTTTTTTGTTACTAGCCGTAAATTAAAAAATAGTATATTACTCCTATTTCCATTCCCTTTTGACCTATGGAATTATTTTTTGGGGCAACTCCTCCTACAGCATACACATTTTTAGAATTCAAAAGAGAATAATTAGAATTATGAGCGGTTTGAGACCCAGGGATTCTTGTAGGGATGCATTTAGGGTTTGGAGAATTTTGCCATTGCAGTCTCAATATATATTTTCCTTATTGACATTCGTTGTGAATAACCAGGGTTTATATCATACGACATCACAGACACATGGTGTTAACACAAGGCGTAAATTTGATCTTTACCGCCCGCAGACAAATCTAACAACTTATCAGAGAGGACCTTATTACTTTGGTATCAAACTCTTTAATCATCTTCCTTCAAACATAAAAGAGTTAGACCATAATATTAAACAATTTAGAGCGGCTATAAGTGCTTTCTTACATTCCAAATCCTTCTACACCTTAGAGGAATATTTTAGCCAGGGATAGCTCCTTGGATAGTCATGACTACATTGTCATATTTTACCTTATTTTCATGGATATATATATTTTAATATATTGTATTATGTTTTATACATATATTGTAAATGTTATGTAGGTATAAGTAATGCATAACAACTAAATTTTATGCGCGTGATTTTATTTACTATTGTATTTACATGCATTGTTTAGATGACACTTGCCGATTATAGCAAGTTCACGTTGTGTGACAAGTTCTGTACCCAATGGCTTTTGCTTGTATGGATGTGCTGGAATGTGTAATAAATACAATACAACAATACAATACCCTTCCTGAGTGCTACTTAACCTCTAACTCTTAAAAACTAACAGCATAACCATATCACAGAATCTTGTCAAACGTCTCAGTCTAATTACACAAAGATCCAGTTAACATACTCATCTCACGTAATGTACATAAAAATTTACCTCGTTCCTTCTTACAGGACAAAACGCTCTAACTTAACATTCAACACCTCTGAAAATAATTTATTGCAGAGTAGCCATTTTCAATACTGGTGGCATCTAACGGCAACGCCAAGCACCAACAGCCCGGGTCATTTGAAACAAAACTTTTCTATCGTCGAATTAGTTTTCTACATAACTTTAAAAGTGCAAAATTTGTTGTGCACATTCTGTGCAAAGGTGTAGCAACACTGAGCCTGCCAAAACATTGACATTTTCGTAGCTAAACTTTTTTTTCGTTCATAACATAGATGTGGCTTTGCAAGCAGGAATTATTCTGTATGAGTTACAAGATGACTTGCTTTGGAAAAAGTTTCTATTTATTGTAGATACTGTAAATATAACGTTTAGATGTTTTGTTTTTTATCCTTTCTCAAAGATCTAAACTGTTATAACATATTCCAATTATTCAGATTAGATGCATTTTTGGTTACAGCCTTCTTATCTCATTTTCCTTTATTCAAACATGGGTTAACCTACACAGAACCACAGATTAATCTAGTATCATAGAACTGACTTGATGATGCGTGTTTTAACAAAACGACGTGTAAACAATGAGAAAACAGTACATAAAAGTGTATCTCATTACTATAACAAACTTATTATTTCACAATTTCCAAGTTCAGGAGAACAGATAAAAGACATCTATCTAGATAATCTACAATAAATACAAACTTCACCACTGGATACAGGAAATAAGCAATGAAAGAGTATGTATACCTCTTGCGCGGTCAACTTTGAACCACACGATTTTTAAGAACATTAGGAGACGATACAAACTACTGGATCCTACTGTACTGAATGGAGTTTTGAATTCAATGTTCTTACAAAAAAACATAAGATAAAACACAAACTGATCTCACAAAAACATATATGTCCATGTTTATGCCTATAACTTTATTTTACAACGATTTATTATACAAAAACCTGACAATGGTCCACAGGGAACAAAACATGTAGCTTACCTACAGCAGTATAAGATATACAGTTGTATTAGACGGTAATTTGACTGTTCATTTGTTGGTCAAGAGATGTTATCAGAAATATTTTACTGTCCTTTGTTCTTCTTCACTACATAATGAAGATAACAGATGTGAAATGTACACCCCCTCCTGCTTCTCAGTGTTCCAGAAAATAGCAGTTGCAGGGCAAACGAAACAAAAAATAAATTGAAATAAGAAATTACACCTGGAATTAGCTCATGCCAAGTATACCACCGTCTTAGTGATGAATCTATACACTAATACATGTAGCTGTTTTTTTTTTTTATTTACAGATATGTGGTTGTTGCTGAAAACCCAGAGTACCTTATGCACACTGACCTCTGATGTTACAGAGATATTATGAATGTAAGTGGGGCAGTCTACAGAAATGCCAAATGAGACTAAACAACATGAATCCAAATGCAGTCAACTGCTACACAACAAAAATGTGCTTGTAACATTCGCAGAATAGCATACAATCTCATTAAAATGACACATCATTACCTACTAAGGATAGATTGTGAATTGTCCACAACAGACAACTACTTCTATCACCTGTAAAATACATATACCATTTTCAGTGTTTCTTTTTCTTAGTCATACAATATCAGTTGTGCCATATTGACTGCAAAGCCTGTCTTTAATGTGGAGTGGGGTGGGGAGTTGAGGGGGCCCCCACTTAAATATAACATACTGGGGACCCCAGCAAGAATATAGTCAATTACACACACAAATAAAACAATCAAAGAAAAAAAGCCCTGACAATGAAATTATCTGCTCCACTTTCAAAATACACTGACCCATTAAGTTCTGTATAATTTATCAGGATCTAATGGCAGTGTAATTTAAAAAATTACAAACATTAGAAACAAAAGGGAGCATATGTACAAGATGTCGGCTGTTAGCATTTTGAAAGGGCAGACCAGCCACATGACCTTGTGGTGGATTTTTCTATGTACAGAACACCTGTTCATAAATGACCTATACAGTATTGGGCATTTTCTCATCTGCTGCTACAAATTCATGTTGTACACTACATGCCAATACTGTTGAAATAAATTATGCTATCAAATCCTGCAGAACATGCATAAACATTCAAAATGACATCTTGCACAACACTGTTTTAAAATTATTGCTTGTTTCCCAACATAATGTTAGCTTACATTTTACACAG